>OZ024835.1:15662226-16262226 GCA_964016985.1 Anodontia alba | reverse complement strand
CTTTTTGATTTATATCCGTGTTCACACGCCAAGGAATATTCTACGTCACTTCGCATGCATTACTGACTCTTCTATTGTTTTCTCGTCCGGCGCAATGTTGTGCAATCGGTGGCCATCTTTGATCTTTTGTTTTCGGCGGCCATCTTGATGTGTCATTCTATATTTAGTAACAAAACTGCCAAAATCACGCTATGACGTCATCCCACACTGAGGCAACTGTTGTGCAATGTTACCCATCATACATTACGATGACGTCATTTCCGGTACTATAGCTCTATACATGCTGCTTATATCAAAGTATTAAAATGAAAATTGGCCACATACATATTTCTCAAAATCTCAATGTAATTTTTTTCATAAAAATAGTGTTATTTATTACATTATGTCAAAATTTTAAATGAACGATAAGTTTACGAAATTGATTATGTCAAGTAAAGTTCGGTCATTAATCACATCATTTTTCAAATAATCTTTCATCTCACATTCTAAAAAATTCTGCTCTTATTCACATTCAGCATGCTAAACCTGAAAAGCACTGCCAAGTAACTGTTACAACAAGTCTGCCGAAGCACTCACCTCATCTTTTATAAATGACTTCTCTGTTTGCATTTATGAACATATATAAAATTAATATCAAACTTAAACATTTTTTACGAAAACAATAAGAAAATTTGCTTGACAGTTGATATCTCAAAATATTTTCACTTGTATTAAACTTATCATTACGTTAACACATCCGTGTGATATAGTGCATTCTTTCATATCTCAAAAAAGACGACTTTTCTGATGAAAATTTGTGATATTTTTCTTATTTATACTCCAAACATAGACTGTGGGTGCTCGTTAGAACCGCCTCGTTACGAGTACCCACAATCTATGTTTTCAAGGAAAATTATGTGCACCCCTGTAAACCCCATTTTTCTCTATATAGCGTTCATTAAACGGACATGTTAACGTGATGTAGACATTTAGATTGCCTATGTCCGGAATTATCTCTTCAATTCCATATGTAGCGTTGTCATCAATGTCTGTAACTCCTAAAATATAACAGTTTTGAGATAACAGCCGCCAGCTCTTTGGTATCAATCTATAACTATAAATTAACAAACTACAATTTTAGGTAAACTTAAACATCTGCAAGAACAAAACTCTTTAAAAAATTATATGTATATTGGTGAGAACATAAGAAAAAACATAACGTCTTTTTTCCACGATGATGATGATGAGTTCAGGTTTAACGAGGCATCAACCCATGAGGGTCATTTGCGTCAAAATGGTGAACTAACATGGTTCTGTAATGAAACGATTATAATGATAAGTCATAAATGCATAAAATGTAAAACTAGAACGAATTTAAAAATTAAAGCAGTTATACTTTGTTAAAAAGATTGATGTGTTTTAAAAACATAAGTATGTTATCAGTTGGTACATTTTCAAATAAGTATCTCAGGTCATTTGTTTGGAAGAATTGACGTCGTATATGAGAGAAGTCAATGCAATCGATCAGAAAGTGTTTTACCGTAAAAGGTTCATTACAGCTGATACAAAATGGCTGATCTTCTCGGTTGAGTAGATAAGAATGTGTGAGTCTAGTATGACCTATACGTAGACGAGTAACAACCACTTCTTCTCGCCTTAATGACCGATAAATGTTATTTTTACCAAGAACCGGTTTTATTTCATGTAGTTTATTGAATGTCGCTCTGTCCCATGACAGCTGCCATTTGGATAAGATGTACCTGTTGATAAAAGGTTTAAAATCTGTACATGGAAGTTTAAAATTCGAAATTTCTAGATCGAGTGAGGCCTTTGCTTTTACGTCGGCAGCCTCGTTACCTTTTATGCCAACATGGCTGGGGAGCCAACAGAACAAAATTTTCTTAGTTTTCGATAACTCGTGATGTTTTTCTATCACGTTCTGGATTTTGGGATTTTTTGAAGATGTGTGATTTAGAGATTTTAAAACAGAAAGGGAGTCCGAGAAAATAACGAATTTGTTTTCTAAAGGGTTATTCATAACGTAATCCAAAGCCATATCAATAGCCTTGGATTCAGCAGTGAAAATAGATGAGCCATCAGGAAGACGGATCTTTTCATGGTGGCTGCCCGATATATACGCAGAGCCAACCTTATCTTCAACTTTTGAGCCATCAGTGTAGATGTGTTGATAATCTGAAAGTCGCGACTGTAATTCTTGGAAGTTTTGTTTCATGAGATGTGAATCAGAAAGTGACTTTTTGCTGTTGTGTAAATCGAAAAGAATATTTGGTTTAGTAATGCACCAGGATGGAATATCAGAAAAAGAGTGTTTTTGAATGTTTTTAATGTTAATATTAGTAGATTCTAAAAGTGGTGCTATACGAAGGCCGAAGGATTTAATAGCGTTAGGTTTTCTTTCACAATATTCCTGAAATTGTGGTGGAAATGTGACTTCAAAAGCAGGGTTAGAAGGGTTAGCAGCAAGTCTGATGGCATACTGAAGAGACAATTTTTCTCTGCGTAGCCATAACGATGGCTCATCTGCTTCCACGTTAAGACTCGATACTGGAGATGTACGAAAAGCTCCCAATGCCAAACGAAGTCCTTGATTATGTACAGTGTCTAACATCTGTAGATAAGATTTTCTAGCAGATCTATATATGATGGACCCATAATCAAGTTTTGATCGAATTAAAGAACGATACAGGTGAAGAAGAGTTGTTCTGTCCGCTCCCCAACTTGTGTGAGATAAAACTTTTAAAAGGTTTAATGCTTTTAAACATTTCGCTTCCAAGTATTTTATATGGGGTATGAAGGAGAGTTTTTTTTATCAAATATAACCCCAAGTAATTTTGATTCAGCAACAACTGGTTTTTGAGATCCATATATGTAGATCGCTGGATCGTTGTGTATTTTCCGTTGTTGACAGAAATGAACGCACTGAGTTTTCGATTTGGAAAATTTAAAGCCATTTCTAGTTGCCAAGTCTTCAATTCTATTTAGACATTGCTGTAGATGTCTTTCTATTGTGCGCATATTTTTCGAGCGAAAACAAATACAGAAATCATCAACGTACAAAGAACCATTTGTTTTGTAATCCAGACAGTTTATAATATCGTTTAATTTCACGTTGAATAACGTGGTAGAAAGTATTGCTCCTTGAGGAATGCCCTGTTCTTGATCATAGAGATCAGACAGGGTCGATCCTACACGCACTTGTATTGTACGATCTTCAAGAAAACTTTTAATAAAGTTTGGTAGTCTTCCTTTCATACCAAAGTTATGTAGGTCTTTTAAAATTCCATATCGCCAAGTGGTATCATAGGCTTTTTCCAAATCGAAAAATACAGCGACTACATGTTCTCGCTTGATAAAAGCATCACGGATAAAAGTTTCTAGTCTAACTAAATTATCATTGGTACTACGTTCAGCTCGGAATCCCGACTGAAGTTTTGTTATAAGATTGTTAGATTCTAAGTACCAAACAAGTCGTTTGTTTACCATTCTATTTAGTGTTTTGCAAAGGCAACTTGTTAGCGCTATTGGTCTGTAGTTTGTTGGTTCTGCATGATCTCTCCCTGGTTTGGGAATAGGTATAATTGTGGCCAAACGCCAGCTTTCTGGAAAAACTCCTGTTGTCCATATACCGTTGAAAATATGTAAAAGTGTGTCAAGGGCGGTTTCCGGAAGGTGTTTAAGCATCTGGTAATGGATGTCATCAGGGCCTGTAGCTGTATCTTTTGATACTGCGATAGCATCTTTAAGTTCTGTAATGTTAAACAGGCTGTTATATTCTTCAGTATTTGAAGAGGTGAAGTTAAGTTTGATTTTTTCTTCTTGTTTTTTGATGTTTTGAAACTTCTCTGAATAATTCCGGGATGAAGAATTATCCAAAAAAGTTTCGCCAAGTGTGTTTGCTATCTCTTCCTTTGATGTGGCCTTTGTTCCACGTTTTGTATTTAAGTGGGTGAAACTGGGTGATTTTGATTTACCAGATATTTTTCGTATTATGTCCCAAACCTTTTTAATTGGAGTTTTATAATTTAAATTCGAAACGTAAGATTTCCATGATTTGCGTTTGGAGGCCTTTATTGTTCGACGAGCCTTTGCTCTGAAATTCTTTACTTTATTCAGGTTCTCCTTTGTTGGATATCTGCAGAACTTTGATAATGCTTGCTTGTGCTGTTTTATGGCATCTTTGCATTCATCATTGTACCATGGCTTGCTTTTCTTTGGATTTGTCGAGGTTTTCGGTATACTTTTGTTAGAGATATCGAGAAGAGAAGAAGTAAAATCATCTAGAGGATCCAAGGAATTGTTAAACTTATCTATTTTAAGACTTTCTTCACATAATGAGTGTTACAATTCCCAATTTGCTTTATTTAGTTTCCACTTTGTGTTGTGATCGTTCGTGGAATTATTTACGCTTTCAATAATAACAGGGAAGTGGTCACTTCCATGTTGATCTTCACTGACCGTCCAGTCGAAATCCAGCAGTAGAGATGGATGACATAGGGAAAGATCTAAAGAAGAAAAATTTCCAGTTGCAGGATAGAGATAGGTGTGAGATTTTCATTCATAAGACAAAGATCGTTTTTGGTTATAAAGTCTTCAATAATATTACCTTTAGGGTTGTTATCTTTACATCCCCAAAGGATATTGTGACCATTGAAGTCACCAACTAGTATATAGGGTGAAGGGAGTTGTTTGAGTAAAGTGTCTAAATGTTCGGTCTCTAAATGAAAATTTGGAGGTATATACACAGAACAAATAGTAATTTCTTTATCTAAAGTGACAGAAACCGCAACGGCTTGAAGATTGGTTACAAGTTTAATTTCTCGCTGGGGTCATGAAGAGTGAACTAAGATTGAGCTTCCACCAGACGGCCTCTGGCCTTCTGAATATATATAATTGTATGTAATGAAATCTCTGATATTTAATTGATCATCAGTTTTTAAAAAAGTTTCTTGCAAGCAAAAAACTGATGGACTCAATAAAGATAAAAGTAATAAGATCTCGTTATAGTTTGACTTTAGACCTCAACAGTTCCACTGTATTATTTTGTGATTTGAATTCATTTTAGAGTTGTTAAATTTTAGTTAGACTCGCAACTAAGGATATGTTATTGGTGATTTTGATCTATTGTTACTATTGTTGACGTGTGAATGTTCTGATGATCTCGATCTATTTCTGTTAGTTCGTGGGCGATCTGGAGCTTCTCCTAACTCCATATCATCGCTACTGTCACTCAAAGATCCGAATCTGTTATGTTGTTGAATAACATTATTTGAACCTTTTCGTTCCCTGTTTGATGTGCTTGGTCTTTGTGTTCCTTGACTAGATTTTGATTTTGTTTCTTTCGTAGGTGGAGATGATTGACTTCTTGCTTGTCTTTCTTTCTGTTGTTGTTTCTTCCAATCTTTTCTTATCATCTCAATGGTGGCTTTTTTCAGGCCACCCTCTCCTTTTTTCTCCTCAATAGGTGTCTTTGTTTGATTTTTGTTTGTGGTGTTTGTTTGACCTTTTTGTTTCTGCAGATCTTCTGTTTTGCTGTTTGTGTTTGTTGTATTTGATTGTACTGCAGAGTCGAGAATAGTGATCGGATCAGTTTGAGTGGCAGTATCAACCACAGAAACCTTTCTCATAGAAGACTGGGTGATGTTGGCATAACTGATTCCAGGTATCGGAGTTGGGGTCTCAACAAGTTTCCGCGCTTCAACGAAAGAAATATTTCTGGTAAACTTAAGGCGTAGAATTTCCTTTTCTTTGTGCCAAATTCGGCATTCTTTAGAGTCAGCACTGTGTTTTTCACCACAATTGACACAGTGTAATTCGTTGCTACATCTACTTTCGAGGTGTTCTCCTGTTTGACCGCATTTCGAACAGATAGGGTCTTTAGAACACCTATCCTCATGGTGTCCATATTTTTGACAATTATGACAACGCAAGGGATTTGGAACGTAGACTTCTACGTTGACTCTAAAGTATGCCACTTTGACCGTTTTGGGTAAAACTGGCGTATTGAAAGTAAAAACAAAGGTGTTTGTGTCTTTTAACTCTCCGTTTCGTTTTATTTTGAATCTTTTTACTCCAGTAACTCCTTGAGACTTTGTGCCCTCGAGAATCTCCTCCTCGCCGCAATTCCTCAATTCGGGACAACGAATTACCCCTTTTGAGGAATTAAGCGAGGTATGGGGGTACACTCGGACTTTCAAGTCGTGAAAAGTCTGTGCACGAAGAAGATTCTCGGCATGGGCTTTCTTGGATACCTCAATGAGTAACTCGTTCGATCTGTTTAGTTTTTTTATGTTTTCCGGTTCACCAGCTATACTCTGTATGACCTTTTGTATCAAAAAAGGGGACAGAGATGTTATCTGTCTGCCCTCTTCTTTGCTTTCAACTAAAATGAAGCTTGGAAAATGTTGATGAGACGTATCATTTGTTGAGGTAGTTGGAGGTTGAGAATTTTCGTCAAAATCTGAATTATCAGTGTCTGGGGTTTGTTTAGTTCTTTTTCTTTACCCATGATGAAGTTGTATTAAAATTCGTCCTCCGTGCTCTCCGCCCACCACGGAGCCCAACAAGGGAACACATAAATGGAGTGGCTTTCCTACTCACATGTGCTAGAGATACACAGAAGATATACTCGCACGAGCAAAATGCTGCACGATTGACCCGTTAAGCCGCCGCCTTCTTAGGATTGGAAAGATTGAGAAATAAGAATTATGGGCAAACGGTGAATATCAGTATGATACAAAAGACAAGGAAGAGAAAGAAAAGATTTTTCCTAGGGCTTGGCGCGACCAGATGATTGACCGTGCCGGGTCTCACGGACACCCTTCTACACCGAAATCTAGGCCAAAGAGGCGTGTTGAGCCATCAGGAGAGAACAAACTCCCAATAACTCTCAACCTCCAGGATCCCTTCTTCCGGCTTACGGGTTGCCACCCACGGCAAACGGGTGGTACTTCCTCTTCGCTCTTCCCAAAGGGGACAATTACTGCTCACCAAGCTAGCAACGTTCCCAGTGGGAATTGAGCCCCCAGGGCCTCGACAAGGCGGAAAGTTTAATACCCAGGGGCTTTTTTCCACGAGTCAGAAGCAGACAAATTCTTTCAGTGTATCAGCAATCCTTCCAAGACAGTGAAAGATTTCTCTATCATATCAGATGATATGATTCAGCTGACCTGGGAGGATACAAAAAACTTAGTACCAGAGAATTACAAACCCAACATCATCGCCGCATTTACGACCTGCTGGGCGAGACTTAAACTGTACTCACTGCTGGAGATGCTTGGCAGAAGAGTGTTGTATTTTGACACTGATTCTGTCATTTTTGTGAGTGGCCCTTGAAACAAAGATCCAGAAACGGGATCTTTATTGGGAGAGCTCACGAATGAGCTGAAAATGCCAGGCGATTATATCAGTGAGTTTGTCTCTGGTGGACCAAAAAACTACGTGTTCAAAACACTCCTTGGCGAACAAATTTGCAAAGTCAAAGGGTTTTCTTTTCATTATAAAAACAGTAATACCAGTTTCGGAAAATAACTCGTTTACTGATATATTAGACGAAAATGAAGATAAGATATCGGACGAGGAGGCTCAAACCTTAGAAGGTAAAATCACATATGCAGAGTTATTACATGCTTTAAAACAAATGAAAAATGAAAAGAGTCCGGGATTAGACGGTTATACGGCAGAATTCTTCAAAATTTTTGGATAGATTTAGGCATTTTTGTTCTACGATCAATTAATTATGGGTATGATGATGATGATAAGTTCAGGTTTAACGACGCATCAACCCATAAGGGTCATTTGCGTCAAAAATGGTGAATTAACATGGTTCTGTAGTGAAACGATTATAATGATAAGTCATAAATGCGTAAAATGTAAAACTAGAACGAATTTAAAAAAAAATTAAAGCAGTTATACTTTGCTAAAAATATTGATGTGTTTTAAAAACATAAGTATGTTATCGGTCGGTACATTTTCAAATCAGTATCTCAGGTCATTTGTTTGGAAGAATTGACGTCGCATATGAGAGAATTCAATGCAGTCGATCAGGAAGTGTTTCACCTTAAAAGGTTCATTACAGCTGATACAAAATGGCTGATCTTCTCGTTTGAGTAGATAAGAATGTGTGAGTCTAGTATGACCTATACGTAGACGAGTAAGAACCACTTCTTCTCGCCTTAATGATCGATAAATGGTCTTTTTACCAAGAACCGGTTTTATTTCGTGTAGTTTATTGAATGTCGCTCTGTCCCATGACAGCTGCCATTTGTATAAGATGTACCTGTTAATAAAAGGTTTAAAATCTGTACATGGAAGTTTAAAATTCGAAATTTCTAGATCGAGTGAGGCCTTTGCTTTTACGTCGGCAGCTTCGTTACCTTTTATGCCAACATGGCTGGGGAGCCAACAGAACAAAATTTCCTTAGTTTTCGAACTCGTGATGTTTTTCTATCAGGTTCTGAATTTTGGGATTTTTTGAAGATGTGTGGTTTAGAGATTTCAAAACAGAAAGGGAGTCCGAGAAAAGAACGAATTTGTTATCTAAAGAATTATTCATAACGTAATCCAAAGCCATATCAATAGCCTTGGATTCAGCAGTGAAAATAGATGAGCCATCAGGAAGACGGATATTTTCATGGTGGCTGCCCGATATATACGCACAGCCAACCTTATCGTCAACTTTTGAGCCATCAGTGTAGATGTGTTGATAAACTAAAAGCCGCGATTGTAATTCTTAGAAGTTTTGTTTTATGAGATGTGAATCAGAAAGTGACTTTTTGCTGTTGTGTAAATCGAAAAGAATAGTTGGTTTAGTAATGCACCAGGATGGAATATCAGAAAAAGAGTGTTTTTGGATGTTTTTAGTATTAATATTAGCAGATTCTAAAAGTGGTGCTATACGAAGGCCGAAGGATTTAATTGATTGATTGTGTTCGGGTTTAACGACACGTCAACCCTTGAGGGTCATTTTGTGTCGTCTCCCAGAGAAAGGGAGAAAAGAGATAGAAGAGAGAGTAGAGGAGATGAAAGAGAGGGACAGGGAAGAAAGAGGAACAGGAATGAAAGTGAAGAAACAGAAGAAATAAAAACATTCCCCCTCTACCCACTACAAGGATAGCAGGCCTTGCCCAACTGTAAGCCAATATCAGTTGGACGCCCCAGTGATGTAAGATACACAGCACCTTCGCACAAGGATTTAATTGCGTTAGGTTTTCTTTCATAATATCCCTGAAATTGTGGTGGAAATGTGACTTCAAAAGCAGGGTTAGCAGCAAGTCTGATGGCATACTGAAGAGACAATTTCTCTCTGTGTAGCCATAACGATGGCTCATCTGCTTCCACGTTAAGACTCGATACTGGAGACGTACGAAAAGCTCCCAATGCCAAACGAAGTCCTTGATTATGTACAGTGTCAAACATCTGTAGATAAGATTTTCTAGCAGATCCATATACGATGGACCCATAATCAAGTTTTGATCGAATTAAAGAACGATACAGATGAAGAAGAGTTGTTCTGTCCGCACCCCAACTTGTGTGAGATAAAACTTTTAAAAGGTTTAATGCTTTTAAACATTTTGCTTTCAAGTATTTTATATGGGGTATGAAGGAGAGTTTTCTATCAAATATAACCCCAAGAAATTTTGATTCAGCAACAACTGGTATTTGAGATCTATATAGGTAGAGTGCTGGATCATTGTGTATTTTCCGTTGTTGACAGAAATGAACGTGAGTTTTCGATTTGGAAAATTTGAAGCCTTTTCTTGTTGACCAGTCTTCGATTCTGTTCAGACATTGCTGTAGATGTCTTTCTATTGTGCGCATATTTTTCGAGCGAAAACATATACAGAAATCATCAACATACAAAGAACCATCCGTCTTGTAATCCAGACAGCTTATAATATCGTTTAATTTCACGTTGAATAAAGTGGTTGAAAGTATGGCTCCTTGAGGAACGCCCTGCTCTTGATCATAGAGGTCGGAGAGGGTCGATCCTACACGCACTTGTATAGTACGATCTTCAAGAAAACTTTTAATAAAGTTTGGTAGTCTTCCTTTCAGACCAAAGTTGTGCAGGTCTTTCAAAATTCCATATCGCCAAGTGGTATCATAGGCTTTTTCCAAATCGAAAAATACAGCGACTACATGTTCTCGTTTGATAAAAGCATCGCGGATAAAAGTTTCTAGTCTAAGTAAATTATCATTGGTACTACGTTCAGCTCGGAATCCCGACTGAAACTTTGTTATAAGATTGTTAGATTCTAAGTACCAAACAAGTCGTTTGTTTATCATTCTCTCTAGTGTTTTGCAAAGGCAACTTGTTAGCGCTATTGGTCTGTAGTTTGTTGGTTCTGCATGATCTTTTCCTGGTTTGGGAATAGGTATAATTGTGGCCAAACGCCAGCTTTCTGGAAAAACTCCTGTTGTCCATATACCATTGAAAATATGTAAAAGTGTGTCAAGGGCGGTTTCGGGTAGGTGTTTAAGCATCTGGTAATGGATGTCATCAGGGCCTGTAGCTGTATCTTTTGATATTGCGATAGCATCTGTTCTGTTATGTTAAACAGACTATTATATTCTTCAGTATTTGAAGAGGTGAAATTAAGTTTAATCTTTTCTTCTTGTTTTTTGATGTTTTGAAACTTCTCTGAATTTTTGATGTTTTGAAACTTCTCTGAATAATTCCGAGATGAGGAATTATCCAAAAAAGTTTCGCCATCTCTTCCTTTGATGTGCCCTTTGTTCCGCGTTTTGTATTTAAGTGGGTGAAACTGGGTGATTTTGATTTACCAGAAAATTTTCGTATCATATCCCAGACCTTTTTAATTGGAGTTTTATAATTTAAGTTTGAAACGTAAGATTTCCATGATTTGCGTTTGGAGGCCTTTATTGTTCGACGGGCCTTTGCTCTGAAGTTTTTAACGTTATTCAAGTTCTCCTTTGTTGGATATCTGCAGAACTTTGATAATGCTTGCTTGCGCTGTTTTATGGCATCTTTGCATTCATCATTGTACCATGGTTTGCTTTTCTTTGGATTTGTCGAGGTTTTCGGTATACTTTTATTAGCGATATCAAGAAGAGAAGAAGTAAAATCATCTAGAGGGTCCAAGGAATTGTCAAACTTATCTATTTTGAGACCTTCTTCGCATATTGAGTAATATAATGCCCAATTTGCTTTATTTAGTTTCCACTTTGTGTTGTGCTCGTTCATGGAATTATTTACGCTTTCAATAATAACAGGGAAGTGATCACTTCCGCACTGATCAGCATATACGGACCAGTCAAAGTCTAAAAGGAGAGATGGGTGACACAAAGAGAGATCTAAAGAAGATAAATGTCCTGTTGCAGGATGGAGATAAGTGTAAGATTTATCATTCATCAAGCAAAGATTGTTATTTGCAATGAAGTTTTCAATAATGTCTCCTCTACTGTTATTATCTTTACATCCCCAAAAAGTGTTGTGCCCATTTAAGTCACCTACTAAAATATAGGGTGCAGGAAGTTGACTAAGTAATGATTGGAGATGTTCAGTTGTTAAGGAAAACGCAGGGGGTATATATACAGAACAAATTGTAGTTTCTTTATCCAACGTGACTGAGACTGCAACAGCTTGTAGCTGTGTTTTAATTTTGATCTCTCTTTGTGGCAAACAAGATTTGACAAAAACTGAACTGCCACCAGATGGTCTTTGACCTTCAGAATGGATATAGTTATATGATTTGAAACCTTTGATATCGATGTTGTCATTAGTTTTTAAAAAGGTTTCTTGTAAACAAAAAATCGATGGGTTTAATAAGGACAGAAGTAATAGGATTTCATTATAGTTTGACTTAAGACCTCGACAATTCCATTGTATTATTTTATGTTTTAAATCCATTGTGTGGAGAGAATTTGATAAGACTAGAAATTATGGAGGTACAATCGGTGACCTCGATCTATTATTACCACTTCGTGGTGTTGGGTTTTCGAACTCCATATCGCTGCTGTCACTCAAACATTCGAAACGATTGCGATTCTTAATATTGTCTCTTGAACCTTTGCGTTGTCTGTCTGATATAATTTGTTTTTGAGATAGTTGTTGTTTTTGTTGTTGTTTTTTCAAATCTTTTTTGATCATTTCTAAAGTAGAGTTTTTCAGCACTTTTTCAGTTTTATTTGTTTCAGTTGGTTGTGGTGATGTTTGACTTGTACTATTGCTCTTTTGGTCTTCAGATGTATTTTTAGGTTTTAATTTTTCTAGAGGTTTGAGACCAGGAATCGGATCAGTTTGAGTGACAGCATCTTCAACAGTTACCTTTTTTACAGGTGACTGTGTAATGCTGGCATAGCTGACTCCAGGAATAGGGGTAGGGGACTCAACGATTTTTCGCGCTTCTGGAAATGAGAGGTTTCTTGTGAATTTTACAGATAAAATTTCTTTTTCTTTGTGCCAAACCTGGCATTCCTTAGAGTTAGCACTGTGTTTTCCACCACAGTTGACACAGTTGGGATCTTTTGTACAACTTTGTTCCGTATGATTTGCCGGCTCGCCACAATTTGCACAAATTGGGTCTTTCGTACACCCGTTTTCGTGGTGTCCATATTTCTGACAATTGTGGCAGCGTAACGGATTTGGAATGTAAATTTCCACATTAACTCTAAAGTATGCCACTTTGACTGTTTTTGGTAGTGTTGGGGTATTAAAAGTAAAAACGAAGGTTTGTGTCTTTTAATTGGCCGTTCCTTTTTATCTTAAATCGTTTTACAGCAGTTACTCCTTGAGATCGAGTGCCTTCAAGAATCTCCTCCTCGCTCGAGTTCCTCAAATCTGGGCAACGAATTACCCCCTTTGAGGAATTCAGCGAAGTATGAGGAAATACTCTCACTTTTAAATTGTGGAATAATGTTGTCCTCAGTAGATTCTCGGCATGAGATTTTTTACTGATCTCAACGAGCAGCTGATTTGATCTGTACAATTTTTTTTATGTTATCTGGTTCACCAGCAATTCCTAAAATAACTTTTTGAATGACGAAAGGAGATAGAGAAGTGATGTTTTGATTTTCTTCTATACTTTCAATCAGTAAAAAGCGCGGAAAATGTTGAGTTATAATGTCATTTGTTGTTATGTTGTCGCCGTTGTCCGATATCTCAGCATCTGATGTGTCTTCTTGGGTAGGTTTCTTTCTTTTTTTATCTTTTCCCATGATGAAAAGATTGTATGATTCATCCTCCGTGCTCTCCGCCCACCGCGGAGCCCAACAAGGGAACACTTTTTATGAGTGGATTTCCTACCTCAAGTGTTAGAGATACACAGAAGGTATACTCGTACAAGCAAGAAGCTGCACGATTGGTCCGTTAAGCCGCCGCCTTCTAGAAATGGAAAAGTTGTGAAAAAGATTTTATGAGCAAACGGTGTGTATTCAGGTTGATACAAAAGGCAAGGAAGAGAAAGTAAAAGGATATTCCTAGGGCTTGGCGCGACCAGCCGATTGATCGTGCCGCACCGCACGACCACCCGTCTAACCGAAATCCAGGCCAAAGAGGTGTGTTGGGCACCCGAAGCACTGAACTTCCGATAATCCTCAACCTCCAGGACCCCTTCATCCGGCTTACGGGACGCCACCCACGGCAAACGGGTGGTATTTCCTCTTCGCTCTTCCCAAAGGGGACAATTACTGCTCACCGAGCTAGCAACGTTCCCAGTGGGTATTGAGCCCCCAGGACCTCGCAAGGCGGAAAGTTTAATACCCAGGGGAATTATGGGTATGAAAATGGGTCGCTTTCAATTACACAAAAACGAGGCGTCATAACATGTTTGCCAAAACAAGATAAAGACAGAAATTACCTAAAAAATTGGCGACCTATATCTCTCCTAAATGTAGTTTATAAACTTGCATCGTCAGCAATTGCAAACAGAATGAAAACAGTTTTAGACTCTCTAATACACGAGGATCAGAAAGGTTTTATTTCTTGAAGATGTATCTCTGAAAATGTTAGGCAAATTTATGATGTGTTGTTTGAAACAAAAAATCAAGAATTGCCAGGCTTAATTCTCTCTGTTGATTTTGAAAAGGCTTTTAATACGGTATCGTGGGAATTTATAGAAAACATTTTAAAGTATTTTAATTTTGGACCATCGATTATTTCTGGATTAAGTTATTTCAAAGCAGATCCGAATCGTGTATAATCCAAAATGGTTTTATGTCTGACTTTTTAAAATTAAAACGAGGATGTCGACAAGGTGATCCAGTCTCCCCATACGTCTTTATACTGTGTGCTGAGATTTTAGGTAAAATGTTACGTACAAACGAAAATATCAAAGGCATGAATATAAACGGAAATGATTTTTTTTAAGTCAATATGCAGATGATACGCAAATATTTTTAGATGGAACTGAACAATCTCTGCGAGAAGCCTTAAGAGTTTTAGATCGTTTTTATGCTATCTCTGGTTTGAAAATTTATATAGAAAAGACATTTGGATAGGATCTTTGAAAAATTCTGAGGTTCGAATTTGTAGAAACTATAACCTCGACTGGACAGAAGGATATTTTAAAATTTTAGGAGTAACTTTTACGACAGAAGTATTTGACATATGGGACGTGAATATACCGCTAATCATAAGTAAGGTGCAAAGCTTGTTACAACAATGGTCTAAACGAAGATCAACACTATTCGGTAGAATCACTGTTATTAAGTCATTAGCTTTAAGTAAATTTATCCATCTGTTTTTAGCTCTACCAAATCCTCCCGGGGAACTAATTAAAAGATAGGATATATTATTTTTGCAAATTCTTATGGAATTTAGGGCCTGACCGTGTAAAAAGAAGTATTATAATCAAAGACCTATCGGCAGGAGGTCTACGAATGGTTAATATAAATGTGTTTATTAAATCACTGAAAATTACATGGCTGAGGAGAGTTATACAAAACAGTAAAAATGTATCTTGGTACACGTTGTCTGGCATCGACTTTCAAAAACTTTTTAAATTTGGAACGGGGTATGCAAAACGGTTTAAACAAAATTTACAAAATCCATTTTGGAAAGACGTTCTTCAAATATGCAGAATTTTGTAAGGATGTTAAAATCGATTCAATCAGATTTTGGATTCCCCCTTATGGTACAATGAAAGTTTATTAAATGGTATTGATTTTTGTATTCGGGACTGGCATGATAAGGGAATTATAATTGTATCTGACATAATTGATGAAGAAGGAAATATATATCAGTTTGAGGCTTTGAAAACAAAATATAATTTACGAGGTACCTATTTAGATTTTCAAGCATTCATTAGGAGAATTCCGGAAGTTTGGAAAAATGAAATAAATTATAATAGATTAGTATGTATTTTATCTAAGCATGATGTCAGATGCAATGTATATGTGAAATACTTGTTGAAGGATAAGAAGGGATGTAGACGAATGTATGATGTTATGGTCCCGACAAAGTCAATTCAAGAAAGCAGCAGATGGGAACGAGTTATAGGATATATTACTGAAGCAGAGGTAAAAGCTTATAATTCTGTCATACCAACTTTAAAAGAAATAAAATTAAGGGACTGTCAATATAAAATTACAAATAGGATTTTAGTAACTAAATCATTCTTATATAGGATACGTAAAGTTGATGATAATTTATGTGAATACTGTCGACAAAATTCGGAGACCATTCTTCATCTTTTTGTGCAATGCAACCCAGTTAAAAGTTTCTGGAGGGAGCTAGATGACTGGCTATCAAATAACTTTGGTTTTAGGATGCTCCTAAACGACAAAAACATTTTGTTTTCATACGGACAAAAAAAAATAATTTTCTGGACGAGGTCTGAATTTAGAAGCTTTCATGCTGATTTTAAAGAGAAAATATTAAAGTGAAAAATATTTAGCGAACCTAAGTAATACTTTTGCTAAATTCTTAAGAAAATGGGCTATGTTATACAATTATTTTGAACGCAATTAATGTTAATAAATGTGCCACATCATGAGAAAACTTGCCATTTTGCATATGCAAAAGCAAGGCGCGGATCAGTTGCGCGGTAACCGCACAGCTAGTCAGTGCCTTTGATTTTGCTATGTCAGAAATTTCACGATTCTAACCATCTTCTGCGGCCGAGCAGTCAATTTTGTGCCGGGCCTGATCGATCCCTCGTATACCAAGGCTCCCATTTTAATATAATACTAACTTGCTGCAAATAGGCATGATAGTAGCAATAACCTTAAAGAACTTTCAAGACATACTATAAATATGATATATGATTCGTATACCTGAACTTTACACTTACCCCACAGAACTTATTAATCCAATGCGTAAATCTTAAATATTCCACATAACAACGCCAATCCATTTATGTAAGCGGTTGGCACGAGACAAATATATGTATGGGAAATTACTGAAGCGTCAAAAAGCTCAGGTGATTTGTGTCCGATAAGTATATACGCGTTAATAAGACGCACTGAACCTGTAGAAAAACAATAGTCTCATTTCCACACAACACATATTTATATACATATTCTAGTTATCATTCAACCAGAGATGCAATCATAAAAGACAGTTTTTGTGAAAAATAAATGAACACTACTCTCTGTGAAAGGGCAAGTACTTTTGACTGTTGATGGTGGTGTCTTTGCTCTCTTCACGTCTTATATGGATCATGGCAGTGTAGCAACGAAAATAAGGTTTATAGCTTCTTTTTTGTGGTTGCGGATATTTTTTTTTCTTTTCTTTAAGACAATCAGCGTATTTTCCTCCACAACTTATAACGACTTTAATTATGAACGAAACGACTGTTAATTTTGTCCAAAACCTCAAAATATCGGTATAAACTGTTTGATATGTCTTATAATAATGAAAATGTTATGTATTAACATGTATGTTTGTCAAATTTTAGTGAACATCTGTGAAATAAATTTGAAAAAAAAAAAAAAAAAAAAAAATAGTAATCTCATCAATTTTGAGCCTGTGCTGCAGCTTCTTTCTAGGCCACAAACAGAAAATGAAAGTTCTGATAAAAAGCTAAAACTGAGAAAAAGAAAGCGAAAAGACAACCAGAAAATGAAGTCGACAAGGTAGTCGTCACCAATGAAAGAAAATAACTAGACAAAAATTGAAACGCAAAATATACAACCGAGCGGAAAAAAAGAGCTATAGAATTGTGTATTACAAAAGGGTTCTTAAGAAAATTTCCTTTGATACGCTACCATATCGTTATTAAAGGAACAATCTCCTTTAAGAAGGCAATCCGGTGTTGTACGGAAGTCATTCGCCCTAAGTGTAAAATATCTAAAAGAGGTACATTTGCATTTTGATTGATTGTGTTGGGGTTTAACGACACGTCAACCCTTGAGGGTCATTTTGTGACGTCTCCCAGAGAAAGGGAGAAAAGAGATAGAAGAGAGAGTAGAGGAGATGAAAGAGAGGGACAGGGAAGAAAGAGGAACAGGAATGAAAGTGAAGAAACAGAAGAAATAAAAACATTCCCCCTCTACCCTTACCCACTAAAAGGATAGCAGGCCTTGCCCAACTGTAAGCCAATATCAGTTGGACGCCCCAGTGATGTAAGATACACAGCACCTTTGCACCACCCGACCAACCCCACATTTGCATTTCTGAAGACCAACAGTACAAGATGATAATCGAGGTTGATAAATTTTCGAAATCTCATTAATACATTTTCGAAATTAGAAACCACATGAATAAATTATTTGAATATATATATTCCTTTGCAGTCGCCTTTGCCTTCGTTTCGGAAATAGATTCTTGATCGCGATGAATCAAATGCAACTTGTGTCTGCAATTACTGATTATAGAGCGGCTGCTGTCGTTCTCCACGAGACGAAGACGCAGCTGGAAGAAAAGGTTAAATCTAACATTATTTTTTTTTCAGTTTTGTTTAAAATGATGTTTTTCCTCATACGTATACAACTACTATCTTTGTAGAACATATGTATTACAATAAAATTCTTTTTTTTTCCTTTGATTATAGTTAAAACTAAGACAGTCTTGTTTTTTTTTGTTTCAGAACAGAAATCTTGAAAGCCAGCTCCAACACGAGGGGGTCCTGAACCAGCAAAAGACTGAAGAGTTGCGGCAAGCAAAACAGCGGCTTGCCTTTTCGGAAAAACGCTCTTAGCGTTTTGCTGAAAGCGTCTGCCCGTTAAAAGTGCAGGTACATTTTTATTATTATTATTTTGCTTCGCTGTCATCATAGTTTATTATAAGAATGGGTATCCCCATCTGGTTATACACTGATTGCCTCTGCCTTATTGATGTAACGCGCTAGCCTTTAATGTTTTAATACTTACAGGTGCAGTGAAGCAATCCGAACGACTGATAATAGAGTATTTGACAGGACATTTTTTTTTTATTATTTTCAAGAAACAAACATGTAGCAGCCAAAGCCTTTCGTTTGTGTATACGATTTTTCAATCTGTTTACAAGCTATTCGTTTTTTTTTTTTTTTTTTTTTTTTTTTTTTTTCCATCTCTGCAACATTACTGCAGCAAGGCAAGATATTGACTGGCTTGCAAAAAGTGGTGGACGAAATTCAGAACCTCAGCCGGACAACTGGCCTGCAGATAGTAAGAACTTGCCATTGAATAATCCTTTGTTTTACCATTTTATCATTGCTTTTCGTGAAATGATTTCTAGCTAGCTACCCTACAATCTGTTTAGAAATCATAATCGTTCATATACGAGGGATGTTCGTAATGAATTGCTTATTGTCCTCTAGCTCGATATCCACGTGGGGCACGATAAAAACCAATACATACCTGTATAGGGTTATTCAATATCTACACAATGGTGTATAAATGTACATGTTAGACTAAGTGTAAGACATAAAATTTGCCATTTGAATACAAGCAGTCATTGACCACTGCAGTAAAAATGGTTGGTAGAAGCGTCGACAAAAAAGATGAAATACGGGCTTACATCAAAGCTCGCTCAAAACTTGGTTGTTCTTTGAAGAAGCTGATGACTGAAATTTCTACTGCTTTTGGACCTTCTTGTGTGTCTTATGACACAGTTCGGCGGTGGAAAAAGAAATCTGAGTCTAGTGTAGAGTCCATCAAAAATGCACCGAAATCAGGTAGGCCAAAATCTGCATCTCGTAAAGAAATCGTTTCCAAAATAAAGGAAATCATTGAAGGAGATGCCAGATTTACAGTTCGTGATATTGCACGAAAGGTAGGCATATCACTTTCAACGGTTCACCTTATTTTGAAGAAGCATTTGAAAGTCAGAGAGATTTCTGCTAGATGGGTGCCACATCTGTTGACTGACGAGCAAAAGAGGCAACGGGTTAAAGTGGCCAAAAAGCTGCTTTAAATGTTTCCAAAATATGACAAAAAGCAGTTTGCCAATGTCGTCACAGGTGATGAAACCTGGGTCCATTATTTTGAGCCCGTCAGAAAGGTTAGCAATAAGATCTGGGCCACTAAACACAGCAAACGCCCAATAACTGCTAAACGTTCTTTGAGTACAAAGAAGGTTTTGTATGCAATCTTCTTCTCTGGTGAAGGAGTCGCAATAAAAGTGCCAGTGAAAAAGGGCAAAAGCATCACCGGAAAGTACTACAAAGACGTAGTACTGAAGAAACTGAAAAAGTATTATCAGAAACGACGCCCTGCCACTGGTTTTAAACATGTCCGTCTTCTACATGACAATGCCCCAGCTCATACCTCCGCAATAGTTACGGCGTTTTTGAAGAAAGAAAAAGTGACTGTTTTGCCTCCCCCCCCCCCCTCCCCCCCGTATTCCCCAGCCCCATGTGATTTTTTGTTTCAGAAATTGAAAGCATTCCTTGCTGGGCGGAAATACCAGTCCCGACAGGCACTTGGATCTGCCATTCATCAGTACCTTATTACTGTGCCCAAATCAGCGTACCGTGACGCCTTCAAGAAGTGGATACATCGGCTGAAACTTTGCATTTCTAGCCACGGGGAGTACTTCGAGGGCATGAAATGTATCCCAATCTCAGACTCAGGATACAGACACTGCGGCCATTCCGCAGCCAGGACCCTCTTTTGTACCAGCAAAGACGGGGCCAGGCTTAATAATAACCCTAGGCCCAGAACCGGTCAGACCAACAGCAGCAGCCGTGGTGCAAACAGTCACCATGCATTCAAAGGATGAAGAAAGGTATACCGACACCTTATTACTTGCACATGTATTCCCTATGTTAGATGCACAGAGAAATAAAACAAATCAATGAACTTCAACAATATTTATTTTTCCCTATTCTAAAATATACACAGACGGTTTGAAAGACATTGTAATAAATATCACATTTTTTTTTTTTTTTTGTTTGTTTTCCTGAGATATAATTGACAAACTAGTTCACTTGATATAACTGGCAAACTCGTTCGCTTAATGTGAAAGGATGATGTGGATGGGAAAGAGAAAAACTATGAAAAGATGGGTTGCTGAATATTAAAACAAGAGGGCCATGATGACCCTGTAACGCTCACCTGAGCAACATAGCACTTTGGGAACCTGATCTAGAACTGATCAAGGCAAACATTGTGATCAAAGTTCAAAATGATTATATTAAAAAGTAAGACAATGTAGCATGTCTAATGGACTGTCAAATAAAGGGCAAGGTCAAATATGGATGACTGCACTCAGGAGGGCATGCTAAGATATATGCATGTACTAAGTATCACTAGCTGTAGGAGCAATAGTTACTGAGAAACTGACCTAAACACAAACACTTCACAAGTACCAAATATCATTCTGTAGGATCTAAACGGACTTGAGAGATGATGATGAGTTTAGGTTTAACGACGCATCAACCCATGAGGGTCATTTGCGTCAAAATGGTGAACTAACATGGTTCTGTAGTGAAACGATTATAATGATAAGTCATAAATGCATAAAATGTAAAACTAGAACGAATTTAAAAATTAAAGCAGTTATACTTTGTTAAAAAGATTGATGTGTTTTAAAAACATAAGTATGCTATCATTTGGTATATTTTCAAATAAGTATCTCAGGTCATTTGTTTGGAAGAATTGACGTCGTACATGAGAGAATTCAATGCAATCGATCAGAAAGTGTTTTACCGTAAAAGGTTGATTACAGCTGATACAAAATGGCTGATCTTCTCGTTTGAGTAGATAAGAATGTGTGAGTCTAGTATGACCTATACGTAGACGAGTAAGAACCACTTCTTCTCGCCTTAATGACCGATAAATATTATTTTTACCAAGAAACGGTTTTATTTCATGTAGTTTATTGAATGTCGCTCTGTCCCATGACAGCTGCCATTTGGATAAGATGTACCTGTTGATAAAAGATTTAAAATCTGTACATGGAAGTTTAAAATTCGAAATTTCTAGATCGAGTGAGGCCTTTGCTTTTACGTCGGCAGCCTCATTACCTTTTATGCCAACATGGCTGGGGAGCCAACAGAACAAAATTTCCTTAGTTTTCGATAGCTCGTGATGTTTTTCTATCACGTTCTGGATTTTGGGATTTTTTGAAGATGTATGATTTAGAGATTTCAAAACAGAAAGGGAGTCAGAGAAAATAACGAATTTGTTCTCTAAAGAGTTATTCATAACGTAATCCAAAGCCATATCAATAGCCTTGGATTCAGCAGTGAAAATAGATGAGCCATCAGGAAGACGGATCTTTTCATGGTGGCTGCCCGATATATACGCACAGCCAACCTTACCTTCAACTTTTGAGCCATCAGTGTAGATGTGTTGATAATCTGAAAGTCGCGACTGTAATTCTTGGAAGTTTTGTTTCATGAGATGTGAATCAGAAAGTGACTTTTTGCTGTTGTGTAAATCGAAAAGAATATTTGGTTTAGTAATGCACCAGGTTGGAATATCAGAAAACGAGTGTTTTTGAATGTTTTTAATGTTAATATTAGTAGATTCTAAAAGTGGTGCTATACGAAGGCCGAAGGATTTAATAGCGTTAGGTTTTCTTTCATAATATTCCTGAAATTGTGGTGGAAATGTGACTTCAAAAGCAGGGTTAGAAGGGTAAGCAGCAAGTCTGATGGCATACTGAAGGGACAATTTTTCTCTGCGTAGCCATAACGATGGCTCATCTGCTTCCACGTTAAGACTCGATACTGGAGATGTACGAAAAGCTCCCAATGCTAAACGAAGTCCTTGATTATGTACAGTGTCTAACATCTGTAGATAAGATTTTCTAGCAGATCCATATACGATGGACCCATAATCAAGTTTTGATCGAATTAAAGAACGATACAGGTGAAGAAGAGTTGTTCTGTCCGCTCCCCAACTTGTGTGAGATAAAACTTTTAAAAGGTTTAATGCTTTTAAACATTTCGCTTTCAAGTATTTTATATGGGGTATGAAGGAGAGTTTTTTTATCAAATATAACCCCAAGAAATTTAGATTCAGCAACAACTGGTATTTGAGATCCATATATGTAGAGCGCTGGATCGTTGTGTATTTTCCGTTGTTGACAGAAATGAACGCACTGAGTTTTCGATTTGGAAAATTTAAAGCCATTTCTAGTTGCCCAGTCTTCAATTCTATTTAGACATTGCTGTAGATGTCTTTCTATTGTGCGCATATTTTTCGAGCGAAAACAAATACAGAAATCATCAACGTACAAAGAACCATCTGTTTTGTAATCCAGACAGTTTATAATATCGTTTAATTTCACGTTGAATAACGTGGTTGAAAGTATGGCTCCTTGAGGAACGCCCTGTTCTTGATCATAGAGATCAGACAGGGTCGATCCTACACGCACTTGTATTGTACGATCTTCAAGAAAACTTTTAATAAAGTTTGGTAGTCTTCCTTTCATACCAAAGTTATGTAGGTCTTTTAAAATTCCATATCGCCAAGTGGTATCATAGGCTTTTTCCAAATCGAAAAATACAGCGACTACATGTTCTCGTTTGATAAAAGCATCACGGATAAAAGTTTCTAGTCTAACTAAATTATCATTGGTACTACGTTCGGCTCGGAATCCCGACTGAAGTTTTGTTATCAGATTGTTAGATTCTAAGTACCAAACAAGTCGTTTGTTTATCATTCTCTCTAGTGTTTTGCAAAGGCAACTTGTTAGCGCTATTGGTCTGTAGTTTGTTGGTTCTGCATGATCTTTCCCTGGTTTGGGAATAGGTATAATTGTGGCCAAACGCCAGCTTTCTGGAAAAACTCCTGTTGTCCATATACCGTTGAAAATATGTAAAAGTGTGTCAAGGGCGGTTTCGGGAAGGTGTTTAAGCATCTGGTAATGGATGTCATCAGGGCCTGTAGCTGTATCTTTTGATACTGCGATAGCATCTTTAAGTTCTGTAATGTTAAACAGGCTGTTATATTCTTCAGTATTTGATGAGGTGAAATTAAGTTTGATTTTTTCTTCTTGTTTTTTGATGTTTTGAAACTTCTCTGAATAATTCCGAGATGAGGAATTATCCAAAAAAGTTTCGCCAAGTGTGTTTGCTATCTCTTCCTTCGATGTGGCTTTTGTTCCACGTTTTGTATTTAAGTGGGTGAAACTGGGTGATTTTGATTTACCAGATATTTTTCGTATCATATCCCAAACCTTTTTAATTGGAGTTTTATAATTTAAGTTTGAAACGTAAGATTTCCATGATTTGCGTTTGGAGGCCTTTATTGTTCGACGGGCTTTTGCTCTAAAGTTTTTGACGTTATTCAAGTTCTCATTTGTTGGATATCTGCAGAACTTTGATAATGCTTGCTTGCGCTGTTTTATGGCATCTTTGCACTCATCATTGTACCATGGTTTGTTTTTCTTTGGATTTGTCGAGGTTTTCGGTATACTTTTATTAGCTATGTCAAGAAGAGAAGAAGTAAAATCATCTAGAGGGTCCAAGGAATTGTCAAACTTATCTATTTTGAGACTTTTTTTCGCATAATAAGTGATATAATTCCCAATTTGCTTTATTTAGTTTCCACTTTGCGTTGTGATCATTCGTGGAATTATTTACGCTTTCAATAATAACAGGGAAGTGATCACTTCCATGTTGGTCTTCACTGACCGTCCAGTCGAAGTCCAGCAGGAGAGATGGGTGACATATGGAAAGATCTAAAGAAGAAAATTTTCCTGTTGCAGGATGGAGATAAGTGTGAGATTTGTCATTCATAAGACAAAGATCGTTTTTGGTTATAAAGTCTTCAATAATATTACCTTTAGGGTTGTTATCTTTACATCCCCAAAGGATATTGTGACCATTGAAGTCACCAACTAGTATACAGGGTGAAGGGAGTTGTTTCAGTAAAATGTCTAAATGTTCGGTCTCTAAATGAAAATTCGGAGGTATATACACAGAACAAAATGTAATTTCTTTATCTAAAGTAACAGAAACCGCAACGGCTTGAAGATTGGTTACAAGTTTAATTTCTCGCTGCGGACATGAAGAGTGAACTAAGATTGAGCTTCCACCAGACGGCCTCTGGCCTTCTGAATATATATAATTGTATGTATTGAAATCTCTGATATTTAATTGATCATCAGTTTTTAAAAAAGTTTCTTGCAAGCAAAAAACTGATGGATTCAATAAGGATAAAAGTAATAAGATCTCGTTATAGTTTGACTTTAGACCTCGACAGTTCCATTGTATTATTTTGTGATTTGAATTCATTTTAGAGTTGTTAGATTGTAGTTAGACTACCAACTAAGGATATGTTATTGGTGATTTTGATCTATTATTACTATTGTTGACGTGTGAATGTTCTGATGATCTCGATCTATTTCTGTTAGTTCGTGGGCGATCTGGAGCTTCTCCTAACTCCATATCATCGCTACTGTCACTCAAAGATCCGAACCTGTTATGTTGTTGAATAACATTATTTGAACCTTTTCGTTCTCTGTTTGATGTGCTTGGTCTTTGTGTTCCTTGACTAGATTTTGATTTTGTTTCTTTCGTAGGTGGAGATGATTGACTTCTTGCTTGTCTTTCTTTCTGTTGTTGTTTCTTCCAATCTTTTCTTATCATCTCAATGGTGGCTTTTTTCAGGCCACCATCTCCTTTTTTCTCTTCAGAAGGTGTCTTTGTTTGATTTTTGTTTGTAGTGTTTGTTTGACCTTTTTGTTTCTGCAGATCTTCTGTTTGGCTGTTTGTGTTTGTTGAACTTGATTGAACTGCAGAGTCGAGAATATTGATCGGATCGGTTTGAGTGGCAGTATCAACCACAGAAACCTTTTTCATAGAAGACTGGGTGATGTTGGCATAACTGATTCCAGGAATTGGAGTTGGGGCCTCAACAAGTTTCCGCGCTTCGATGAAAGAAATATTTCTGGCAAACTTAAGACGTAAGATTTCTTTTTCTTTGTGCCAAACTTGGCATTCTTTAGAGTCAGCACTGTGTTTTTCACCACAATTGACACAGTGCAGTTCGTTTCTACATTGACTTTCTGGGTGTTCTGCTACCTGACCGCATTTCGAACAGATAGGGTCCTTAGAACACCTATCCTCATGGTGTCCATATTTCTGGCAATGATGACAACGCAAAGGATTTGGTATGTAGACTTCTACGTTGACTCTAAAGTATGCTACTTTTATTGTTTTTGGTAGAAATGATGTATTGAATGTAAAGACAAAGGTGTTTGTGTTTTTTAACTCTCCGTTTCGTTTAACTTTGAATCGTTTGATTGCAGTTACTCCTTGAGATCTTGTGCCTTCGAGAATCTCCTCCTCGCTGCAATTCCCCAATTCGGGGCAACGAATTACCCCCTTTGAGGAGTTCAGCGAAGTATGAGGGTACACCCGGACTTTCAAGTCGTGAAAAGTCTGTGCACGTAGAAGATTCTCGGCATGGGCTTTCCTGGATACCTCAATGAGTAGCTGATTCGACCTTCCTTGCTTTCAACTAAAATGAAACGCGGAAAATGTTGAGATGATGTATCTTTGGTAGAGGTTGTTGGAGGTTGAGTGCTTTCGTTAACATCTGAAATATCAGATTCTGAACATTGTTTAGTTCTTTTTCTTCGATTAGAACCCATGATAAAGATGTATTAAAATTCGTCCTCCATGCTCTCCGCCCACCACGGAGCCCAACAAGGGAACACATCAATGGAGTGGTTTTCCTACTCACTTGTGCTAGAGATACACAGAAGATATACTCGCACGAGCAAAATGCTGCACGATTGACCCGTTAAGCCGCCGCCTTCTTAGGATTGGAAAGGTTAAGAAAAAAGAATTATGGGCAAACGGTGAGTATCAGTATGATACAAAAGACAAGGAAGAGAAAGAAAAGATATTTCCTAGGGCTTGGCGCGACCAGCCGATTGACCGTGCCGGGTCTCACGGACACCCTTCTACACCGAAATCCAGGCCAAAGAGGAGTGTTGAGCCATCTGGAGAGACCAAACTCCCAATAACTCTCAACCTCCAGGATCCCTTCTTCCGGCTTACGGGCTGCCACCCACGGCAAACGGGTGGTATTTTCTCTTCGCTCTTCCCAAAGGGGACAATTACTGCTCACCACGCCAGCAACGTTCCCAGTGAGAATTGAGCCCCCAGGGCCTCGGCAAGGCGGAAAGTTTAATACCCAGGGGACGGACTTGAGAGAGTCACTGGACAGAAAACTATACATCACCTTGAAATCATCAAGACAAACATTTTGAGCAAGATTCATGATGATCACTTCAAAAATGTGACCTCTAGAGCATCAACAAGGTTTTCCTTTGATATGGCCAGGTGAACTAGTTTTTGATATCAAGTGACCCAGTTTTAAATTAGACCTAGAAAACATCAAGACAAACATTTTGAGCAATATTTATGATGATTCTTTAAAAAATGTGATCCCTGGAGTGTTAACAGTTTTCTGCTGATTTAGGCAGGTGACCTAGTTTTTTACCCCAAGTGACCCAGTTTCAAACTTCACCTAGAAATCACCAAGACAAACATGTTGAGCAAGATTCATGATGATTGCTTGAGAAATGTGACCACTAGAGTGTTAACAAGGTTTTCCACTGATCTGGCTAGGTGACCTAGTTTTTGAACCCAGGGGACCCAGTTTCGAACCTGACCTAGAAATCATCAAGACAAACATTTTGAGCAAGATTCATGAGGATTGCTTAAAAAAATGTGACCGCTAGAGTGTTAAAGTTTTCTGCTAATTTGGTCCGGTGACCTAGGTTTTGACTCCAAGTGACCCAGTATCGAACTTGACCTAAAAATCATCAAGACAAACATTTTTAGCAAGATTTACGATTATGTTTCAAACATGTGACCCCTAGAATGATAAGATTTTCCACTCATTTGGCCAGGTGACCTAGTTTTTGACCCCAGGTGACCCAGTTTTGAACTTGGCCTAGAAATCATTAAGACAAACATTTTGAGCAAGATTCATGATGACTGCTCAGGGGTGTAAAATTCCACTCGCCCGCTCGCATTGGCGAGTGAACATCGGTGGCGGTCGAGTAATACTTGCCACGAGGTCGCCCGACCGGGCGAGTGCGTTTCCGAGCAAAGAAATTGTCATTATACAGTCATTTGGCTGGAAAAACGGCAAAACGCCGATCTGACTTTTTTTTCTGAAGTTTATACCGGAAGCGGGGATCAAGTAAATATTGTCCGTAGTGGAACACCCCGGCGACTCTTGTGACTACACCGAGTAAAATTATCAAGCCGCTAGAGGATCACCCAGCGAGACCCGGGATAATTACTGGCTGACAAACAGAGCTACTTAAATTTGGAAAGGCTATTATGACAGATAACTGTTACTCCAAAACGGAGCAAATGTTTGTTGCAGACCACTCCGGGGCACTTTGCAATGGAGACATTTGCTTTGTGACCAAGTCTATATAAGCAGTACCATGCAGTGCTCTGCCTTGAGACATTGGCCCAGGTTCGGAGAAATAGTTATCAGTCGTCAGTTTTTCCAAATTTAGATAGTTTTGTTCGTCAACGCTATCCAGGGTCTCGCTGGGTGAGCCTCAAGCTGCTGGATATTTTAAAGTGTCATTAAGAACACCGGTTGTTGTTTACCTGGTTACCGTTTTGTCATTTATCTGTCAAAATGTCGCAGCGTGATATTAGGTCTCTTTTTGGCCAGAAAAGCTGGGGAGGGGATGATGAAAAATCAGAGACTATGGGAATGAGTAAACAAATGGAAAAAAAGGAAGGCCTAGCAGAAACATTATGACCAAAAATGTCGAAAGAGACATATCCAGGAAACACGGCTGGACGAATTTTCTTGGGTAGAGAAAGATGAGAAAGAACTATTTTGCGGAGTCTGTAGAAAATTCCCCAGTATTGCAGATACAAAGTCATCTCTTTTTACTGGATTTCTTCCAAGTTTAAGAAAGAAACTCTCAAATTTCATGATAGAAGTTTGAAGCACAGAAAGTGTGTGGATCACCAGAAAGTCCTTGAAAACCCAAGCTCCTCATCGCTGGCAAAATCAGCGAAAAATGTTGATTCGAAAAACTTTGAAGTTTATGAAAAGTTGATGAACACGGCTTACTTTGTAGCATCAGAAGGAGAACCGTTCACAAAATATCCTCGTTTATGTATATTACAAGAGAAAAATGGTGTGAACATGGGAAAAAATTATCTTAACAGGCAGTCTTGTAAAGTATTTGTGACAAGCATTGGAGAAGTTTTAAGAAATGAGACATGCGAGTTCATCAGAAATGCAAGGTTTATCAGCATTCTTAGTGATTGTTCAACTGATAAAGGTATTTTAGAACAAGAAATTGTATACTTGAGGTATACAGGAGACGATGGTAAGATTCTTACTAGGTTAGCTGACATTGTTGATTTGACTTATGGACATGCCTGCAGGAAAGCTAAAAAGCATTAACACAGATGGTGCATCTGTAAATATGGGTAAAAAGGCTGGTGCAGTAAAACTGATCAAGGATAGGCTAAATGACCAAATGGACCATAGTTGTGAGAATTACATGACAGTTGTGCATTGTATTGCACACAATTTAGAACTTGCTGTATGCGATTCTAAGAAGGGATGCCCTTACCTGGACAAGTTTGAGTAAACTCTGAATGGAATATTCAGGTTCTACTACTATTCTCCCAAGGAAAGGAGAGTGCTTTATGACATAGCTGAAACTTTAGATAAATAGCTAAAATATTATGGTGAGGTGCAGCAAGTCAGATGGGTAACTAGTCAGAATCGTGCTTTAAGAGCATTACTTGATAATTATGAAGTAACATGCATCCATTTAGGAGAAATCGCATCCAAAACTAATGAAGATGCTGCTAAGGCCAGAGGATACCTCCAAGAGTTAAAGACAGGAAAGTTTTTGTTCTTTCTCCACTTCATGATAGACTGGACTAATCTACTTAGGAATGTTTCAGAATTGTTTCAGGAAATGAGAGCTTTAATTTCAGAAGTGGGTAAGCGGGTAAATGAACTAAAAGAGAACTTTATAAGAATGAAAACTAGAAGAGGTAAATTTAAGAGAATATCTGAGGGAAAGTGAAAATGGTGAGTTTAAAGGTGTTGAAATTGTCAGAGGTGTTGGCGGTAGAAGGGTACAGGATCATAACACAGTGATGGACCTTGTCAATTCTGACATTGATGGTCTGCTAAATGATGCTGTTTTTTTCTTGGAAGAGCGGTTCATAAAGCATATTGGCGGGGAGCCTCATTCCCTGTTTAACATTTTTGACTTTCACTGTTGGCCTGACAAGGACTCTGAATCTTTCAGGACATATGGAGATGAAGAGATGGAGAAATTAGTCCAGACTTTCTCACCAGTTCTAACAGAGGATGAGAAAAACAATGCTGTTGATCAGTGGCTTGATCTAAAACTTTGTAGCCAGAAATACTGATAGAACATTAATAGATGCTTACGAAAGTGTCATGTCTCCTAACAATGCCACAGATCATATAAGCTGCATACTGCCATTGGTTAATATAATGCTTACAATATCACCCTCTACTGCTGAATGTGAAAGAGGGTTCAGTTTGATGAATGGCCTAAAAACTCAATATGAACATCCATCAAACAGAACACTATTAGCTGTTTAATGAGGATTAAGATTGATGGTCCTGATTTTGAGTCATTTCTCCCTGCTGAAAGTTTGAATAACTGGTTGGAAAGTGGTAATCGCCACATTCATGGTCACAAGTTGTCTGGTCCTAGAGGTCCAAGAGCAGCAAATGTGCAAGCAGCTAGTGGTTCGGACTCTGACTAAGTTGCCTTCACTAGTAACATTTTAGTTACTGATATTGCCATACTCATAATAATCACAACAAATACACTGCTGTTCTTACTGCAAGTATGACAATATTCACTTGTCAAAGCTGTTACTGTATTGATTCAGAAATTTCTTTTTACAACTAACTCTAGTCAGAGTTTGCTAGTCTACTAGACAACTAGTCAGAATGTTACGGTATATCTTGTCATGTCCACTGAGATTAGTCATTAGTTTTGAGTTGCTTGAAGTGTTTAGTTTTGAGTTGCTTGAAGTGTTTCTGTTGGAATTTAAATAAAACAAACAACTTTCAAATCATTTTATTTGCTTTATTGGTTCCAGTTTACAAATAACAGACATTAACAAAATGATGCAAATTATCAACACAATGGCAAAAATTTGACCCATATACCAGGGCGAGTGAAAAAGTCATAAGGGCGAGTAGTTTTTTCCACCCACTAGTCCTACTGGGCGAGTGAGCAAAAAAAAATTTTACACCTCTGCTGCTTCAAAAAGAGTAGAGTGTTAACAAGGTTTATGTATGATTGCTTGAAACATTTGACCGCTAGAGTGATAACATTTTACGCTGATTTGGCCATTTGACCTAGTTTTTGACCCCAGGTGTTCCAGATTCCGAACTTGACCTAGAAATCATCAAGACAAACATTTTGAGCAAGATTCATGATGATTGCTTCAAAAATGTGACTGCTAGAGTGTTAAGGTTTTCTGCTGATTTGGCCCGGTGACCTAGTTTTTGACTCCACGTGACCCAGTTTCAAACATATCCTAGAACTCATCAAGACAAACATTTTGAGCAAGATTCATGATTATTGCTTCAAAAATGTGACCGCTAGAGTGTTAACAAGGTTTTCTGCTGGTTTGACCCGACCTTGTTTTTGACCCCACATAACCCAGTTTCAAACTGGACCTAGAAATCATCAAGACAAACATTTTGAGCAAGATTCATGATGATTGCTTCAAAAATGTGATCGCTAGAATTGGCCCGGTGACCTAGTTTCTGACTCCAATGACCCAGTTTCGAACTTGACCCAGTTTCGAACTTGAACTAGAAATCATGAAGATAAACATTTTGAGCAAGATTCATGACGACTGCTTGAAAAATGTGACCGCTAGAATGTTAACAAGGTTTTCTGCTGATTTGGCCCTGTGACCTAGTTTTTCACTCCAGGTGACCCAGTTTCGAACTTGACCTAGAAATCATCAAGACAAACATTTTGAGCAAGATTCATGATGATTGCTTCAAAAATGTGACCGTTAGTGTTAACAAGGTTTTCTGCTGATTTGGCCCGATGACCTAGTTTTTGACCCCAAGTGACCCAGTTTCGAACTTGACCTAGAAAACATCAAGACAAACATACTGAGCAAGATTCATGATGATTGCTTCAAAAATGTGACCGCTAGAGTGTTAACAGGGTTTTCTGCTGATCTGGCCCGGTGACCTAATTTTTGACCCCAAGTGACCCAGTTTCGATCTTGACCTAGATTTAATAAGAGGCAAACATTTTGATAAAGTTTCATCAAGATTGGGTCAAAGCTATGACCTCTAGAGTGTCCATCGGTACACCCCAGACAGGAGAATTTCGCCAATGACAGTATCTATCGATACTACAATGTAGATGTTATGTGCTGTATAGCCAGTGCTCTGTGTAATAACAATACAACACTAGTTTAACGTTTAATTTTGTTATTACTATTGCGTATCTTCTAGTTAAATGGCTGATAATCGCCACATTCCTGTCTAAAAAATGGCATATCTAGCCTAACTCACATTCTACGATAAAATGTCACCGATGTATGATTGCGAAAATGGCGAAACTCATAAATTCCTAAAAGTAACAGCTATTCTCTTATTATCATGTTGTGCAGATGTGATTATGTAACAATGTGTCCAAATTTGGATTCTATATAAATAATACTTCAAATGAAATTTAGTTTAATGTCCCTCCTGAAAAATGGCTAAAGTTGAGTTTCGCCGCCACGATATGTGAAATGTTAACAATACGTGTAAACACAACGTGCAAAAAGTATAAAGTTTATCGGACCGACACGGTTTTTGGAGACAGTTCCCCGACAGATTTGAAGACAGTTCCCCGACACTGTTGTTCAAAGTCAAATGAACTGTGACTGACAATTATAATTTTATAACTAGTAATTATGGGTTCACCGACGTTTTTGATGACAATTCACCGACAGATGTTTTACATTTCATTTGTAGAAAACCTGATACTCACCGATTACAGTGGCCTGTGGTCGCTGGCAGATGAGTATAGAACGTCTTCTTGAGTGGATAGCCTTGGATACTTCAGCCAACGGAATTATTCCTCGTTCGCCAAAGCCACAGAAATCCCAAGAGGCCTCAGTCAGGAAGAAAGCGTCAGCTTCCGGTTTTGGTTAAGCCAGCCATCGTTCGGTGCGGTAGAACGGAGTACCGAACTAAAAGCTCTACACTCCTCCCCCTTTTCTTTCAAAGGAACCCTGCTATCTGCCCCTTCATACCATCAGCAGGATTATCCGGGGTCAAACCCCTGGTGATATCTATGCGGGGTCAAACCCCTGGTGAAGTCCGGAGTTACTGGTACAGCCGTTGGCCGTTGGTCACAGTGACCGCCAACAGCTCCCTCATCGACACTCCTCTGCAGCGGGCGACGGTTTTGGCAACATCTCCCAGATACGCTGGTGTGTTCACCTCGTTGTTCCGGTCCACAGGCATATAAGGTGAGTCTGTCTCCAACAGGATTCTGTCACTTGGGACATACTTCAGGGCATCTAGCTGGGCATCAGTGAATGCAGCGACTCTGGCCGTGAACCCAAAATAACAGTTTGGAAAGTCTTCCAACCAATTCTCCACATCACTCTGTAAGCCTCTGAAGCAGTGAAGGTGGATCTTTTGATTTACTGGGCATGCTTTCCTAACATACTGTAGAGCCGCCATGAGGACGTCAGAGCAATGTCTGTTAGAGGACCCCCTAAGGTGCAGGACCAGCACTTTACCAGGGTGGCAAATGGTTAATAGTTTTCGGAAGACTCGGTCTTGTAAATTTCTCGGGGTTATATTTGATAGAAAACTCTCCTTCATACCCCATATAAAATACGTGAAAGCGAAATGTTTAAAAGCATTAAACCTTTTAAAAGTTTTATCTCACACAAGTTGGGGTGCGGACAGAACAACTCTTCTTCATCTGTATCGTTCTTTAATTCGATCAAAACTTGATTATGGGTCCATCGTATATGGATCTGCTAGAAAAACTTATCTACAGATGTTAGACACTGTACATAATCAAGGACTTCGTTTGGCATTGGGAGCTTTTCGTACGTCTCCAGTATCGAGTCTTAACGTGGAAGCAGATGAGCCATCGTTGTGGCTACGTAGAGAGAAATTGTCTCTTCAGTATGCCATCAGACTTGCTGCTAACCCTTCTAACCCTGCTTTTGAAGTCACATTTCCACCACAATTTCAGGAATATTATGAAAGAAAACCTAACGCAATTAAATCCTTCGGCCTTCATATAGCACCACTTTTAGAATCTGCTAATATTAATATTAAAAACATCCAAAAACACTCTTTTTCTGATATTCCATCCTGGTGCATTACTAAACCAACTATTCTTTTCGATTTACACAACAGCAAAAAGTCACTTTCTGATTCACATCTCATGAAACAAAACTTCCAAGAATTACAATCACGACTTTCAGATTATCAACACATCTACACTGATGGCTCAAAAGTTGAAGATAAGGTTGGCTGTGCGTATATATCGGGCAGCCACCATGAAAAGATCCGTCTTCCTGATGGCTCATCTATTTTCACTGCTGAATCCAAGGCTATTGATATGGCTTTGGATTACGTTATGAATAATTCTTTAGATAACAAATTCGTTATTTTCTCGGACTCCCTTTCTGTTTTGAAATCTCTAAACCACACATCTTCAAAAAATCCCAAAATTCAGAACCTGATAGAAAAACATCATGAGTTATCGAAAACTAAGGAAATTTTGTTCTGTTGGCTCCCAAGCCATGTTGGCATAAAAGGTAACGAGGCTGCCGACGTAAAAGCAAAGGCCTCACTCTATCTAGAAATTTCGAATTTTAAACTTCCATGTACAGATTTTAAATCTTTTATCAACAGGTACATCTTATCCAAATGGCAGCTGTCATGGGACAGAGCGACATTCAATAAACTACACGAAACAAATCCGGTTCTTGGTAAAAACACTATTTATCGATCATTAAGGCGAGAAGAAGTGGTTCTTACTCGTCTACGTATAGGTCATACTAGACTCACACATTCTTATCTACTCAAACGAGAAGATCAGCCATTTTGTATCAGCTGTAAAGAACCTTTTTCGGTGAAACACTTTCTGATCGACTGCATTGAATTCTCTCATGTGCGACGTCAATTCTTCCGAACAAATGACCTAAGATACTTATTTGAAAATGTACCGACTGATAACATACTTATGTTTTTAAAACACATCAATATTTTTAACAAAGTATAACTGCTTTAATTTTTAAATTCGTTCTAGTTTTACATTTTATGCATTTATGACTTCTCATTATAATCGTTTCACTACAGAACCATTTTAGTTTACCATTTTGACGCAAATGACCCTCATGGGTTGATGCGTCGTTAAACCTGAACTCATCATTGTTACTATATAACAGCATAAAACAGTTAAAAAAATGTAGTGGCCTTTATAAAATCATTATAAAAAACATACACAGCAGTTGATTTTGTCCACATTTCAAAGTCTCACAAACTATCAGCATCTCACCATAAACACAATTCAAAATGATTGAAGCTGATTTTAAATATGTTATCTACCGGTGGATGTTAGAAAATTTAATATATTTTATCACCTTCAAGGCAAAAAGTTCTTGCCAAGAGTGCCTTCAAGGACAGGAGTATGATGAAGACCATGACTGCAGAGAAATTACTAGGGGATTCAATAACCGTTTTTATTTAATGTACTATTTCAACGAGTCTGTTGGGATTATCTGGGACATTCTCCACATCCCATCAGTAACACGGGATCTGAAACAATTTATTCAGATCCATTTATTGAGCCAAGGATACATTACAGCTATTAATGAAATAAACACTGTTCAAAACATTGTCAAAACATCGGAAACCGACTCGGCAGTCATTTGGATATTTAACGAATTGTGGACTCACCATCCAGACTCAGTTGATGTGCTTGTCATCAGAAATAATACCCAAGCAACTGTCAATCAGCAAGATAATGCTGGCGAGCATCAAGGAACTGCTGTCGATCAACAAGAGACTGATGCTACACAGGAAATGTAAATGAAGGTACATATTTACTGTTTGTTTTTGGGGGTTGGGGGTTTGTAATAATATTTAAATGTAAGATGATACAGTGGAACCTCCACGAACGGTCATTTCTCAACAATAGTCACCTCCTTATAACATCCACTTTTCTAATTTCCCAAAGTGCAGTTTTACTATATAATTAACCTCTCCACAACAGCCACCTCCCTACAACAACCAGTTTTATGCCTTCCCAATGGTGGCTGTTGTACGGAGGTTGCACTGTATATTAAATAACTAATTGTCATTTATTTGTAAATGTAATCAATATTAGATAAAATAATTATTTTTAAAATGTAAATGTTTGATTTTCACTAGTACTTAAAATATTTTGTTTTTATTTCAGGCAAATGAGGGATGATGTGAACAGCAAAACTACCATGGCAGTAAACAAAACTGAAGACAGTGTGCATCACAACCTGAACAAAATTATGAAGTCTATCTCTCCCGTTTTCCTGGAAAAGCCTTAAATTGAAATCATCCGTGTACATAGACCTTTGATAAAAAGTAATTTAAACGAACAAAAAGATCCCTGATTGACTATAACCTGACTGGCCACAACAAACACTAATATGAGTGAAAACAAAAGGATATATCATTATGTTAATTTTTAAAATTCAAACACAAGATAAACTCTGAATATCTAACTATGAACTTGGGACAAAAACAAACATCTGTCTGATGAAAACTATTTAAAGCAAACATCTAACACCTTGTTTCTTTAAACTCTTGTAAGCTATTTAGAGATTGTCCACTTGGCAAGTATTTTTTGTTTTTGTTTTGTTTTGACACTCTCTGAAGTAGCTGACCAGAATATTAAACTGATGTGTAAGATGTTTGACATCAAAATATGTTGAAGTTCAAAACTTAACAGCTTACAACTTGTTTTAAACCCATATCGACTAATTTAGAGAGCGTCTGGATGCTGACAGCTGCAGTCTTGTCCTTCTGGCAATAGGACTTTCAATGCTCTCTAAAATAGCCGGTGAGGATATTGCAGGTTGTAAGATGTTGGCAAACAAGTGTGATGGAGATGTCATTTCACTATCTTCATGACTAGTTTCCTCTTGGCGTCTTCTCTTTCTTCTTAAAATGATGCTGATGACAATGACGATGAGTATTATAAATGATGCCGGTACAGTTACAGAAATGCTGATTACTTCGTCCTCTGAATTAAAGAACAAATCAACATGATAACTAAGACCAGTTTTTTATTTTTAGGTTTACGAGAGATTCCTTAAAAAGTTGCTGTCGGGAGGTGGGAATAAAAATGAAAAATATGAAAAAGCTTGCGTCGATGAAATAAAATATTTTTTTTTAACAAAAATACATGTAAAAATGCAATATGTCAGCCCTAAATTTGAAGGGTAGGGACATAAAATAAAATTGGAAATGCAAATTTTATTTTTCTTGAGGGGCTAAAATCATAGGGTAGGCTCTCTCGTAAACCTAAAAATGAAAAAAACTGTCGCCTAACAATATACCTGTATATATAATTCAGTGCTGGAAAACTTCTACAGTTATGCTGCAGGATCACAATTTATTCAGATCCATTTATTTATCCAGGTATCAACAATATGATTTGAAATGCTAAAAAATGTTGATGCTAAGAAGGAAAACAGCTCTATAATACACACATGAAATATAACAAATATTTAAATGAAGCATTATTTTGTTACTGGGGACTCATGGTCACGATAAGGTTCTATGTAGGTGAAATAACAAGCTGGGAACCAATTTGTCATTTGTCCCTTAGATCTTAATAATGTGTAATTCAGGACTGAACAAAATTATATGTGTAAACCACAACAGAACTAAGGGCGAGGATTGTGGCTGATAGTTTGTGAGACTTTGAAATGGAACCAATTTGTCATTTGTCCCTTAGATCTTAATAATGTGTAATTCAGAACTGAACAAAATTATATGTGTAAACCATGACAGAACTAAGGGCGAGGATTGTGGCCATTTATTTATTTTTTTTGTTTTGGAAAGAAACTGTCCTTTTGGCTTTCTGCTCGTTGTGTTTTAATTGTGGTGCCGTTGCTTTTAGTGCATTTTTCTTCTTTCCCTTTGGTGTCTTGGGCGGAAGGTGTTGGGTGATTGTATCGATTCCTGATCATTGCCCTCCTTTCTATTATTATAAAGACATAGTTGGTAAACAGCCTGTAAAATAGCTCATTAGCACATCTTCAAAATACCATAAACAGCTCTTTTTAATAACATTTTTTATCATATCTTGTTTTCTTACTTTTTGTATATACATGTTTAAAGGCTGATTTGGGAGAAACCACCTTCAAGTTTTGTTTTGAGATGAGAGAGGTTTGAATACATATGGAATCCCCGAACTTCTCCATACTTCAAGAGTTCTCCCATGTTCATAAGCTTATATTAGGGTTTTTTTGTTGTTTTTTTTATTGCTATGTATCTAATATGTTAGTTGTAGTAGTTTGCTTATATATGGAATTGTTTACGCTCCAGACTGTTTTTTGTTGTCTATATCTATATAGTTTTTGCTTTTTCCTTTTATATGTTCTGAATATTATACATGTAATTACTATCAGAAATACAACTCCCACACTTGTCAACACACCTGTAAGTACTTGTTCTTCTTTTAACTATTCCGCTACAGCAATCATCTAAATAAATAGAATAAAGTATAATTGTGTTTAGTTATTATTTCGAGTAAATTAGCAAAAATACTGTATAATGTCTATTTCATGCTGAAAGTTTTCGGTAAAGGGTTATATTTTGAAACAAAGTATTAAATAGCAATGGGAAACTTAACAGCACGAAAAATGCATCATACGGTATAGTGTTTGGACAGTTGTTCTTGGCTGAAGACAAGATTTATCACATTATGTTAACAAGCCTATCCATTTTACACCTCTTAAACCCCCAGTGTTAAATGTGATAAGAATCCAGGAAGTGCCACAATCACAGACCACAGCCTCATCCAAGTCAAAATTAGCATAGGCAGCATGAAAAAAAAAAAAAAAAAACGTCATATATGCACTATGCTGATGTAATGAAGAATCCAGGTTGTGCCACAATCACAGACCACAGCCGTAACCATGTCAAAATTAGCATAGCCAAATAAATATGCGGACAAATGAGCATCTAGTGGTTTTCAGGTTTAACCGCTCAGTCAACTCTATAATGTCATGTGCCGGACAGTTAAGCACACTTTCCTGGCAGGTGTAGACCTCTAAGAGGTTAACCAGTACAGTATTCATTCTTTCGCCAGAACTGACAACTGTGCTTCTTAAATCAGCGCAAGGGAGAAAATGACAGTAAAACGGATTTCATGATCTCCATGAAAGAATGTTGCACATGACGTGAGGATCAAACCGGCAACATCCTGATCATCACCCTAATATATGCAAAGCCAGACAAGCAGTTCCCTCTTCCCCAAATGAGATGATCCCAATGCTAGATTTTCAAATCCGCTTTCAATATTCTGCTACAGTGCCGGTGGTGGAGTATTACAGAAAATCATTATGATCTCCTATTATTTTGAGTAATTATGCTTATACCATATAAATTATATATGAAGACAGACAATAGTGAGCATGAGCTAATTATAAAAAAAATAAATGATGAAACTTACAGTGCTTTCCAAAGTCAGACTGGATGACTCCTGACTTGCCGGGCTGGAAGATTTGGGAGTTGACAGACTGTATGACTTGGCAGTTGTCAGGCTGGAAGCTTTAGGGGTTGTCTGGCTGGACGAGACGTTGAGTTCTAAATGCTTGGATGGTGACTGAAAATTAAATTGCATACCCTATTAAAAATATATCGAAATTTAAGCAGAAACAATTATTTAGCATGACAGAATCCATATACAAAACATCTGCTGTAAGGATAAGAGTAATTTGCCTTATGGCAAGTCTTTTTCAATGTCTTCATATGAAGACAGACAATAGTGAGCATGAGCTAAATATAAAAATAATAAATGATGAAACTTACAGTGCTTTCCAAAGTCAGGCTGGATGACTCCTGACTTGCCGGGCTGGAAGATTTGGGAGTTGACAGACTGGATGACTTGGCAGTTGTCAGGCTGGAAGCTTTAGGGGTTGTCTGGCTGGACGAGACGTTGAGTTCTAAATGCTTGGATGGTGACTGAAAATTAAAATGCATACCCTATTAAACATATATCGAAATTTAAGCAGAAACAATGATTTAGCATGACAGAATCCATATACAAAACATCTGCTGTAAGGATAAGAGCAATTTGCCTTATGGCAAGTCTTTTCCAAATTCTTCAATAACACAGCTTCAATATACAAAACAGAAAGAACTTACAATCCTATCCAGTCATGTCAAGCGTTCTTGGGTTGGATGATTTGGGAGTTGTTGTCCAACTGGAAGTCTTGACAGTTCTCAGACTGGACAGTGTAGAATTGCCCTCTCAGGCCTGCAGGTTTAAGGCCACTGCCTCTAGTTAAATCTCGATTCAAAGGACAGTGCACTGTTTTTATATCAGGTCTACAAATGACACCAAGAAAAACATGTTAGCTCAGTGGTTCACTTGTCTCCAATGCTAAAAGTCACCGGTTCGATCTCGGCAGCAGCGAGAAAGCATTTAGTATCCGAACATGCTTTGTTTAATGTCATTTGCAGGGATGTCATTATAATGTGTGAGGTCTTTCGGATTCAAATGTTACCAGAGATAACCTGTGCAGGGAGAGACATATTACTCTGTGCATGTTAATTGAAAGTGATTTCTTTGACCTGATGACGTGTCATAACACTGTTTCGCTAAGTCTTAAACCTTTTAGACCTAGGCTCTGCTACCAACAATAGACAAATTATAATTACACAACCAAGTTTACATCCAAGAAGTTTTACTTACACAACTTATCTTATTTATATCAATTACATGCGTGGATATGGCAAAGTCGCATTGCGACTGAAAAGCTCCAGTGAAAATTCTGACTTCTAGTTTCTTTACATTTGGCATTTGGGCAAAATCAATCGGTGCATTCAAAACTGGAATTTTCAGTCGTTCAACTGACATAGAATTGTAGGTGTATGTTGTACAGTTTATTCTGTTAGCCTCGCACTCCCACACAATGCGTGATAGCTTCTTACAATGTAAGCGACATCTCAAACTATTACAACTGTTTATTTCACTTAGTACTAGCACTAATAATATAACAAGCAGCATGGTATATAGTCTCATACTCGCCATTTTGATCATGAATTTATGACCTCTGATATGTGGCTCGTAGGAGCACTGCATGGAGTTAGGGAAATGAAATGAAATTGCAAACTGCATGCTTTCAGTAATATAAAGTCATAAAAAATATGTTTAAATAAAAAAAAATCAACTTTCAAATAAGATAAATGAAAAACAATAGAGAAAAGTATTATTTTAAAAATGAATTATCAAATCCGTATCTTCCCTTCGTACAACTGTTTAAAGCCGGGAAGCAGTAAATTTCCTAAACACTTTTACCGTACCATGAAAAAATGTACCCATAAATAATAATCCTGTCAGTGATGAAGCAGATTAAATATGTGCAAGAAACAAGGCTGACTAATATCGCCTCACTTTAAATGCAAAATATATCAGCTTTTCAGGAATATTTCTTTGAAAATAAAAGAAACTGCTATCGTTTTATTTATGACCTTTTTTTTGACACGACTTGAAGTATTTATTATCTGTTTCCCGGTCTTGGGAATTTATGATTTTTTTATGTCAAGGGAAGTAGTTAAACGAATATAAAACGACTTCGGTCTGAATGAGTTATTTCTCTTGTGTATTTGCTGGTTAAGATCATCTCACTTATATAACTAGCTATGTATGTTTCCCCCCTGGGTATTAAACTTTCCGCCTTGTCGAGGCCCTGGGGGCTCAATTCCCACTGGGAACGTTGCTAGCTTGGTGAGCAGTAATTGTCCCCTTTGGGAAGAGCGAAGAGGAAATACCACCCGTTTGCCGGCCGGAAGAAGGGATCCTGGAGGTTGAGAGTTACTGGGAGTTTGTTCTCTCCTGATGGCTCAACACGCCTCTTTGGCCTGGATTTCGGTGTAGAAGGGTGTCCGTGAGACCCAGCACGGTCAATCGGCTGGTCGCGCCAAGCCCTAGGTAAAATCTTTTCTTTCTCTTCCTTGTCTTTTGTATCATACTGATGCTCACCGTTTGCTCATAAGTCTTATTTCTCAACCTTTCCAATCCTAAGAAGGCGGCGGTTCAACGGGTCAATCGTGCAGCATTTTGCTCGTGCGAGTATATCTTCTGTGTATCTCTAGCACAAGTGAGTAGGAAAGCCACTCCATTTATGTGTTCCCTTGTTGGGCTCCATGGTGGGTGGAGAGCATGGAGGACGAATTTTAATACATTTTCATCATGGGTTATGATAAAAGAAAAAGAACTAGACAATGTCCAGACTCAGATATTTCAGATTTTGACGATAGCACTCAACCTCCAACTACCTCAAATGATACACCTCAACATTTTCCACGCTTCATTTTAGTTGAAAGCAAAGACGAGAAGAGACAAATAACATCTTTGTCCCCGTTTTTAATACAAAAAGTGATACAAAGTATAGCTGGTGAACCCGAAAACATAAAAAAGTTACACAGGTCCAGTCAGTTGCTCCTTGAGGTATCCAAGAAAGCCCATGCCGAGAATCTACTTCGTGCACAGACTTTTCACGACTTGAAAGTTCGAGTGTACCCTCATACCTCGCTGAATTCCTCAAAAGGGGTAATTCGTTGCCCCGAATTGAGGAATTGCGGCGAGGATGACATCGATTCTCGAGGGCACAAGATCTCAAGGAGTAACTGGAGTTAAACGATTCAAAGTAAAACGAAACGGAGAGTTAAAAGACACAAACACCTTTGTCTTTACATTTACCTAAAACAGTTAAAGTGGCTTACTTTAGAGTCAACGTAGAAGTCTACATACCAAATCCTTTGCGTTGCCATAACTGCCAAAAATATGGACACCATGAGGATAGGTGTTCCAAAGACCCTATCTGTTCAAAATGTGGTCAAATAGCCGAACACTCCGAAGGTAGATGTACAAACGAATTACACCGTGCAAATTGTGGTGAAAAACACAGTGCCGACTCTAAAAAATGTAAAATTTGGCATAAAGAAAAAGAAATATTACGTATAAAGTTCACCAGAAATATTTCTTTCGTTGAGGCGCGGAAACTTGTTGAAGCTCCAACTCCAATTCCTGGAATAAGTTATGCAAAGATCACCCAGTCTTCTATGAAAAAAATTTCTGTGGTTGATACTGCCACTCAAACTGATCCAATAACTATCATAGACTCTGCAGTTCAATCAAGTTTAACAAACACAAACAGCCAAACAGAAGAACTGCAAAGACAAAAAGTTCAAACAAACAATGCAACCAGAAGTCAAACAAAGACACCTATCGAGGAGAAAAAAACAGAGGTTGGCCTGAAAAAAGCCACCATTGAGATGATAAAAAAAGATTTGAAGAAACAACAACAGAAAGAAAGACAAGCAAGAAGTCATTCATCGCCATCTAAGAAAGACCAAACAAAATAAAATCTAGTCAAGGAACAAAAAAACTAGTCCCATCGAACAGAGAACGAAAAGGTGAAAATGATGATATTCAACAGCATAACCGATTTGGATCTTTGAGTGACAGTAGCGATGATATGGAATTAGGAGAAGCTCCAGATCGCCCACGAACTAACAATAATAGATCAAGATCAAGAGAAAATACTCACGCCAGTAGTAGTAATAATAGATCAAAGTCACCAATAGCATATCCTTAGTTTCTAGTCTAACTAAAATCTAACAACTCTTAAATGAATTCAAATCATAGAATAATACAATGGAACTGTCGAGGTCTAAGGTCAAACTATAATGAGATCTTATTACTTTTATCTTTATTGAGTCCATCAGTTTTTGCTTGCAAGAAACTTTTTTAAAACCTGATGATCAATTAAATATCAGAGATTTCAATACATACAATTATATATATTCGGAAGGCCAGAGGCCGTCTGGTGGAAGCTCAATCTTAGTTCACTCTTCATGTCCGCAGCGAGAAATTAAACTTGTAACCAATCTTCAAGCCGTTGCGGTTTCTGTCACTTTAGATAAAGAAATTACTATTTGTTCTGTGTATATACCTCCGAATTTTCATTTAGATACCGAACATTTAGACACTTTACTCAAACAACTTCCTTCACCCTATATACTAGTTGGTGACTTCAATGGTCACAATATCCTTTGGGGATGTAAAGGTTACAACCCTAAAGGTAATATTATTGAAGACTTTATAACCAGAAACGATCTTTGTCTTATGAATGACAAATCTCACACATATCTCCATTCTGCAACTGGAAATTTCTCTTCATTAGATCTTTCCATGTGATGATGATGATGAGTTCAGGTTTAACGACGCATCAACCCATGAGGGTCATTTGCGTCAAAATGGTAAACTAACATGGTTATGTAATGAAACGGCTATAAAGATAAGTCATATATGCATAAGATGTAGAACTAGAATGAATTCAAAAATTAAAGCAGTTATACTTTGTTAAAAAGGTTGATGTGTTTTAAAAAGACCAGTATATTATCAGCAGGTACATTTTCAAATAAGTATCTCAGGTCATTTATTTGAAAGAATTGACGTCGCACATGAGAGAATTCAACGCATTCGATCAGGAAGTGTTTCACTTTCATTTAGAGACCGAACATTTAGACACTTTACTCAAACAACTTCCTTCACCCTATATACTAGTTGGTGACTTCAATGGTCACAATATCCTTTGCGGATGTAAAGATAACAACCCAAAAGGTAATATTATTGAAGACTTTATAACCAGAAACGATCTTTGTCTTATGAATGACAAATCCCATACCTATCTCCATCCTGCAACTGGAAATTTCTCTTCATTAGATCTTTCCATGTGTCATCCATCTCTACTGCTAGATTTCGACTGGACGGTCAGTGAACATCAACATGGAAGTGATCACTTCCCTGTTATTATTGAAAGCGTAAACAATTCCACGAACGATCACAACGCAAAGTGGAAACTAAAAAAAAAAAGAAAATTTGGAATTATATTATTCGTTATGCGAAGAAAGTCTCAAAATAGATAAGTTTAACAATTCCTTAGATCCTCTAGATGATTTTACTTCTTCTCTTCTCGATATCTCTCACAAAAGTATACCGAAAATCTCGACAAATCCAAAGAAAAGCAAGCCATGGTACAATGATGAATGCAAAGATGCTATAAAACAGCGCAAGCAAGCATTATCAAAGTTCTGCAGATATCCAACAAAGATGAACTTAAATAAGGTTAAAAACTTCAGAGCAAAGGCTCGTCGAACAATAAAGGCCTCCAAACGCAAATCATGGAATTCTTACGTTTCGAATTTAAATCATAAAACTCCAATTAAAAAGGTTTGGGATATGATACGAAAAATATCTGGTAAATCAAAATCACCCAGTTTTACCCACTTAAATACAAAACGTGGAACAAAGGCCACATCAAAGGAAGAGATAGCAAATACACTTGGCGAAACTTTTTTGGATAATTCCTCATCTCGGAATTATTCAGAGAAGTTTCAAAACATCAAAAAACAAGAAGAAAAGATCAAACTTAATTTCACCTCTTCAAATACTGAAGAATATAACAGTCTATTTAATATAACAGAACTTAAAGATGCTATCGCAGTATCAAAAGATACAGCTACAGGCCCTGATGACATCCATTATCAGATGCTTAAACACCTTCCCGAAACCGCCCTTGAAACACTTTTACATATTTTCAACGGTATATGGACAACAGGAGTTTTTCCAGAAAGCTGGCATTTGGCCACAATTATACCTATTCCCAAACCAGATAAAGATCATGCAGAACCAACAAACTACAGACCAATAGCGCTAACAAGTTGCCTTTGGAAAACATTAGAGAGAATGATAAACAAACGACTTGTTTGGTACTTAGAATCTAACAATCTTATCACAAAGTTTCAGTCGGGATTCCGATCTGAACGTAGTACCAATGATAATTTAGTTAGACTAGAAACTTTTATCCGCGATGCTTTTATAAAACGAGAACATGTAGTCGCTGTATTTTTCGATTTGGAAAAAGCCTTCGATACTACTTGGCGATACGGAATTTTGAAAGACCTACACAACTTTGGTCTGAAAGGAAGACTACCAAACTTTATTAAAAGTTTTCTTGAAGATCGTACTATACAAGTGCGTGTAGGATCGACCCTCTCTGACCTCTATGATCAAGAACAGGGCGTTCCTCAAGGAGCCATACTTTCAACCACTTTATTCAACGTGAAATTAAACGATATTATAAACTGTCTGGATTTCAAGACAGATGGTTCTTTGTACGTTGATGATTTCTGTATATGTTTTCGCTCGAAAAATATGCGCACAATAGAAAGACATCTACAGCAATGTTAAATAGAATTGAAGACTGGGCAACAAGAAATGGCTTCAAATTTTCCAAATCGAAAACGCAGTGCGTTCATTTCTGTCAACAACGGAAAATACACAATGATCCAGCACTCTACACATATAAATCTCACATACCAGTTGTTGCCGAATCAAAATTTCTTGGGGTTATATTTGATAGAAAACTCTCCTTCATACCCCATATAAAATACGTGAAAGCGAAATGTTTAAAAGCATTAAACCTTTTAAAAGTGTTATCTCACACAAGTTGGGGTGCGGATAGAACAACTCTTCTTCATCGATATCGTTCTTTAATTCGATCAAAACTTGATTATGGGTCCCTCGTATATGGATCTGCTGGAAAATCTTATCTACAGATGTTAGACACTGTACATAATCAAGGACTTCGTTTGGCATTGGGAGCTTTTCGTACGTCTCCAATATCGAGTCTTAACGTGGAAGCAGATGAGCCATCGTTATGGCTACGCAGAGAAAAATTGTCCCTTCAGTATGCCATCAGACTTGCTGCTAACCCTTCTAACCCTGCTTTTGAAGTCACATTTCCACCACAATTTCAGGAATATTATGAAAGAAAACCTAACGCAATTAAATCCTTCGGCCTTCGTATAGCACCACTTTTAGAATCCTCTAATATTAACACTAAAAACATCCAAAAGCACTCTTTTTCTGATATTCCATCCTGGTGCATTACTAAACCAAATATTCTTTTCGATTTACACAATAGCAAAAAGTCACTATCTGATTCACATCTCATGAAACAAAACTTCCAAGAATTACAGTCGCGACTTTCAGATTATCAACACATCTACACTGATGGCTCAAAAGTTGAAGATAAGGTTGGCTGTGCGTATATATCGGGCAGTAACCATGAAAAGATCCGTCTTCCTGACGGCTCATCTATTTTCACTGCTGAATCCAAGGCTATTGATATGGCTTTGGATTACGTTATGAATAATTCTTTAGATAACAAATTCGTTATTTTCTCGGACTCCCTTTCTGTTTTGAAATCTCTAAACCACACATCTTCAAAAAGTCCCAAAATTCAGAACCTGATAGAAAAACATCACGAGTTATCGAAAACTAAGGAAATTATATTCTGTTGGCTCCCCAGCCATGTTGGCATAAAAGGTAACGAGGCTGCCGATGTAAAAGCAAAGGCCTCACTAGATCTAGAAATTTCGAATTTTAAACTTCCATGTACAGATTTTAAACCTTTTATCAACAGGTACATCTTATCCAAATGGCAGCTGTCATGGGACAGAGCGACATTCAATAAACTACATGAAATAAAACCGGTTCTTGGTAAAAATAACATTTATCGATCATTAAGGCGAGAAGAAGTGGTTCTTACTCGTCTACGTATAGGTCATACTAGACTCACACATTCTTATCTACTCAAACGAGAAGATCAGCCATTTTGTATCAGCTGTAATGAACCTTTTACGGTAAAACACTTTCTGATCGATTGTATTGAATTCTCTCATATACGACACCAATTCTTCCAAACAAATGACCTGAGCTACTTACTTGAAAATGTACCAACTGATAACATACTTATGTTTTTAAAACACATCAATTTTTTTAACAAAGTATAACTGTTTTAATTTTTGAATCCGTTCTAGTTTTACATTTTATGCATTTATGACTTATCATTATAATCGTCTCATTACAGAACCATGTTAGTTCACCATTTTGACGCAAATGACCCTAATGGGTTGATGCGTCGTTAAACCTGAACTCATCATCATCAAACCGCATTTTATCACTTTTTTCTCCTGGTCGTCCAACATGTCAAGGTTCCAGATTTGCCAAGGGAAAATAGTTGAACATACATACACAGGGCGGTTTAGGCTCACACGAGTTGTCTATCTCAGTTGAGACTTTTTATCAACTAATGGCAGACGCATATACAGCAAATGAGTAACCGGACTGCGCATATGTGTATGTTAGTCTGGGTGTTAACGTCCACATACTGGTAATAAAGCAACATTTTTTTCAGATCGCGTAGTAAGAAATACCTGGACACGAATGGCAGTTCTAAATATTGATCAAAATTATCAAAATACCTTCATCCCGGTCCGGTTCGTAAAAGGTTTAACAAAACCATTACGTTAACAAGTCCACGCATTTTATGCACCACGATTCCCAGTGAAAAGTGCGGTTTACATGGGTTGCTCCAAATATAGATTATGTGTGCTCATTAGAACAACCTCGATAGACTATAAATTATGGCTGCTTGTTAGGACAGCCTCGGTTGTTGTGTGTACATATTGCACAATTCTACCTGCTATGCTTTGAAGTTATCAATTCATGTAATTAAAACAGGAATGTTGTCAAATTTAAGTGCTTACGTCATTTACTATATAAGTAAAGAAATATTTCGCAATTTTACTTGGTATGCTTTTGAAGTTATCGGTTCATCATTTATTGTTTGTGTGCTTTGAAGTTATCGTTTCAATCAGTCAAAATATTTGTCGTTGAAAATAAAATTTAGTGAAAAATGCTTTTGAAGTCTACACGAGAATAGCATGAGAATATTTATGGAATGTTAATGAGCTGGTCAAAATACTATAAAATAATACTGTCTGTTCTACTTGCTATATCATTTCAGTGACTTGACTGTGTTAGTATCCTTAGCTAAAAAATGGCACACGTATTTGAGGAACTTCGAAACGCAAATGGAGTTTTATACAAGCTCACTGGAAAACTTTCCGACAATAAAGAAGCAAACATAACTATAGTGCCGACAACAAAGCTCGTTTATTGCATATTAACGACAACACGAAAGCATTTCCGAATGGAAGCTTTCAGAAAAGCCTTTGCAAAAGCGTTTCGCTAAGCATGAAAGAAGTTACTACCTTACGATCACTAATGTCGACGATGGATCCCAAAATTGTTGACTTGTTAAATTCAGCCCAAACGACGACGACGGGGAAAAAACGAAAATTCGAAGCAAACGATGCAGTCACATCGACCGAGGCAATGTTAGCAGAATTTAACAGTTACCAACAACAGCCTCAGCCCAGTGTGGCATACGTACAGCCTATTGCAGGGCTTTATCAACAACAACCGCCACAGTCGTATGGATCTCAGTATAATGCAGGATATGTACAAACCACAGGTGGCAGTTATGAACAACCAATCGCTTCCACCTATCAGCAACCAGGTGCTAGTAACCAGCAGTACCAAGCAGTTGGGCAATATCAGCAATCTGCACAATATGCATCGGCCCAAAATCAATTGCCGAATACAAGCTATCAGCAACCTGCTGTCGGCTATCAACCTCCCCCACCGTACCAACAGTATAATGAAACAGGGGCATCAGCGACAAACAACAACGGCTTTGAGTATTATACTCAAAGTATCAACCAGTAAACGTTTTATTTTTCGACAATGAGTGTAGACATATAAAGACTCGTAATCAGATTCAATGAAACAATATGTTCTGTATACCTACATTGTGGTGGAACTCTTATTTGGACAATATATAACGGATTTTATAACAAATTATTAATAAAATATATATCGAAATATGTTTTTTTTTTTTTTTTTTTTTTTTTTTTGATTTTTTTTTATTTTTATGAGAACATGGGTAAGTAACAATGTCTCTTTCTGATTACAACATCGCCAAGTACTTAACAATGTAGGTAGTAACAGCACTGGGTACAATGCATGACATAGCTGTTTGGTGCAGTATGACATAGCTGTATGAAGCAGTATAGCTGTTATTATCTCGCATACATGAACAAGATTTTTTTATCATTTTACATGTTCAGTTGTAGTAGTATAGTAGCCTGTATGACTAATTGTACAATGCCTGCATCACAATTTTTTACATAATACTTGCAGTGCGTTTTATAAATAATTATAGTGTGGTCTGCATGGCCGCATATTAAAAAAAATAATAAAAACAAAACAAAAACAAAAACGATAACCAAATTTTATTTTAATATAACATGATAGTAGTATATAGTGCTCGATACAATTCCTTGATCGCTAATAATCCTGGCCATCACACAATAATTGAATTATAACAATATTTAATAGTCTAGTCCTTGATTAGCTGTTTAGTCTAGTCCTTGATTAGCTGTTAACAGCTCACAGTATATGTCACAGTTCACAATATATTCTACTACAATATAATAACATATATACAATACATTCCTAAGAGTAGTATACTGAGCGGTTTGGTATGGTGGTATAGGTTCAAGGGTTTGGCTATTGCCCAGTAGGACCGTAAATATAGGATATCATAATAAACACAAAAGTCCAACATTGACCATAATTATTTAATAACAATATAGTACAGTTCACTGTTCACTATGTGTATGTCACATTATTTAACTAATATAGTAGTGACCATATGCCAAACTAGAAATTCCATCGTCCAAGAGATATCGTTTGTCATCGAAAGAGCTCAATGTCTTTTTTCTCACAGTCTCGCAATATAAGTTATGTGAATGACTACGTATTAGGTCCATAGATGCCATCATTTCAGTTTTATCTAACAACGTTTTCTCGTACATATCAAAGCGTAATCCCTTTTCAATTGTTACTTTAGCTACACCTTTTGCCTTTTTTTTCTCCCTATCTTGGTCATTTTCTTTGTAGATTATGGCATACATCTTCGATCTGAGGCCACAATAGTGTGTTATTTGTTTTTCGTTAACCTCGCTTTTGAATTTTCCAGGAACTTTTTTGTTGGTGTGTGAATATAAGTGATGATCTTTCGGATAATCCGAAAAGTCGAAATAAAACTCATCCTTCTTAAAATCATCGTTTATATCATTGCTTGCCACATGAAATAAAAGCGAGTCCGTATCGGTACACAACAATCGGCACTGATTACCGTATTTACGCTTTAGATAACCATACCAGAATTGGTACATTAATAGTTTGCTCAGATCGAGTACGGTTTGACCGGCGAAAATTGGTTTGTTGATGAGTACTTTGGTTCGTTTACAGTGAACACCTACTAAATTCTCGTTAAATATTCTGCATTCTTTAAAAGAAGGCCTTGCCGTCAAGGCATTCAATTTAGGACTTGAGTTCGTTAAGACTACATCTAAGTGGGAACGCTGTCGTTCGATTAATTTGCCGAATACACTGCCATTGAGTATCTTGTAAAACGTTTTTTTCAAATTCTGTTTTCGCTTCCATTCGTTTACGTGTGTTGAAATCAATATACGGTTTAAGCCAAGGTTCTTGCTGAAATTCTAAAACACCGTGATGTGCTTTATTTGCAAGCCGAGTTGTAAATACAACTTTAAATTTCGATAATGTAAAACGTAAAAATCCTTGTCTTCGAGAGTGCAAAGTAGTTTTTCGTTGTTAGGTCGTTTGCTTTTACCTCGTAAGTCTTTCCACGCTTCCTTTGCGTAGGGAGACAATTCTTCATCTTTAATACTCCTTTTAACTGGTGCCAGTGGAAAACAGTTGTGTTCGTCGTGTAAATAAGCGGGATAACTCAAACTGACTTCCATGAGGTAGTTTTTCTCTGAATCATCTGATATGCTCATTACATCAAAATTCAATAGTTCTTTTTCATTCAAACGCCGAAAATTGCCGATAGGTAATGGTTGCTGACATGCCCAGCCATAAAGATTATTTGCGTCTAGAAACTCGATATATGAATTCGGCTTTCTCGGATCATAGTTTTCTACATAGGGATTATTTGCAGAAGCATAGTCCGAAATTTGACTCACACCGCCTCTTCTTCCTCTTTCAAAAAAAACCAGGTCATCGATATCAGTAAGAAGATGCAAGTTTACTTTCGTCATGCGCAACATGGCCGACCAAGATAACCCTGGAGCAGAGAAGAATTGACACGGATCGAGGCAGTAATCGCGGAGGCTTATATTTCGGAAATTTTCAAAAATATCGCATAAAAGAAGAACGTCTGTTTTCAGATAAAGATCACTGTATTCACCTAAATTGGCGCACTCTAAAATTTCGAAAACTTTGCAAGCATGATGAAAGTCATCGTCCGAAATGTGCGCTTTCTTAATATCCGAGTAAAAAGCATCTTTGGGTGGGAGGCTTGTCTCAAGAAACCTACTTTCATCATTCATATAATCATACATGTAGACATTTTTTCGAAGTAATAGGTTCGCTTCGTTGTCGTTTGTAAATTCGCTAGAAAAATGCTATAAATTCGAAAGACCACCCGTTGTTTTTTAATTTTCAGTTAGGCATTCCAAAGAGGAACTTAAAAATTGATAACTCTAGAAAACGTAAATCTCCTAAACTGAAACTGATATAGCGCTCCATGTTTTGTGGAATGCATTTTATTCCTCTCCTCTTCATTTCATATTCTCCGATTGATTGGCAAATGATATGACTAGCGAAGTTTCGAAGGCCGTGAAAGATAACCGGAATAAATGCGCATATTTGAAACTGTAGATTGCATATGCTACACGCTGCTCCTCTAAAATTACCTGAAATATGATCATGGTCAATAACCTTGCTATCACCCATTATTTCCCCACATATAAAACATTTCTCGGCATTTGCGAAAGCGATTTCATCTTCTTCCGTCATTCTAAGAGGTTCTATATGCCTTAGGATTTCTTTTATTTCTTCTTCCTCTTTTAATAACGATTCGATAAAATATCGCGATGCATCAGGTCCCCTATAAATGACAGTTTCCTTGGTGTACCTTGGATCGGTGCATACACGTTTCATTCCAAAACTGCAAAGGTCCAACAGTTTACTGGTGGTGGTACTCGATCTTTGTGGATCTGGTGAGCACGTAGATACGTCTCTATTTAAGGTTTCAAAATCACAGTAGATTACTAATGGACATTTCATTTGCTTTCGAAAATCTGTAAATTTTAGAACGTCATCTACACCCTTTTCAGGCAACACAATTTTCTGCTCGCCATTCGCAGAACAATATTTCACGTGTTTTTCTAAAAGGTCTTGTCTCGTTACTCCGTTTAGACAATACGGACACAAATAATAACTGTTGGTATTAGTTTTTGTTCTGTATAAAAATGTATTTAGATCCTTGATAAGACAATAATGAGATACGTCTGCGTCTTGCAAGTATAACAAATTGATATGGTTTTTCCTCCCTTTTTCTTTCGTTATTTTCAAGGGAAATATTTCTCCGCTTTCGAAACCAAACACATTTATCGAGATAGAGCTATTTTGACGCTCAAACTGATTTATTTTCGCTAACTATACAGGAAAAGTGATCCCCGTCATAGTGATCCCCGTCATATTCAATTCTTTTTCATGGGCGATGTAATGTTCAACTTGATCGGCTCTTTCTTGAACTCGATGTAAATGACCCAACACGGCCCACATAAAACATTTATTATCCCAACTTTTAATATTTAATATAGAATGCGTCTTTTCCAACGTAGCCGGTAATTCTATATACGAAGAACCTCCTAATGGTTTATACACAATCGTATGTATATCGAGTTTAATCACTGTACGAAGGATCCAACCTGAAGATTCATGGATGTACTTTTCTAGACCTATAACTAGCTTTTGCAATGCTTCGTTTAAATCGTGTATTTCAAAAGTATCCGCTGTAAGCAGCGAGTAAGTAATGCTTCTGAAAAAAGGCTGCACCGTTTGAATAGCTCCCTCTCGATTCTCTCGTGTAAGTTCTACTTGAGCTACTATGTACCATTTTATGGCACGGCGTCGTACTTTTGACAAGATATATTCTTCTGTGACTGACCTAACACCCGAAAGAAACTTAACTAAGTCATATTTATCTTCGCCTACTGGTCGCAAAGTTTTTACTTCAGCTGCACCATTAATAGCTGATCGAGACTGACCACCAATTTGAAGCCTATGAGTATACCCATGAAGAATCAACTCTCTTGAAGACGAAAATACTCGACCACAAATCGAACAGGTAAAACTGCTAGATCGTCCTTCGTCATTATGCAACGTTATTTTCTGGTGTCGTTTTAAGTCCGCACGTCTCCTGTATTGCTTTCCACATGTTTTACATTTGAATGTTACTGTATGTGCTAGCTCGTGTCTAACATGCCCGCACTTGGTCTTAAACTCTTTTCCACAAATCTTGCATTGATACATTGCTCTGCTCAAACGCAAACTGTCCAAAAGTCACACAGGACTTCATATTTTATAAGGTACCCACCGATGAGTATTTGGTTTATTTTGCATAAATGTTGAAAATGATTGATTAACATATCGTCGTTCTTTCATCTTTCCACCCAACTGCATAGAGGGTTCGCTGTTTGGTGTTTTCTTTCTTGCACGGCGATCAGACGGAATGCCTTGATTAATTACTTTCTCTGAAGAAGGATCTTTTGCAGCTCTTTTAACGTATTTTCGTTTCATCTTTCCACCCGATCGCTCAGTTACCGCAATATTTGATCTTATCGCATTGTAGACATTTGTCAACTGTTTCGGTTCTAACTGAGCGGGAGAAATTTCGCCCACGGGCAGATTTATTAGTTTATTTGATGAATGATAGGAGTCAGATGTTTTTGTCTCATTATAAGTCATATCTTGCATGTCATTATTGATATTTTCCTCACATTCCTTAAATTCTGATTTTTTGGATTTGTCATTATTTAACTGTTGAATAAGGCATTCGTATTTAACACGCGGTATTAACACTAACTCTCTCGCCATTGTATCACGATGTTTTTTTCAATACCTTTGAGAAGTTTACTTATGATGCTGATATATTTGGTCAACAAATCCTTCCTTTTTCGAGTCGATAATCCTTTGGCCACTAAACGTCGAATGATAGACTGATATCTTTTCAAACAAGGCATATCCTTTTCAGCAGTGTGGCCGTAACCATGTAATACATTATAGGCAACCTCTATCAAAGCTCGCAGTTGTTTTTTAGTTATTGTTTGTAACAAAGCTCGTCTTTGCCACTTATTAGTTCGAAGAAGAAGCGCAATAAAGTAGGCTTCTTTTAACACGATGCCTCTCATGGCTGGTACACTATCGTAGTTTCGCCAGTTAAAATCCTAGTACTTAATCTTTACAGCGAATCTGAATGTGGAGACGAATCCACAAATAGGTAACCGTATTTCGCATCGGTGGCCTTTTTTATAGGCGCTCATAAAAAACTTTATATTGTCAGGAAAGACCTGCCTCGCAAATGTTTTTACTTGTAATTCGTCCCGTTGGTTCTTGAAAATGATAAATTGATGTGCACTGAGCGAAAAAGTTCGAAATTGTTTTCCCCAGGAAAATAAGTTCTGAACTAAAACCCCTGGGTATTAAACTTTCCGCCTTGCCGAGGCCCTGGGGGCTCAATTCCCACTGGGAACGTTGCTAGGGTGGTGAGCAGTAATTGTCCCCTTTGGGAAGAGCGAAGAGAAAATACCACCCGTTTGCCGTGGGTGGCAGCCCGTAAGCCGGAAGAAGGGATCCTGGAGGTTGAGAGTTATTGGGAGTTTGGTCTCTCCTGATGGCTCAACACGCCTCTTTGGCCTGGATTTCGGTGTAGAAGGGTGTCCGTGAGACCCGGCACGGTCAATCGGCTGGTCGCGCCAAGCCCTAGGAAATATCTTTTCTTTCTCTTCCTCCCCTGGGTATTAAACTTTCCGCCTTGTCGAGGCCCTGGGGGCTCAATTCCCACTGGGAACGTTGCTAGCTTGGTGAGCAGTAATTGTCCCCTTTGGGAAGAGCGAAGAGGAAATACCACCCGTTTGCCGTGGGTGGCAACCCGTAAGCCGGAAGAAGGGATCCTGGAGGTTGAGAGTTATTGGGAGTTTGTTCTCTCCTGATGGCTCAACACGCCTCTTTGGCCTGGATTTCGGTGTAGAAGGGTGTCCGTGAGACCCGGCACGGTCAATCGGCTGGTCGCGTCAAGCCCTAGGAAAAACCTTTTCTTTCTCTTCCTTGTCTTTTGTATCATACTGATACTCACCGTTTGCCCATAATTCTTATTTCTCAATCTTTCCAATCCTAAGAAGGCGGCGGCTTAACGGGTCAATCGTGCAGCATTTTGCTCGTGCGAGTATATCTTCTGTGTATCTCTAGCACATGTGAGTAGGAAAGCCACTCCATTTATGTGTTCCCTCGTTGGGCTCCGTGGTGGGCGGAGAGCACGGAGGACGAATTTTAATACAACTTCATCATGGGTAATGTTAAAAGAAAAAGAACTAAACAAACCCCAGACACTGATAATTCAGATTTTGACGAAAATTCTCAACCTCCAACTACCTCAACAAATGATACGTCTCATCAACATTTTCCACGCTTCATTTTAGTTGAAAGCAAAGAAGAGGGCAGACAGATAACATCTCTGTCTCCTTTTTTGATACAAAAGGTCATACAGAGTATAGCTGGTGAACCGGAAAACATAAAAAAAACTAAACAGATCGAACCAGTTACTCATTGAGGTATCCAAGAAAGCCCATGCCGAGAATCTTCTTCGTGCACAGACTTTTCACGACTTGAAAGTCCGAGTGTACCCCCATACCTCGCTTAATTCCTCAAAAGGGGTAATTCGTTGTCCCGAATTGAGGAATTGCGGCGAGGAGGAGATTCTCGAGGGCACAAAATCTCAAGGAGTTACTGGAGTAAAAAGATTCAAAATAAAACGAAACGGAGAGTTAAAAGACACAAACACCTTTGTTTTTACTTTCAATACGCCAGTTTTACCCAAAACGGTCAAAGTGGCATACTTTAGAGTCAACGTAGAAGTCTACGTACCAAATCCCTTGCGTTGTCATAATTGTCAAAAATATGGACACCATGAGGATAGGTGTTCTAAAGACCCTATCTGTTCGAAATGCGGTCAAACAGGAGAACACCTCGAAAGTAGATGTAGCAACGAATTACACTGTGTCAATTGTGGTGAAAAACACAGTGCTGACTCTAAAGAATGCCGAATTTGGCACAAAGAAAAGGAAATTCTACGTCTTAAGTTTACCAGAAATATTTCTTTCGTTGAAGCGCGGAAACTTGTTGAGACCCCCCCCCCCCCAACTCCAATACCTGGAATCAGTTATGCCAACATCACCCAGTCTTCTATGAGAAAGGTTTCCGTGGTTGATACTGCCACTCAAACTGATCCGATCACTATTCTCGACTCTGCAGTACAATCAAATACAACAAACACAAACAGCAAAACAGAAGATCTGCAGAAACAAAAAGGTCAAACAAACACCACAAACAAAAATCAAACAAAGACACCTATTGAGGAGAAAAAAGGAGAGGGTGGCCTGAAAAAAGCCACCATTGAGATGATAAGGAAAGATTGGAAGAAACAACAACAGAAAGAAAGACAAGCAAGAAGTCATTCATCTCCACCTACGAAAGAAACAAAATCAAAATCTAGTCAAGGAACACAAAGACCCACCACATCAAACAGAGAACGAAAAGGTTCAAATAATGTTATTCAACAACATAACAGATTCGGATCTTTGAGTGACAGTAGCGATGATATGGAGTTAGGAGAAGCTCCAGATCGCCCACGAACTAACAGAAATAGATCGAGATCATCAGAACATTCACACGTCAACAATAATAGATCAAAATCACCAATAACATATCCTTAGTTGCTAGTCTAACTAAAGTTTAACAACTCTAAAATGAATTCAAATCACAAAATAATACAATGGAACTGTCGAGGTCTAAAGTCAAACTATAACGAGATCTTATTACTTTTATCTTTATTGAGTCCATCAGTTTTTTGCTTACAAGAAACTTTTTTAAAAACTGATGATCAATTAAATATCAGAGATTTCATTACATACAATTATATATATTCCGAAGGCCAGAGGCCGTCTGGTGGAAGCTCAATTTTAGTTCACTCTTCATGTCCCCAGCGAGAAATTAAACTTGTAACCAATCTTCAAGCCGTTGCGATTTCTGTCACTTTAGATAAAGAAATTACTATTTGTTCTGTGTATATACCTCCAAATTTTCATTTAGAGACCGAACATTTAGACACTTTACTCAAACAACTCCCTTCACCCTATATACTAGTTGGTGACTTCAATGGTCACAATATCCTTTGGGGATGTAAAGATAACAACCCTAAAGGTAATATTATTGAAGACTTTATAACCAAAAACGATGTTTGTCTTATGAATGACAAATCTCACACCTATCTCCATCCTGCAACTGGAAATTTTTCTTCTTTAGATCTTTCCCTATGTCATCCATCTCTACTGCTGGATTTCGATTGGACGGTCAGTGAAGATCAACATGGAAGTGACCACTTCCCTGTTATTATTGAAAGCGTAAATAATTCCACGAACGATCACAACACAAAGTGGAAACTAAATAAAGCAAATTGGGAATTGTATCACTCATTATGTGAACAAAGTCTCAAAATAGATAAGTTCAACAATTCCTTGGATCCTCTAGATGATTTTACTTCTTCTCTTCTCGATATCTCTAACAAAAGTATACCGAAAACCTCGACAAATCCAAAGAAAAGCAAGCCATGGTACGATGATGAATGCAAAGATGCCATAAAACAGCGCAAGCAAGCATTATCAAAGTTCTGCAGATATCCAACAAAGGAGAACCTGAATAAAGTAAAGAATTTCAGAGCAAAGGCTCGTCGAACAATAAAGGCCTCCAAACGCAAATCATGGCAATCTTACGTTTCGAATTTAAATTATAAAACTCCAATTAAAAAGGTTTGGGACATGATACGAAAAATATCTGGTAAATCAAAATCACCCAGTTTCACCCACTTAAATACAAAACGTGGAACAAAGGCCACATCAAAGGAAGAGATAGCAAACACACTTGGCGAAACTTTTTTGGATAATTCTTCATCTCGGAATTATTCAGAGAAGTTTCAAAACATCAAAAAACAAGAAGAAAAGATCAAACTTAATTTCACCTCTTCAAATACTGAAGAATATAACAGCCTGTTTAACATTACAGAACTTAAAGATGCTATCGCAGTATCAAAAGATACAGCTACAGGCCCTGATGACATCCATTACCAGATGCTTAAACACCTTCCCGAAACCGCCCTTGACACACTTTTACATATTTTCAACGGTATATGGACAACAGGAGTTTTTCCAGAAAGCTGGCGTTTGGCCACAATTATACCTATTCCCAAACCAGGGAAAGATCATGCAGAACCAACAAACTACAGACCAATAGCGCTAACAAGTTGCCTTTGCAAAACACTAGAGAGAATGATAAACAAACGACTTGTTTGGTACTTAGAATCTAACAATCTGATAACAAAACTTCAGTCGGGATTCCGAGCTGAACGTAGTACCAATGATAATTTAGTTAGACTAGAAACTTTTATCCGTGATGCTTTTATCAAACGAGAACATGTAGTCGCTGTATTTTTCGATTTGGAAAAAGCCTATGATACCACTTGGCGATATGGAATTTTAAAAGACCTACATAACTTTGGTATGAAAGGAAGACTACCAAACTTTATTAAAAGTTTTCTTGAAGATCGTACAATACAAGTGCGTGTAGGATCGACCCTGTCTGATCTCTATGATCAAGAACAGGGCGTTCCTCAAGGAGCCATACTTTCAACCACGTTATTCAACGTGAAATTAAACGATATTATAAACTGTCTGGATTACAAAACAGATGGTTCTTTGTACGTTGATGATTTCTGTATTTGTTTTCGCTCGAAAACTATGCGCACAATAGAAAGACATCTACAGCAATGTCTAAATAGAATTGAAGACTGGGCAACTAGAAATGGCTTTAAATTTTCCAAATCGAAAACTCAGTGCGTTCATTTCTGTCAACAACGGAAAATACACAACGATCCAGCGCTACACATATATGGATCTCAAATACCAGTTGTTGCTGAATCTAAATTTCTTGGGGTTATATTTGATAAAAAACTCTCCTTCATACCGCATATAAAATACTTGAAAGCGAAATGTTTAAAAGCATTAAACCTTCTAAAAGTTTTATCTCACACAAGTTGGGGAGCGGACAGAACAACTCTTCTTCACCTGTATCGTTCTTTAATTCGATCAAAACTTGATTATGGGTCCATCGTATATGGATCTGCTAGAAAATCTTATCTACAGATGTTAGACACTGTACATAATCAAGGACTTCGTTTAGCATTGGGAGCTTTTCGTACATCTCCAGTATCGAGTCTTAACGTGGAAGCAGATGAGCCATCGTTATGGCTACGCAGAGAAAAATTGTCCCTTCAGTATGCCATCAGACTTGCTGCTAACCCTTCTAACCCTGCTTTTGAAGTCACATTTCCACCACAATTTCAGGAATATTATGAAAGAAAACCTAACGCTATTAAATCCTTCGGCCTTCGTATAGCACCACTTTTAGAATCTACTAATATTAACATTAAAAACATTCAAAAACACTCGTTTTCTGATATTCCATCCTGGTGCATTACTAAACCAAATATTCTTTTCGATTTACACAACAGCAAAAAGTCACTTTCTGATTCACATCTCATGAAACAAAACTTCCAAGAATTACAGTCGCGACTTTCAGATTATCAACACATCTACACTGATGGCTCAAAAGTTGAAGATAAGGTTGGCTGTGCGTATATATCGGGCAGCCACCATGAAAAGATCCGCCTTCCTGATGGCTCATCTATTTTCACTGCTGAATCCAAGGCTATTGATATGGCTTTGGATTACGTTATGAATAACTCTTTAGAGAACAAATTCGTTATTTTCTCTGACTCCCTTTCTGTTTTGAAATCTCTAAATCATACATCTTCAAAAAATCCCAAAATCCAGAACGTGATAGAAAAACATCACGAGCTATCAAAAACTAAGGAAATTTTGTTCTGTTGGCTCCCCAGCCATGTTGGCATAAAAGGTAACGAGGCTGCCGACGTAAAAGCAAAGGCCTCACTCGATCTAGAAATTTCGAATTTTAAACTTCCATGTACAGATTTTAAATCTTTTATCAACAGGTACATCTTATCCAAATGGCAGCTGTCATGGGACAGAGCGACATTCAATAAACTACATGAAATAAAACGGTTCTTGGTAAAAATAATATTTATCGGTCATTAAGGCGAGAAGAAGTGGTTCTTACTCGTCTAAGTATAGGTCATACTAGACTCACACATTCTTATCTACTCAAACGAGAAGATCAGCCATTTTGTATCACCTGTAATGAACCTTTTACGGTAAAACACTTTCTGATCGATTGCATTGAATTCTCTCATGTACGACGTCAATTCTTCCAAACAAATGACCTGAGATACTTATTTGAAAATGTACCAAATGATAGCATACTTATGTTTTTAAAACACATCAATCTTTTTAACAAAGTATAACTGCTTTAATTTTTAAATTCGTTCTAGTTTTACATTTTATGCATTTATGACTTATCATTATAATCGTTTCACTACAGAACCATGTTAGTTCACCATTTTGACGCAAATGACCCTCATGGGTTGATGCGTCGTTAAACCTGAACTCATCATCATCATCATCATCTATTTTTACTGCTGAATCCAAGGCTATTGATATGGCTTTGGATTACGTTATGAATAACTCTTTAGAGAACAAATTCGTTATTTTCTCGGACTCCCTTTCTGTTTTGAAATCTCTAAACCACACATCTTAAAAAAATCCCAAAATTCAGAACCTGATAGAAAAACATCATGAGTTATCGAAAACTAAGGAAATTTTGTTCTGTTGGCTCCCCAGCCATGTTGGCATAAAAGGTAACGAGGCTGCCGACGTAAAAGCAAAGGCCTCACTCTATCTAGAAATTTCGAATTTTAAACTTCCATGTACAGATTTTAAACCTTTTATCAACAGGTACATCTTATCCAAATGGCAGCTGTCATGGGACAGAGCGACATTCAATAAACTACACGAAGTAAAACCGGTTCTTAGTAAAAATATCATTTATCGATCATTAAGGCGAGAAGAAGTAGTTCTCACTCGTCTACGTATAGGTCATACTAGACTCACACATTCTTATCTACTCAAACGAGAAGATCAGCCATTTTGTATCAGCTGTAATGAACCTTTTACGGTGAAACACTTTCTGATCAACTGCATTGAATTCTCCGATACGCGACGTCAATTCTTCCAAGCAAATGACCTGAGATACTTATTTGAAAATGTACCAACTGATAATATACTTATGTTTTTAAAACACATCAATATTTTTAACAAAGTATAACTGTTAAATTTTTAAATTCTTTCTAGTTTTACATTTAATGCATTTATGACTTACCATTATAATCGTTTCACTACAGAACCATGTTAGTTCACCACTTTGACGCAAATGACCCTCATGGGTTGACGCGTCGTTAAACCTGAACTCATCATCATCATCTTTCTATTGTGCGCATATTTTTCGAGCGAAAACAAATACAGAAATCATCAACGTACAAAGAACCATCTGTTTTGTAATCCAGACAGTTTATAATATCGTTTAATTTCACATTGAATAACGTGGTTGAAAGTATTGCTCCTTGAGGAACGCCCTGTTCTTGGTCATAGAGATCAGACAGGGTCGATCCTACACGCACTTGTATTGTACGATCTTCAAGAAAACTTTTAATTAAGTTTGGTAGTTTTCCTTTCATACCAAAGTTATGTAGGTCTTTTAAAATTCAATATCGCCAAGTGGTATCATAGGCTTTTTCCAAATCGAAAAATACAGCGACTACATGTTCTCGTTTGATAAAAGCATCACGGATAAAAGTTTCTAGTCTAACTAAATTATCATTGGTACTACGTTCAGCTCGGAATCCTGACTGAAGTTTTGTTATAAGACTGTTAGATTCTAAGTACCAAACAAGTCGTTTGTTTATCATTCTCTCTAGTGTTTTGCAAAGGCAACTTGTTAGCGCTATTCGTCTGTAGTTTGTTGGTTCTGCATGATCTTTCCTTGGTTTGGGAATAGGTATAATTGTGGCCAAACGCCAGCTTTCTGGAAAAACTCCTGTTGTCCATATACCGTTGAAAATATGTAAAAGTGTGTCAAGGGCGGTTTCCGGAAGGTGTTTAAGCATCTGGTAATGGATGTCATCAGGGCCTGTAGCTGTATCTTTTGATACTGCGATAGCATCTTTAAGTTCTGTAATGTTAAACAGGCTGTTATATTCTTCAGAATTTGAAGAGGTGAAATTAAGTTTGATTTTTTCTTCTTGTTTTTTTGATGTTTTGAAACTTCTCTGAATAATTCCGAGATGAGGAATTATCCAAAAAAGTTTCGCCAAGTGTGTTTGCTATCTCTTCCTTTGATGTGGCTTTTGTTCCACGTTTTGTATTTAAGTGGGTGAAACTGGGTGATTTTGATTTACCAGATATTTTTCGTATCATATCCCAAACCTTTTTAATTGGAGTTTTATAATTTAAGTTTGAAACGTAAGATTTCCATGATTTGCGTTTGGAGGCCTTTATTGTTCGACGGGCTTTTGCTCTAAAGTTTTTAACGTTATTCAAGTTCTCCTTTGTTGGATATCTGCAGAACTTTGATAATGCTTGCTTGCGCTGTTTTATGGCATCTTTGCACTCATCATTGTACCATGGTTTGTTTTTCTTTGGATTTGTCGAGGTTTTCGGTATACTTTTATTAGCTATGCCTAGAAGAGAAGAAGTAAAATCATCTAGAGGGTCCAAGGAATTGTCAAACTTATCTATTTTGAGACTTTCTTCGCATAATAAGTGATATAATTCCCAATTTGCTTTATTTAGTTTCCACTTTGTGATCATTCGTGGAATTATTTACGCTTTCAATAATAACAGGGAAGTGATCACTTCCATGTTGGTCTTCACTGACCGTCCAGTCGAAGTCCAGCAGGAGAGATTGGTGACATATGGAAAGATCTAAAGAAGAAAATTTTCCTGTTGCAGGATGGAGATAAGTGTGAGATTTGTCATTCATAAGACAAAGATCGTTTTTGGTTATAAAGTCTTCAATAATATTACCTTTAGGGTTGTTATCTTTACATCCCCAAAGGATATTGTGACCATTTAAGTCACCAACTAGTATATAGGGTGAAGGGAGTTGTTTCAGTAAAGTGTCTAAATGTTCGGTCTCTAAATGAAAATTCGGAGGTATATACACAGAACAAATAGTAATTTCTTTATCTAAAGTAACAGAAACCGCAACGGCTTGAAGGTTGGTTACAAGTTTAATTTCTCGCTGCGGACATGAAGAGTGAACTAAGATTGAGCTTCCACCAGACGGCCTCTGGCCTTCTGAATATATATAATTGTATGTATTGAAATCTCTGATATTTAACTGATCATCAGTTTTTAAAAAAAGTTTCTTGCAAGCAAAAAACTGATGGATTCAATAAGGATAAAAGTAATAAGATCTCGTTATAGTTTGACTTTAGACCTCGACAGTTCCATTGTATTATTTTGTGTTTGGAATTCATTTTACAGTGGAATGTTTTAGTTAGACTAGAAACTAAGGATAAGTTATTGGTGATTTTGATCTATTATTACTATTGTTAGTAGGTGGATGTTCTGATGATCTCGATCTACTGCGGTTAGCTCGTGGGCGATCTGGAGTCTGTCCTAACTCCATATCATCGCTACTGTCACTCAAAGATCCGAATCGATTATGTTGTTGAATCGCATCATTAGAACCTTTTTGTTCTCTGTTTGTTCTGATTGATCTTTGTGATCCCTGAGTAGATTTTGATTTTGTTTGGTCTTTTGTAGGTGGTGATGATTGGCTTCTGGCTTGTCTTTCTTTCTGTTGTTGTTTTTTCCAATCTTTTCTTATCATTTCTATGGTGGCATTTTTTAGGCCAGCCTCTGTTTGTTTCTCCTCGATAGATGCTTTTGTTTGACTTTTCTTGTTGGTATTACTTTGGACTTTTTGTTTTTGTAATTCTTGTGTTTTGTTGTTTGAACTTGTTGTTTTTGATTGGACTGCAGGGTCGACAATAGTAATCGGATCAGTTTGAGTGGCAGTATCAACCACAGAAACCTTTTTCATAGAAGACTGGGTAATGTTGGCGTAACTGATTCCAGGAATTGGAGTTGGGGCCTCAACAAGTTTCCGCGCTTAAATGAAAGAAATATTTCTGGTAAACTTAAGACGTAAGATTTCTTTTTCTTTGTGCCAAATTTGGCATTCTTTAGAGTCAGCACTGTGTTTTTCACCACAATTAACACAGTGCAGTTCGTTTCTACATTGACTTTCAGGGTGTTCTGCTACCTGACCGCATTTCGAACAGATAGGGTCCTTAGAACACCTATCCTCATGGTGTCCATATTTCTGGCAATGATGACAACGCAAAGGATTTGGTATGTAGACTTCTACGTTGACTCTAAAGTATGCTACTTTTATTGTTTTTGGTAGAACTGATGTATTGAATGTAAAGACAAAGGTGTTTGTGTTTTTTAACTCTCCGTTTCGTTTAACTTTAAATCGTTTTATTGCAGTTACTCCTTGAGATCTTGTGCCTTCGAGAATCTCCTCCTCGCTGCAATTCCCCAATTCGGGGCAACGAATTACCCCCTTTGAGGAGTTCAGCGAAGTATGAGGGTACACCCGGACTTTCAAGTCGTGAAAAGTCTGTGCACGTAGAAGATTCTCGGCATGGGCTTTCCTGGATACCTCAATGAGTAGCTGATTCGACCTGTGTAGTTTCTTTATGTTTTCCGGCTCACCAGCTATACTTTGAATGACTTTTTGTATTACAAACGGAGATAAAGATGTTACTGGTTTGTTTTCTTCCTTGCTTTCAACTAAAATGAAACGCGGAAAATGTTGAGATGATGTATCTTTGGTAGAGGTTGTTGGAGGTTGAGTGCTTTCGTTAACATCTGAAATATCAGATTCTGAACATTGTTTAGTTGTTTTTCTTCGATTAGAACCTATGATAAAGATGTATTAAAATTCGTCCTCCATGCTCTCCGCCCACCACGGAGCCCAACAAGGGAACACATCAATGGAGTGGTTTTCCTACTCACTTGTGCTAGAGATGTACAGAAGATATACTCGCAAGAGCAAAATGCTGCACGATTGACCCGTTAAGCCGCCGCCTTCTTAGGATTGGAAAGGTTAAGAAAAAAGAATTATGGGCAAACGGTGAGTATCAGTATGATACAAAAGACAAGGAAGAGAAAGAAAAGATATTTCCTAGGGCTTGGCGCGACCAGCCGATTGACCGTGCCGGGTCTCACGGACACCCTTCTACACCGAAATCCAGGCCAAAGAGGCGTGTTGAGCCATCAGGAGAGACCAAACTCCCAATAACTCTCAACCTCCAGGATCCCTTCTTCCGGCTTACGGGCTGCCACCCACGGCAAACGGTGGTATTTTCTCTTCGCTCTTCCCAAAGGGGACCATTACTGCTCACCACGCTAGCATACTCACCGTTTGCTCATAGGTCTTATTTCTCAACCTTTCCAATCCTAAGAAGGCGGCGTCTCAACGGGTCAATCGTGCAGCATTTTGCTCGTGCGAGTATATCTTCTGTGTATCTCTAGCACGTGAGTAGGAAAGCCACTCCATTTATGTGTTCCCTTGTTGGGCTCCATGGTGGGTGACGAGCATGGAGGACGAATTTTAATACACATTCATCATGTGTTATGATAAAAGAAAACGAACTAGACAATGTACAGACTCAGATATTTCAGATTTTGACGATAGCACTCAACCTCCAACTACCTCAAATGATACACCTCAACATTTTCCACGCTTCATTTTAGTTGAAAGCAAAGACGAGAAGAGACAAATAACATCTTTGTCCCCGTTTTTAATACAAAAAGTAATACAAAGTATAGCTGGTGAACCCGAAAACGTAAAAAAACTACACAGGTCCAATCAGCTGCTCATTGAGGTATCCAAGAAAGCCCATGCCGAGAATCTACTTCGTGCACAGACTTTTCACGACTTGAAAGTTCGAGTGTACCCTCATACCTCGCTTAATTCCTCAAAAGGGGTAATTCGTTGCCCCGAATTGAGGAATTGCGGCGAGGATGAGATTCTCGAGGGCACAAGATCTCAAGGAGTAACTGGGGTTAAAAGATTCAAAGTAAAACGAAACGGAGAGTTAAAAGACACAAACACCTTTGTCTTTACATTTAATACACCAGTTTTACCTAAAACAGTTAAAGTGGCTTACTTTAGAGTCAACGTAGAAGTCTACATACCAAATCCTTTGCGTTGCCATAACTGCCAAAAATATGGACACCATGAGGATAGGTGTTCCAAAGACCCTATCTGTTCAAAATGTGGTCAAATAGCCGAACACTCCGAAGGTAGATGTACAAACGAATTACACTGTGGAAATTGTGGTGAAAAACACAGTGCCGACTCTAAAGAATGTCAAATTTGGCACAAAGAAAAAGAGATATTACGTATAAAGTTCACCAGAAATGTTTCTTTCGTTGAGGCGCGGAAACTCGTTGAGGCTCCAACTCCAATTCCTGGAATAAGTTATGCAAACATCACCCAGTCTTCTATGAAAAAAGTTTCTGTGGTTGATACTGCCACTCAAACTGATCCAATAACTATCATAGACTCTGCAGTTCAATCAAGTTTAACAAACACAAACAGCCAAACAGAAGAACTGCAAAGACAAAAAGTTCAAACAAACAACGCAACCAGAAGTCAAACAAAGACACCTATCGAAGAGAAAAAAACAGAGGTTGGCCTGAAAAAAGCCACCATTGAGATGATAAAAAAAGATTTGAAGAAACAACAACAGAAAGAAAGACAAGCAAGAAGTCATTCATCACCATCTAACAAAGATCAAACAAAAATAAAATCTAGTCAAGGAACAAAAAAACTAGTCCCATCAAACAGAGAACGAAAAGGTGAAAATGATGATATTCAACAGCATAACCGATTTGGATCTTTGAGTGACAGTAGCGATGATATGGAGTTAGGAGAAGCTCCAGATCGCCCACGAACTAACAAAAATAGATCAAGATCAAGAGAAAATACTCACGCCAGTAGTAGTAATAATAGATCAAAGTCACCAATAACATATCCTTAGTTTCTAGTCTAACTAAAATCTAACAACTCTTAAATGAATTCAAATCATAGAATAATACAATGGAACTGTCGAGGTCTAAGGTCAAACTATAATGAGATCTTATTACTTTTATCTTTATTGAGTCCATCAGTTTTTGCTTGCAAGAAACTTTTTTAAAACCTGATGATCAATTAAATATCAGAGATTTCAATACATACAATTATATATATTCGGAAGGCCAGAGGCCGTCTGGTGGAAGCTCAATCTTAGTTCACTCTTCATGTCCGCAGCGAGAAATTAAACTTGTAACCAATCTTCAAGCCGTTGCGGTTTCTGTCACTTTAGATAAAGAAATTACTATTTGTTCTGTGTATATACCTCCGAATTTTCATTTAGATACCGAACATTTAGACACTTTACTCAAACAACTTCCTTCACCCTATATACTAGTTGGTGACTTCAATGGTCACAATATCCTTTGGGGATGTAAAGGTTACAACCCTAAAGGTAATATTATTGAAGACTTTATAACCAGAAACGATCTTTGTCTTATGAATGACAAATCTCACACCTATCTCCATTCTGCAACTGGAAATTTCTCTTCATTAGATCTTTCCATGTGATGATGATGATGAGTTCAGGTTTAACGACGCATCAACCCATGAGGGTCATTTGCGTCAAAATGGTAAACTAACATGGTTATGTAATGAAACGGCTATAAAGATAAGTCATATATGCATAAGATGTAGAACTAGAATGAATTCAAAAATTAAAGCAGTTATACTTTGTTAAAAAGGTTGATGTGTTTTAAAAAGACCAGTATATTATCAGCAGGTACATTTTCAAATAAGTATCTCAGGTCATTTATTTGAAAGAATTGACGTCGCACATGAGAGAATTCAACGCATTCGATCAGGAAGTGTTTCACCGTAAAAGGTTCATTACAGCTGATACAAAATGGCTGATCTTCTCGTTTGAGCAGATAAGAATGTGTGAGTCTAGTATGACCTATACGTAGACGAGTAAGAACCACTTCTTCTCGCCTTAATGATCGATAAATGGTATTTTTACCAAGAACCGGTTTTATTTCATGTAGTTTATTGAATGTTGCTCTGTCCCATGACAGCTGCCATTTGGATAAGATGTACCTGTTGATAAAAGGTTTAAAATCTGTACATGGAAGTTTAAAATAAGAAATTTCTAGTTCGAGTGAGGCCTTTGCTTTTACATCGGCAGCCTCGTTACCTTTTATGTCAACATGGCTTGGGAGCCAACAGAATATAATTTCCTTAGTTTTCGATAACTTGTGGTGTTTTTCTATCAGGTTCTGAATTTTGGGATTTTTTGAAGATGTGTGGTTTAGAGATTCCAAAACAGAAAGGAAGTCCGAGAAAATAACGAATTTGTTATCTGAAGAATTATTCATAACGTAATCCAAAGCCATATCAATAGCCTTGGATTCAGCAGTGAAAATAGATGAGCCATTAGGAAGACGGATCTTTTCATGGTGGCTGCCCGATATATATGCACAGCCAACATTTTCTTCAACTTTTGAGCCATCAGTGTAGATGTGTTGATAATCTGAAAGTCGCGATTGTAATTCTTGGAAGTTTTGTTTCATGAGATGTGAATCAGAAAGTGACTTTTTGCTATTGTGTAAATCGAAAAGAATAGTTGGTTTAGTAATGCACCAGGATGGAATATCAGAAAATGAGTGCTTTTGGATGTTTTTAGTGTTAGTATTAGCAGATTCTAAAAGTGGTGCTATACGAAGCCCGAAGGATTTAATTGAATTAGATTTTCTTTCATAATATTCCTGAAATTGTGGTGGAAATGTGACTTCAAAGGCAGGGTTAGAAGGGTTAGCAGCAAGTCTGATGGCATACTGAAGGGACAATTTTTCTCTGCGTAGCCATAACGATGGCTCATCTGCTTCCACGTTAAGACTCGATATTGGAGACGTACGAAAAGCTCCCAATGCCAAACGAAGTCCTTGATTATGTACAGTGTCTAACATCTGTAGATAAGATTTTCTAGCAGATCCATATACGATGGACCCATAATCAAGTTTTGATCGAATTAAAGAACGATATAGATGAAGAAGAGTTGTTCTGTCCGCACCCCAACTTGTGTGAGATAAAACTTTTAAAAGGTTTAATGCTTTTAAACATTTCGCTTTCACGTATTTTATATGGGGTATGAAGGAGAGTTTTCTATCAAATATAACCCCAAGAAATTTTGATTCGGCAACAACTGGTATTTGAGATCCATATATGTAGAGTGCTTGATCATTGTGTATTTTCCGTTGTAATGAACGCACTGCGTTTTCGATTTGGAAAATTTAAAGCCATTTCTTGTTGCCCAGTCTTCAATTCTGTTTAGACATTGCTGTAGATGTCTTTCTATTGTGCGCATATTTTTCGAGCGAAAACATATACAGAAATCATCATCGTACAAAGAACTATCTGTCTTGTAATCTAGACAGTTTATAATATCGTTTAATTTCACGTTGAATAAAGTGGTTGAAAGTATGGCTCCTTGAGGAACGCCCTGCTCTTGATCATAGAGGTCAGAGAGGGTCGATCCTACACGCACTTGTATAGTACGATCTTCAAGAAAACTTTTAATAAAGTTTGGTATTCTTCCTTTCATACCAAAGTTGTGAAGATCTTTCAAAATTCCGTATCGCCAAGTAGTATCGTAGGCTTTTTCCAAATCGAAAAATACAGCGACTACATGTTCTCGTTTTATAAAAGCATCGCGGATAAAAGTTTCTAGTCTAACTAAATTATCATTGGTACTACGTTCAGCACGGAATCCCGACTGAAACTTTGTGATAAGATTGTTAGATTCTAAGTACCAAACAAGTCGTTTGTTTATCATTCTCTCTAATGTTTTCCAAAGGCAACTTGTTAGCGCTATTGGTCTGTAGTTTGTTGGTTCTGCATGATCTTTCCCTAGTTTGGGAATAGGTATAACTGTGGCCAAACGCCAGCTTTCTGGAAAAACCCCTGTTGTCCATATCCCGTTGAAAATATGTAAAAGTGTGTCAAGGGCGGTTTCGGGAAGGTGTTTAAGCATCTGGTAATGGATGTCATCAGGGCCTGTAGCTGTATCTTTTGACACTGCTATAGCATCTTTAAGTTCTGTTATATTAAATAGACTGTTATATTCTTCGGTATTTGAAGAGGTGAAATTAAGTTTGATCTTTTCTTCTTGTTTTTTAATGTTTTGAAACTTCTTTGAATAATTCCGAGATGAGGAATTATCCAAAAAAGTTTCGCCAAGTGTATTTGCTATCTCTTCCTTTGATGTGGCCTTTGTTCCACGTTTTGTATTTAAGTGGGTGAAACTGGGTGATTTTGATTTACCAGATATTTTTCGTATCATATCCCAAACCTTTTTAATTGGAGTTTTATTATTTAAATTCGAAACGTAAGATTTCCATGATCTGCGTTTGGAGGTCTTTATTGTTCGACGAGCATTTGCTCTGAAGTTTTTAACCTTATTCAAGTTCTCATTTGTTGGATATCTGCAGAACTTTGATATTGCTTGCTTGCGCTGTTTTATAGCATCTTTGCATTCATCATTGTACCACGGCTTGCTTTTCTTTGGATTTGTCGAGGTTTTCGGTATACTTTTGTTAGAGATATCGAGAAGAGAAGAAGTAAAATCATCTAGAGGATCTAAGGAATTGTTAAACTTATCTATTTTGAGACTTTCTTCGCATAATGAATGATATAATTCCCAATTTGCTTTATTCAGTTTCCACTTTGCGTTGTGATCGTTCGTGGAATTATTTACGCTTTCAATAATAACAGGGAAGTGATCACTTCCATGTTGATCTTCACTGACCATCCAGTCGAAATCTAGCAGTAGAGATGGATGACACATGGAAAGATCTAACGAAGAGAAATTTCCAATTGCAGGATGGAGATAGGTGTGAAATTTGTCATTCATAAGACAAAGATCGTTTTTGGTTATAAAGTCTTCAATAATATTACCTCTAGGGTTGTTATCTTTACATCCCCAAAGGATATTGTGGCCATTGAAGTCACCAACTAGTATATAGGGTAAAGGAAGTTGTTTGAGTAAAGTGTCTAAATGTTCGGTCTCTAAATGAAAATTCGGAGGTATATACACAGAACAAATAGTAATTTCTTTATCTAAAGTGACAGAAACCGCAACAGCTTGAAGATTGGTTACAAGTTTAATTTCTCGCTGCGGACATGAAGAGTGAACTAAGATTGAGCTTCCACCAGACGGCCTCTGGCCTTCCGAATATATATACCCCTGGGTATTAAACTTTCCGCCTTGTCGAGGCCCTGGGGGCTCAATTCCCACTGGGAACGTTGCTAGCTTGGTGAGCAGTAATTGTCCCCTTTGGGAAGAGCGAAGAGGAAATACCACCCGTTTGCCGTGGGTGGCAACCCGTAAGCCGGAAGAAGGGATCCTGGAGGTTGAGAGTTATTGGGAGTTTGTTCTCTCCTGATGACTCAACACGCCTCTTTGGCCCAGATTTCGGTGTAGAAGGGTGTCCGTGAGACCCGGCACGGTCAATCGGCTGGTCGCGCCAAGCCCTAGGAAAAATCTTTTCTTTCTCTTCCTTGTCTTTTGTATCATACTGATACTCACCGTTTGCCCATAATTCTTATTTCTCAATCTTTCCAATCCTAAGAAGGCGGCGGCTTAACGGGTCAATCGTGCAGCATTTTGCTCGTGCGAGTATATCTTCTGTGTATCTCTAGCACATGTGAGTAGGAAAACCACTCCATTTATGTGTTCCCTTGTTGGGCTCCGTGGTGGGCGGAGAGCACGGAGGACGAATTTTAATACAACTTCATCATGGGTAATGATAAAAGAAAAAGAACTAAACAAACCCCAGACACTGATAATTCAGATTTTGACGAAAATTCTCAAACTCCATCTACCTCAACAAATGATACGTCTCCTCAACACTTTCCACGCTTCATTTTAATTGAAAGCAAAGAAGAGAACAGACAGATAACATCTCTGTCACCGTTTCTTATACAAAAAATCATACAGAGTATAGCTGGTGAACCTGAAAACATCAAAAAACTACACAGATCGAATCAGCTACTCATTGAGGTATCCAAGAAAGCCCATGCCGAGAATCTTCTTCGTGCACAGACTTTTCACGACTTGAAAGTCCGAGTGTACCCTCATACCTCGCTAAATTCCTCAAAAGGGGTAATTCGTTGTCCCGAATTGAGGAATTGCGGCGAGGAGGAGATTCTCGAGGGCACAAGATCTCAAGGAGTAACTGGAGTAAAAAGATTCAAAATAAAACGAAACGGAGAGTTAAAAGACACAAACACCTTTGTTTTTACTTTCAATACGCCAGTTTTACCCAAAACGGTCAAAATGGCATACTTTAGAGTCAACGTAGAAGTCTACGTACCAAATCCCTTGCGTTGTCATAATTGCCAAAAATATGGACACCATGAGGATAGGTGTTCTAAAGACCCTATCTGTTCGAAATGCGGTCAAACAGGAGAACACCTCGAAAATAGATGTAGCAACGAATTACACTGTGTCAATTGTGGTGAAAAACACAGTGCTGACTTTAAAGAATGCCGAATTTGGCACAAAGAAAAGGAAATCTTGCGTATCAAGTTCACCAGAAATATTTCTTTCGTTGAAGCGAGGAAACTTGTTGAGACCCCAACTCCAATACCTGGAATCAGTTATGCCAACATCACCCAGTCTTCTATGAGAAAGGTTTCCGTGGTTGATACTGCCACTCAAACTGATCCGATCACTATTCTCGACTCTGCAGTACAATCAAATACAACAAACACAAACAGCAAAACAGAAGATCTGCAGAAACAAAAAGGTCAAACAAACACCACAAACAAAAATCAAACAAAGACACCTATTGAGGAGAAAAAAGGAGAGGGAGGCCTGAAAAAAGCCACCATTGAGATGATAAGGAAAGATTGGAAGAAACAACAACAGAAAGAAAGACAAGCAAGAAGTCATTCATCTCCACCTACGAAAGAAACAAAATCGAAATCTAGTCAAGGAACACAAAGACCAAGCACATCAAACAGAGAACGAAAAGGTTCAAATAATGTTATTCAACAACATAACAGATTCGGATCTTTGAGTGACAGTAGCGATGATATGGAGTTAGGAGAAGCTCCAGATCGCCCACGAACTAACAGAAATAGATCGAGATCATCAGAACATTCACACGTCAACAATAATAGATCAAAATCACCAATAACATATCCTTAGTTGCTAGTCTAACTAAAATTTAACAAGTCTAAAATGAATTCAAATCACAAAATAATACAATGGAACTGTCGAGGTCTAAAGTCAAACTATAACGAGATCTTATTACTTTTATCTTTATTGAGTCCATCAGTTTTTTGCTTGCAAGAAACTTTTTTAAAAACTGATGATCAATTACATATCAGAGATTTCATTACATACAATTATATATATTCCGAAGGCCAGAGGCCGTCTGGTGGAAGCTCAATCTTAGTTCACTCTTCATGTCCCCAGCGAGAAATTAAACTTGTAACCAATCTTCAAGCCGTTGCGATTTCTGTCACTTTAGATAAAGAAATTACTATTTGTTCTGTGTATATACCTCCAAATTTTCATTTAGAGACCGAACATTTAGACACTTTACTCAAACAACTCCCTTCACCCTATATACTAGTTGGTGACTTCAATGGTCACAATATCCTTTGGGGATGTAAAGATAACAACCCTAAAGGTAATATTATTGAAGACTTTATAATCAAAAACGATCTTTGTCTTATGAATGACAAATCTCACACCTATCTCCACCCTGCAACTGGAAATTTTTCTTCTTTAGATCTTTCCCTATGTCATCCATCTCTACTGCTGGATTTCGATTGGACGGTCAGTGAAGATCAACATGGAAGTGACCACTTCCCTGTTATTATTGAAAGCGTAAATAATTCCACGAACGATCACAACGCAAAGTGGAAACTAAATAAAGCAAATTGGGAATTGTATCACTCATTATGTGAAGAAAGTCTAAAAATAGATAAGTTTAACAATTCCTTGGATCCTCTAGATGATTTTACTTCTTCTCTTCTCGATATCTCTAACAAAAGTATACCGAAAACCTCGACAAATCCAAAGAAAAGCAAGCCATGGTACAATGATGAATGCAAAGATGCCATAAAACAGCGCAAGCAAGCATTATCAAAGTTCTGCAGATATCCAACAAAGGAGAACCTGAATAAAGTAAAGAATTTCAGAGCAAAGGCTCGTCGAACAATAAAGGCCTCCAAACGCAAATCATGGCAATCTTACGTTTCGAATTTAAATTATAAAACTCCAATTAAAAAGGTTTGGGACATGATACGAAAAATATCTGGTAAATCAAAATCACCCAGTTTCACCCACTTAAATACAAAACGTGGAACAAAGGCCACATCAAAGGAAGAGATAGCAAACACACTTGGCGAAACTTTTTTGGATAATTCTTCATCTCGGAATTATTCAGAGAAGTTTCAAAACATCAAAAAACAAGAAGAAAAGATCAAACTTAATTTCACCTCTTCAAATACTGAAGAATATAACAGCCTGTTTAACATTACAGAACTTAAAGATGCTATCGCAGTATCAAAAGATACAGCTACAGGCCCTGATGACATCCATTACCAGATGCTTAAACACCTTCCCGAAACCGCCCTTGACACACTTTTACATATTTTCAACGGTATATGGACAAAAGGAGTTTTTCCAGAAAGCTGGCGTTTGGCCACAATTATACCTATTCCCAAACCAGGGAAAGATCATGCAGAACCAACAAACTACAGACCAATAGCGCTAACAAGTTGCCTTTGCAAAACACTAGAGAGAATGATAAACAAACGACTTGTTTGGTACTTAGAATCTAACAATCTTCTAACAAAACTTCAGTCGGGATTCCGAGCTGAACGTAGTACCAATGATAATTTAGTTAGACTAGAAACTTTTATCCGCGATGCTTTTATAAAACGAGAACATGTAGTCGCTGTATTTTTCGATTTGGAAAAAGCCTATGATACCACTTGGCGATATGGAATTTTAAAAGACCTACATAACTTTGGTATGAAAGGAAGACTACCAAACTTTATTAAAAGTTTTCTTGAAGATCGTACAATACAAGTGCGTGTAGGATCGACCCTGTCTGATCTCTATGATCAAGAACAGGGCGTTCCTCAAGGAGCCATACTTTCAACCACGTTATTCAACGTGAAATTAAACGATATTATAAACTGTCTGGATTACAAAACAGATGGTTCTTTGTACGTTGATGATTTCTGTATTTGTTTTCGCTCGAAAAATATGCGCACAATAGAAAGACATCTACAGCAATGTCTAAATAGAATTGAAGACTGGGCAACTAGAAATGGCTTTAAATTTTCCAAATCGAAAACTCAGTGCGTTCATTTCTGTCAACAACGGAAAATACACAACGATCCAGCGCTCTACATATATGGATCTCAAATACCAGTTGTTGCTGAATCTAAATTTCTTGGGGTTATATTTGATAAAAAACTCTCCTTCATACCCCATATAAAATACTTGAAAGCGAAATGTTTAAAAGCATTAAACCTTTTAAAAGTTTTATCTCACACAAGTTGGGGAGCGGACAGAACAACTCTTCTTCACCTGTATCGTTCTTTAATTCGATCAAAACTTGATTATGGGTCCATCGTATATGGATCTGCTAGAAAATCTTATCTACAGATGTTAGACACTGTACATAATCAAGGACTTCGTTTAGCATTGGGAGCTTTTCGTACATCTCCAGTATCGAGTCTTAACGTGGAAGCAGATGAGCCATCGTTATGGCTACGCAGAGAAAAATTGTCCCTTCAGTATGCCATCAGACTTGCTGCTAACCCATCTAACCCTGCTTTTGAAGTCACATTTCCACCACAATTTCAGGAGTATTATGAAAGAAAACCTAACGCTATTAAATCCTTCGGCCTTCGTATAGCACCACTTTTAGAATCTACTAATATTAACATTAAAAACATTCAAAAACACTCGTTTTCTGATATTCCATCCTGGTGCATTACTAAACCAAATATTCTTTTCGATTTACACAACAGCAAAAAGTCACTTTCTGATTCACATCTCATGAAACAAAACTTCCAAGAATTACAGTCGCGACTTTCAGATTATCAACACATCTACACTGATGGCTCAAAAGTTGAAGATAAGGTTGGCTGTGCGTATATATCGGGCAGCCACCATGAAAAGATCCGCCTTCCTGATGGCTCATCTATTTTCACTGCTGAATCCAAGGCTATTGATATGGCTTTGGATTACGTTATGAATAACTCTTTAGAGAACAAATTCGTTATTTTCTCTGACTCCCTTTCTGTTTTGAAATCTCTAAATCATACATCTTCAAAAAATCCCAAAATCCAGAACGTGATAGAAAAACATCACGAGCTATCAAAAACTAAGGAAATTTTGTTCTGTTGGCTCCCCAGCCATGTTGGCATAAAAGGTAACGAGGCTGCCGACGTAAAAGCAAAGGCCTCACTCGATCTAGAAATTTCGAATTTTAAACTTCCATGTACAGATTTTAAATCTTTTATCAACAGGTACATCTTATCCAAATGGCAGCTGTCATGGGACAGAGCGACATTCAATAAACTACATGAAATAAAACCGGTTCTTGGTAAAAATAATATTTATCGGTCATTAAGGCAAGAAGAAGTGGTTCTTACTCGTCTACGTATAGGTCATACTAGACTCACACATTCTTATCTACTCAAACGAGAAGATCAGCCATTTTGTATCAGCTGTAATGAACCTTTTACGGTAAAACACTTTCTGATCGATTGCATTGAATTCTCTCATGTACGACGTCAATTCTTCCAAACAAATGACCTGAGATACTTATTTGAAAATGTACCAAATGATAGCATACTTATGTTTTTAAAACACATCAATCTTTTTAACAAAGTATAACTGCTTTAATTTTTAAATTCGTTCTAGTTTTACATTTTATGCATTTAAAACTTACCATTATAATCGTTTCACTACAGAACCATGTTAGTTCACCATTTTGACGCAAATGACCCTCATGGGTTGATGCGTCGTTAAACCTGAACTCATCATCATCATCCGAATATATATAATTGTATGTATTGAAATCTCTGATATTAAATTGATCATCAGTTTTTAAAAAAAGTTTCTTGCAAGCAAAAAACTGATGGACTCAATAAAGATAAAAGTAATAAGATCTCATTATAGTTTGACCTTAGACCTCGACAGTTCCATTGTATTATTCTGTGATTTAAATTCATTTAAGAGTTGTTAGATTTTAGTTAGACTAGAAACTAAGGATATGTTATTGGTGACTTTGATCTATTAATACTACTACTGGCGTGATTATTTTCTCTTGATCTTGATCTATTATTGTTAGTTCGTGGGCGATCTGGAGCTTCTCCTAACTCCATATCATCGCTACTGTCACTCAAAGATCCAAATCGGTTATGCTGTTGAATATCATCATTTGCACCTTTTCGTTCTCTGATGGGACTAGTTTTTTTGTTCCTTGACTAGATTTTATTTTTGTTTGGTCTTTCTTAGATGGTGATGAATGACTTCTTGCTTGTCTTTCTTTCTGTTGTTGTTTCTTCAAATCTTTTTTTATCATCTCAATGGTGGCTTTTTTCAGGCCAACCTCTGTTTTTTTCTCCTCGATAGGTGTCTTTGTTTGACCTGGTTGCGTTGTTTGTTTGAACGTTTTGTCTTTGCAGTTCCTCTGGCTGTTTGTGTTTGTTGAACTTGGTTGAACTGCAGAGTCTATGATAATTTTTGGATCAGTTTGAGTGGCAGTATCAACTACAGAAACTTTTTTCATAGAAGACTGGGTGATGTTTGCATAACTTATTCCAGGAATTGGAGTAGGAGCCTCAACGAGTTTCCGCGCTTCAAAGAAAGAAATATTTCTGGTGAACTTTATACGTAAGATTTCTTTTTCTTTGTGCCAAATTCGACATTCTTTAGAGTCGGCACTGTGTTTTTCACCACAATTTACACAGTGTAATTCGTTTGTACATCTACTTTCGGAGTGTTCGGCTATTTGACCACATTTTGAGCAGATAGGGTCTTTGGAACACCTATCCTCATGGTGTCCATATTTTTGGCAATGATGACAACGCAAAGGATTTGGTATGTAGACTTCTACGTTGACTCTAAAGTATGCAACTTTGACCGTCTTAGGTATGACTGGTGTATTGAATGTAAAGACAAAGGTGTTTGTGTCTTTTAACTCTCCGTTTAGTTTTACTTTGAATCTTTTAACTCCAGTTACTCCTTGAGATCTTGTGCCCTCGAGAATCTCATCCTCGCCGCAATTCCTCAATTCGGGGCAACGAATTACCCCTTTTGAGGAATTCAGCGAGGTATGAGGGTACACTCTGACTTTTAAGTCGTGAAAAGTCTGTGCACGAAGGAGATTCTCGGCATGGGCTTTTTTTGATACCTCAATGAGCAGCTGATTCGACCTGTGTAGTTTTTTGATGTTTTCGGGTTCACCAGCTATGCTCTGAATTACTTTTTGTATCAAAAACGGGGACAAAGATGTAATTTCTCTCTTCTCGTCTTTACTTTCAACTAGAATGAAGCGCGGAAAATGTTGAGTTGGTGTATCATTTGAGGTAGTTGGAGGTTGAGTGCTATCGTCAAAATCTGAAATATGGACATTGTCTAGTTCTTTTTCTTTTATCAAAACCCATGATGAAAAAGTATTAAAATTCGTCCTCCATGCTCTCCACCCACCATGGAGCCCAACAAGGGAACACATAAATGGAGTGGCTTTCCTACTCACTTGTGCTAGAGATACACAGAAGATATACTCGCACGAGCAAAATGCTGCACGATTGACCCGTTGAGCCGCCGCCCTCTTAGGAATGGAAAAGTTGAGAAATAAGACTTATGAGCAAACGGTAAGCATCAGTATGATACAAAAGAAGGAAGAGAAAGAAAAGATTTATCCTAGCGCTTGGCGCGACCAGCCGATTGACCGTGCCGGGTCTCACGGACACCCTTCTACACCGAAATCCAGGCCAAAGAGGCGTGTTGAGCCATCAGGAGAGAACAAACTCCCAATAACTCTCAACCTCCAGGATCCCTTCTTCCGGCTTACGGGTTGCCACCCACGGCAAACGGGTGGTATTTCCTCTTCGCTCTTCCCAAAGGGGACAATTATTGCTCAATAAGCTAGCAACGTTCCCAGTGGGAATTGAGCCCCCAGGGCCTCGACAAGGCGGAAAGTTTAATAATACCCAGGGGTCTTTCCATGTGTCATCCATCTCTACTGCTAGATTTCGACTGGACGGTCAGTGAAGATCAACATGGAAGTGATCACTTCCCTGTTATTATTGAAAGCGTAAACAATTCCACGAACGATCATAACGCAAAGTGGAAACTAAATAAAGCAAATTGGGAATTATATTATTCGTTATGCGAAGAAAGTCTCAAAATAGATAAGTTTAACAATTCCTTAGATCGTCTAGATGATTTTACTTCTTCTCTTCTCGATATCTCTCACAAAAGTATACCGAAAACCTCGACAAATCCAAAGAAAAGCAAGCCATGGTACAATGATGAATGCAAAGATGCTATAAAACTGCGCAAGCAAGCATTATCAAAGTTCTGCAGATATCCAACAAAGGAGAACTTAAATAAGGTTACAAAGGAACAAAGGCCACATCAAAGGAAGAGATAGCAAATACACTTGGCGAAACTTTTTTGGATAATTCCTCATCTCGGAATTATTCAGAGAAGTTTCAAAACATCAAAAAACAAGAAGAAAAGATCAAACTTAATTTCACCTCTTCAAATACTGAAGAATTTAACAGTCTATTTAATATAACAGAACTTAAAGATGCTATCGCAGTATCAAAAGATACAGCTACAGGCCCTGATGACATCCATTATCAGATGCTTAAACACCTTCCCGAAACCGCCCTTGAAACACTTTTACATATTTTCAACGGTATATGGACAACAGGAGTTTTTCCAGAAAGCTGGCGTTTGGCCACAATTATACCTATTCCCAAACCAGGGAAAGATCATGCAGAACCAACAAACTACAGACCAATAGCCCTAACAAGTTGCCTTTGCAAAACATTAGAGAGAATGATAAACAAACGACTTGTTTGGTACTTAGAATCTAACAATCTTATCACAAAGTTTCAGTCGGGATTCCGAGCTGAACGTAGTACCAATGATAATTTAGATAGACTAGAAACTTTTATCCGCGATGCTTTTATAAAACGAGAACATGTTGTCGCTGTATTTTTCGATTTGGAAAAAGCCTACGATACTACTTGGCGATACGGAATTTTAAAAGACCTTCACAACTTTGGTCTGAAAGGAAGAATACCAAACTTTATTAAAAGTTTTCTTGAAGATCGTACTATACAAGTGCGTGTAGGATCGACCCTCTCTGACCTCTATGATCAAGAGCAGGGCGTTCCTTAAGGAGCCATACTTTCAACCACTTTATTCAACGTGAAATTAAACGATATTATAAACTGTCTGGATTACAAGACAGATGGTTCTTTGTACGTTGATGATTTCTGTATATGTTTTCGCTCGAAAAATATGCGCACAATAGAAAGACATCTACAGCAATGTCTAAATAGAATTGAAGACTGGGCAATAAGAAATGGTTTCAAATTTACCAAATTGAAAACTCAGTGCGTTCATTTCTGTCAACAACGGAAAATACACAATGATCCAGCACTCTACATATATGGATCTCAAATATCAGTTGTTGCCGAATCAAAATTTCTTGGGGTTATATTTGATAGAAAACTCTCCTTCATACCCCATATAAAATACGTGAAAGCGAAATGTTTAAAAGCATTAAACCTTTTAAAAGTTTTATCTCGCACAAGTTGGGGTGCGGACAGAACAACTCTTCTTCATCTATATCGTTCTTTAATTCGATCAAAACTTGATTATGGGTCCATCGTATATGGATCTGCTGGAAAATCTTATCTACAGATGTTAGACACTGTACATAATCAAGGACTTCGTTTGGCATTGGGAGCTTATCGTACGTCTCTAATATCGAGTCTTAACGTGGAAGCAAATGAGCCATCGTTATGGCTACGCAGAGAAAAATTGTCTCTTCAGTATGCCATCAGACTTGCTGCTAACCCTTCTAACCCTGCTTTTGAAGTCACATTTCCACCACAATTTCAGGAATATTATGAAAGAAAACCTAACGCAATTAAACCCTTCGGCCTTCGTGTGGCGCCACTTTTAGAATCTGCTAATATTAACACTAAAAACATCCAAAAGCACTCTTTTTCAGACATTCCATCCTGGTGCATTACTAAACCAACTATTCTTTTCGATTTACACAATAGCAAAAAGTCACTTTCTGATTCACATCTCATGAAACAAAACTTCCAAGAATTACAATCGCGACTTTCAGACTATCAACACATCTACACTGATGGCTCAAAAGTTGAAGAAAAGGTTGGCTGTGCGTATATATCGGGCAGTCACCATGAAAAGATCCGTCTACCTGATCACTCATCTATTTTCACTGCTGAATCCAAGGCTATTGATATGGCTTTGGATTACGTTATGAATAATTCTTTAGATAACAAATTCGTTATTTTCTCGGACTCCCTTTCTGTTTTGAAATCTCTAAACCACACATCTTCAAAAAGTCCCAAAATTCAGAACCTGATAGAAAAACACCACGAGTTATCGAAAACTAAGGAAATTATATTCTGTTGGCTCCCCAGTCATGTTGACATAAAAGGTAACGAGGCTGCCGATGTAAAAGCAAAGGCCTCACTCGATCTAGAAATTTCGAATTTTAAACTTCCATGTACAGATTTTAAACCTTTTATCAACAGGTACATCTTATCCAAATGGCAGCTGTCATGGGACAGAGCGACATTCAATAAACTACATGAAATAAAACCGGTTCTTGGTAAAAATACCATTTATCGATCATTAAGGCGAGAAGAAGTGGTTCTTACTCGTCTGCGTATAGGTCATACTAGACTCACACATTCTTATCTACTCAAACGAGAAGATCAGCCATTTTGTGTCAGCTGTAGTGAACCTTTTACGGTGAAACACTTCCTGATCAACTGCATTGAATTCTCTCATGTGCGACGTAAATTCTTTCAAACAAATGACCTGAGATACTTATTTGAAAATGTACCTGCTGATAATATACTGGTCTTTTTAAAACACATCAACCTTTTTAACAAAGTATAACTGCTTTAATTTTTAAATTCGTTCTAGTTTTACATTTTATGCATATATGACTTATCTTTATAACCGTTTCATTATAGAACCATATTAGTTTACCATTTTGACGCAAATGACCCTCATGGGTTGATGCGTCGTTAAACCTGAACTCATCATCATCACCACGCTAGCAACGTTCCCAGTCGGAATTGAGCCCCCAGGGCCTCGGCAAGGCGGAAAGTTTAATACCCAGGGGAAAAACACGTTGCGAACTGTTTATTATAATATTCAGGTGATTTGCCATAGCTATCAAAAAACTCTGCTCGTCCACTACTGTCAAAGTAAAAAGCACACCAATGTCGCCCAGGTTTATTACTGTTGTCTGTATTCGCTATGAAACCACCAGATATAATAGTTTTCGGCAGCTTATCGTCAGGGAAAATACCCATTACAAACTTGGCGAGTACAGGGTCACAATGTACCCAAAATGATAATTGTGATGTGTTCATTCCGTTATAATGTCACGTTCCTTATTAATTTCAAAATATGCCGGAGACTCACTGTACACTATACACGTCATAGTGAATTCTTCCCTGCTTATGTTATTACCAGTATCCGTTTTCCATTTTCCGTAACTTTGGAAGAGATCAGTGTAAGGCCTGACATATGTTCCCCCATCAGCGACGTTAAAATTCAGTTTGCTCGGCGCTCCGCCGACGGGAATTCCATCGGCAAAGAGAGTAATGCTCCTCACATCACAATGTTGAAAGAAAAATGGATTCGAATTATAACTCCCTGACACCGCTGAGGATTCTACGAAAGAAACAACTACCCTGTCAGGTTTCTGCCCTTGAAACAAATTATCCCAGTGAAACGATGAGTTGCCTTTTAGAATACTTTGTAATCGACACTCTGTCCGAGCAAATGCGTATTTAGCATTCGTAGTACTCAACATTTCGGAATGCGCATAAATCACTGCTGGGTTTACACGTATTTTGCGCGCTAAGAGACAAACATCGACGATGTCAACTTTGTAATCAGCAGCAGCTTCTGCTGAAGACAAACAGAATGCAGGCGTTGCCCGATACAACTTAACCTTGACATCAACTTGATTCAGAAGATAACGTTTGATTTGGATTTAATCGTGCATTATACCACCTTGAAGATCAAACAATTTGGATAATTTAATATATGCTGCCCGTTCTACTAGTCCATCATTAGTTCCAGTTGAATCACAATCATTCATCGACTCGTAATCATCCTTAATAAAGAGCTGAGTAGTCAGCTGAGAATTATCTGCATCAAATCCGTAGTTAAGTAATGTTTGTATCATAGCTCTGTAAGGACTGCTAGTACATGTCAGTGTCACTGTATTTTGCAATGTCACCTCTACAGTCGAAAATAGTGATTGTATAAACAGATTAACGGGTCCAACTTTTGATGCGGCGTCAAAATTACTCCCATCCGCCTTTGTTACTTTTAGTTTTACATAGAGTTGAGACTGTCCTAAACTGATGTAATCGAGGGTGTTAGATGCAGAAATGCGAAATTCCAACGGAACCTCATTAGATATTTGTGAGAGTGGTGTGATTTCTACGAAATAAGCATCCTGTACGGCTGTTAGTGTCGGAGGTAAATCAAACAGAGAAAGTTCAGCCGGGATACCTTCATGAAAACTTTCGCGACTTAAAACAGACATGCTCCCTGGACTTCTCTTTTTATCTTTAAGCTGTTCACTTATGAAATATATCGCGTTTAGATCGTACTTTTATTACACGTCTTTTGGTACTTTTTCTGTTCGAAGTAGTTTTCTTCTGATTCACTACCTTTCTCTTCTTATTTATACGTTTACGTGGATGCCTGACACGTTTTTTCTTTCGCACTAACCGTCTAATGTTAGAATGTGTCCTTTCGTCAGCGGCTTCCACCGGAGATATGAGCTCAACATTTAGCGGTTCATTAGAGCGCTTTGTGGAAATCACTTTACTCCCACCTTTCTGATTTATTTCTTGTTTTTTAGTCTTATGTTTGAAGAAATTTATCCATAAGCTAGGATCTGGTATATAAAGTTTAGATTGATTCATTATCAATATAAAACGGATATTTTTTAAAATGAAGTGTTAACATCAATGGCTGGTTTAAGAATGAGGCTAAATCTCCTGTTACAGTCTCAATATGGAATTCCATCTCATATATTTCTTTTTTCACTACAGGACGATAAAATGCAGAATGAAACGAATACATCCACTGGTTTTTCTTTATAGATGGTAAACGTCGTAAAAGGGGCTGTAATTCTCCATTTAGAACACTCTCTTTACAAAAATTACAAAAAAAACGAACAAGGTATTTTATCATCCTGTAGTGAAAAAAGAAATATATGAGATGGAATTTCATATTGAGACTGTAACAGGAGAGTTAGCCTCATTCTTAAACCAGCCGTTGATGTTAACACTTCATTTTAAGAAATATCCGTTTTATATTGATAATGAATCAATCTAAACTTTACGTACCAGATCCTAGTTTGTGGATAATTTTTTTCAAACATAAAACTAGTAAACAAGTAATAAATCAGAAAGGTGGGAATAAAGTGATTTCCACGAAGCGCTCTGCTGAACCATTAAATGTTGAGCTCATATCACCAGTGGAAGCAGCTGACGAAAGGGCAGAGTCTAGAATTAGACGGTTAGTGCGAAAGAAAAAGCGCCAGGCAGCCACGTAAACGTATAAATAAGAAGAAAAAGAGAAAAATAGCTAGTCAGAAGAAAACTATTTCTGCTAGAAAAGCTAACAAAAGACGTGTAATAAAAATACGATCTAAACGCGATATATTTCATAAGTAAATAATGTCTGTTTTAAGCCGTGAAAGCTTTCATGAAGGTATACCGTCTGAACTTTCTCTGTTTGATTTACCGCCGATACTAACTAACGGCAGTGCAGGATGCTTATTTCGTGGAAATTCGACCACTATCAAATATCTAATGGCGTGCCTTTGGAGTTTCGTATTTCCGCGGCTAATACACTTGATTACCTCCATTTAGGAGGGTCTCAGCTGTACGTAAAACTGAAAGTAACAAAAGCGGACGGGAACAGTCTCATCAAAGGTTGGACCCGTTAATCTGTTTCTACAATCACTATTTTCGACTGTAGAGGTGACATTGCAAAATAAAGTGACACTGACATGCACTAGCAATCCTTACAGAGCTATGATTCAAACATTACTTAACTACGGATATGATGCGGATAATTCTCAGCTGACTACTCAGCTCTTTATTAAGGATGATCACGACCCGATGAACGATTGTGATTCAAATGGAAATAATGATGGGCTAGTAGAACGGGCAGTCTACATTAGCTTATCCAAATTGTTCGATCTTCAAGGTGGTATAATCCACGATTTATTTCAAATCAAACGGTATCTTCTGAATCAAGCTGATGTCAAAGTAAAGCTGTATCGCGCGACGCCTGCATTCTGTTTGTCTTCTGCAGAAGCTAGTGCTGATTACAAAGTTGACATCGTAGATGTCTGCCTCTTAGCGCGCAAGATACGTGTAAAACCAGCAGTAATTTATGCGCACCCCGAAATGTTGAGTACTACGAACGCTAAATATGCGTTTACTCGTACAGTGTCGATTACAAAGTATTCCAAAGGGCAACTCATCGTTTCACTGGGATAATTTGTTTCAAGGGCAGAAACCTAACAGGGTAGTTGTTTGTTTCGTTGAATCCTCAGCGGTGTCGGGGAATTACGCATCGAATCCATTTTTCTTTCAACATTGCGATGTGAGGAGCATTACTTTCTTTGCCGATGGAATTCCCGTTGGTGGAGCGCCGAGCAAGCTGAACTTTAATGTTGCTGATGGGGGAACATATGTCAGGGCTAACACCGACATCTTTCAAAGTTATGGAAAATGGAAAGCAGATACCGGTAATAACATAAGCAGGGAAGAGTTCACAAGTGGCTATACGTTATTTGTGTTTCAACTGGAGCCATATTTCGAATCACAAGATGACTACCTTTATCTGATAAAAACAGTCAGCGTTAGGTTAGCCGTTGATTTTGATAAGCCACTTCCACAAACTATGACGTGTATAGAGTACAGTGAGTCTCCGGCATATTTTGAAATTAATAAGGAACGTGACATAACGGAATGAACACATCACAATTATCATGTTGTGTACATTGTGACCCTGTACTCGCCAAGTTTGTGATGGGTATTTTCCCTGCCGATAAGCTGCCGAAAACTATTATATCTGGTGGTTTCATAGCGAATACAGACAACAGTAATAAACCTGGGCGACATTGGTGTGCTTTTTACTTTGACGGTGGTGGACGAGCAGAGTTTTTTGATAGCTATGGCAAATCCCCTGAATATTATAATAAACAATTCGTTACGTGTTTACAGAGAAATTCAGTCGTACAATCATACAACAGTGAAAAGCTGCAAAACGATTCGTCAAATGTTTGCGGACGGTATTGTTTGTTTTACCTTATCCATCGACTTCGTAACAGGTCGATGTACAGCATTTTAAAACTGTTCGAGAACATTGACTTTAATGATCAATATGTGTATGATTATATTTCTATGACATCTCCGTATTGCAATGAAATTAATACATTTTCTAATCAAACATATGTATCATTAAATAAAAGTTTTAAAACGTATTATTCTGTTGTTTTATATTTTTGTTTCTCTCCCATTCCCATTTATATTATGTTTATAAATGCACTGAATATATTTTTTGAATGTCATTAATCACCTGAGAGGGATGGAAAAAGAAGCTCTGTTAAAATTTTACAGTCCATCGACTGTAATTATGTCTGGACCATCCGGTTCGGGTAAAACTAGTTTGGTGTATGATATTTTAAAACAGACCAAGGGTATGTTTATTAAGCCTCCCAAACGAATCATTTACTGCTATGGAGTGTATCAGAACCTATACGATGAGATGAAATCAAGGCTCGATAATTTACTGTTATTCAATGGATTGCCAAGCAAAGAAGATCTAGAGATATAGAGTTCAAATGGCGAGCATTCGCTGATAGTTTTAGACGACTTGATGACAAAATGCTCATCATCTCAAGACATTTGCGATTTGTTTACAGTTTGTAGTCATCATATGAATTTCACGGTTTTCTTTTTGGTTCAGAACTTGTTTTCAGGGGGAAAACAGTTTCGAACTATTTCCCTTAATGCACATCAATTTATCATTTTCAAGAACCAACGGGACGAATTACAAGTAAAAACGTTTGCGAGGCAGGTCTTTCCTGACAATACAAAGTTTTTTATGAGTGCCTATAAAAAGGCTACCGATGCGAATTTTGGTTATTTATTTGTGGACTTGTCTCCACATTCAGATTCGCTGTACAGGTTAAGAACTAAGATTTTACCTGGTGAAACTACGATAGTGTATCGACCATGAGCAGTACTATGTTAAAAGAAGGCTATTTTATAGGTCTTCTTCGAACTAATAAACGACAAAGACGCGCTTTGCTACAAACAATAACTAAGAACCAGCTGCGAGTTTTGATAGAGATTGCTTATAACGTATTACATGGTTACGGGCATATCGCAGAAAAAGATGCTTTATTTGAAAAGGTATCAGTCTATCATTCGACGTTTGATCGCCAAAGGATTATCAGCTCGAAAAAGAAAGAATTTTTTGATGAAGTACGCCAGCATCATCAGTAAACTTCTCAAAGGTATTGAAAAAAACATTTTAATACAATGGCAAGAGAGTTAGTGTTAATACCGCGCGTTAAATACGAAAGCCTTATTCGACAGTTAGAGAATGACAAATCCATTGATTCGGAATTTAAGGAATGTAAGAAAAACACCAATAATGACATGCAAGATATGACTGATAATGTGACAAATAATGTTACGTCAGATCATTCATCGCTCAAGCTAATAAATCAGGCTGCTCCCGCCTACTTAGAACCAAAACAGTCAACGAATATTGACAATGTGATAAGATCAAACATCGAGGTAGCTAAGCGAATGGGTCCAAAGATTAAACGAAAATGTTAAAAATGCTGCAAACGATCCTTTATCAGTCGAAGTAAAAGATATTTCTTCTGATCGTCGCCCAAGAACGAAAATACAAAAGAGCGAACTCTCTAGGCAATCGGGTGGAAATATGAAAAGACGACGATATGTTAATCAGTCCTTTTCAGCATTCATGCAGAATAATAAACCAAATAATCATAGGTGGGTACCTTATAAAATATGAAGTTCTTGGTGACTTTTGGACAGTTCGCGTTTGTGCAGAGCAATGTATCAGTGCAAAATTTGTAAAAAAGACTTTAAGACCAAATGTGGGCATGTTAGATACGAGTTAGCACATACGGTAACATTCAAATGTGAAACATGCGGGAAGCAATACAGGAGACACGCGGACTTGAAACAACACCAGAAACTAACGTCACATAGTGACGAACGACGACCTATCAGTTTTACCTGTTCGATTTGTGGTCGAACGTTTTTGTCTTCCAGAGAGCTGATTTGTCATGGGTATTCTCATAATCCTCAAGTCGGTGGTCAGTCTCGATCTGCTTTTAATGGCACTGCCGAAGTAAAAACTTTGCGACCAGTAGGCGAAGACAAATATGATTTGGTTAAGTTTCTTTCGAGTGTTAGAGCTGACACGGAAAAAATACCTTTTGGCGAAAGTACATCATCGTGCCATAAAATGGTACATAGTAGCTCAAGTAGAACTGACGCGAGAAGATCGAGAGGGAGAAATTCAAACGGTGCAGCCCTTCTTCAGGAGTACTACCTACTCACTCCTTACAGCAGATACTTTTGAAATACATGATTTGAACGAAGCCTTGCAAAAGCTAGTTATAGGTCTAGAGAAATACATCCACGAATCTTCAGGCTGGATACTTCGCACAGTAATTAAGCTCGATATACACACAGTTTTGTATAAACCATTAGGAGGTTCTTCGTATATGCAATGACCAGCCACTTTATAAAATTCACATTCAGTATTAAATATAAAAAATAAGGATAATAAATATTTTGTTTTGGCCAGGTTGGGTCATTTTCATAAAGTTCGAGAAAGGCCCGATCAGGTTGAACATTACTTTGCTTACGAAAAGGAACTAGATATGAAGGGGATCTCTTTTCCTGTATCATTGTCGAAAATAAATCAATTTGAGCGCCAAAATGACACTATATCGATAAATGTGTTTGGCTTTGAAAGTGGTGAAATTTTCCCGTTGAAGATAACGAAACAAAAAGGCAGAAAACATCATATCAATTTGCTATACTTACAATATGGAGACACATCTCATTATTGCCTTATAAAAGATCTAAACAAATTTTTGTTCAGAACAAACTAATTCAAACAGGTATCATTTTTGTCCCCATTGTTTAAACGGATTTACCAGAGAAGACCTGTTGGAGAAACATCAGGAACTGTGTTCTGTGAACGGTGAACAGAAAATTGTGCTGCCTGAGAAGGGTGTAAATGACATTCTAAAATTTGCAGATTTCCGAAAGCAAATGAAATGTCCATTCGTGATCTACTGTGACTTCGAAACTTTAAACAGAGACATAGCAACGTGCGCACCAGATCCAGAAAAATCGAGTACGACTGCCACTAAGCATTTGGACGTGTGTAGTTTTGGTATGAAACGAGTCTGCACTGATCCACGCTATACCAAGGAAACTGTCATATATAGAGGACCTGATGCATCGCAATACTTTATTGAATCATTATTAAAGGAAGAAGAAGAAATAAAAGAAATCCTAAGCCATGTAGAACCTCTTAAAATGAGGGAAGAAGACGAAATCGCTTTCGAAAACGCCGTGAAATGCTTTATCTGTGGGGAGCAAATGGGTAATGACAAAATTATCGACCATGATCATATTTCTGGAAATTATAGAGGAGCTGCGTGTAGTGTATGCAATCTCCAGGTTCAGGTGTGTAAATTTATTCCAGTAATCTTTCACGGTCTTCGACAGCCATATTATTTGTCAATCGATCGGAGAATATGAAATGAAGAACAGGGGAATAAAGTGCATTCCACAAAACATGGAGCGGTACATAAGTTTCAGTTTAGGAGATTTACGTTTTCTAGACAGTTATCAATTTTTGAGCTCTTCTTTGGAGTGTCTAACTGAAAATTTAAAAGCAACTGGAGGTCTTTCGAACTTCAAACATTTTTCCAGCGAGTTTAAAAATGACAGTGTAGCGGAACTACTACTTCCTAAAAATGTGTACATGTATGATTATATGAATGACGAAAGTAAGTTTCTTGAGACAAACTTACCCCCCAAAAAAGCTTTCTACTCACACATTAAGAAAACACACATTTCGGAGGATGATTTTCAACACGCTTGCAAAGTTTTTGAAACTTTCGATTCTGCCAATTTAGGTGATTACAGCGATCTGTATCTGAAAACGGACGTTCTTCTTTTGTGTGATATTTTTGAAAATTTTCGAAATATATCTCCGCGCGATTACAGCCTGGATCCGTGTCAATTCTACTCAGCTCCGGGATTATCTTGGTCGGCCATGTTGCGCATGACGAAAGTAAAATTGCAGCTTCTTACCGATATCGATGACCTAATCCTTTTTGAAAGAGGAATAAGGGGTGGCGTGAGTCAAATTTCAGACCGCTACGCTTCGGCAAATAATCCGCATCTAGAAACCTATGACGCAACAAAGCCCAATTCATCCAATTTTTAGACGCAAATAATCTGTATGGCTGGGCATGCCAGCAGCCTTTACCTATGCGAAATTTTCGGCATTTGGACAAAGAAGAGCTTCTAAATTTCGATGTCATGAGTATCTCAGATTATTCTGATAAGGGCTACCTTATTGAGGTTAGCTTGAGCTACCCCTCTTATCTACACGATGAGCATAACTGTTTTCCACTTGCACCAGTGAAAAGGAGTATTCGGCACGAAGAATTATCTCCGTATGCAAAGGAAGCACGGAAAGAATTACGAGGTAAAAGCAAAAGACCTAATAATGGAAAATTACTTTGTACACTCGAAGACAAAGATTATTACGTTTTACATTACCGAAATTTAAAATTATACTTACAACTCGGATTGCAAATAAAGCAGATACACAGCGTTCTAGAATTCGAACAAGCAGCTTGGCTAAAACCGTATATCGATTTCAACACTCGTAAACGTATGGAAGCAAAAACTGAATTTGAAAAATCCTTTTATAAGATACTTAATGTTAGTGTTTTTGGCAAATTAATGGAGCGGCAGCGATCACATTTAAAAGTAACCTTAACGAATTCAAGCACTGTACTGAATAAATTGACAGCAAAGCCTTCTTTTAAAGAATGCAGAATATTTAACGAAAGTTTAGTAGGTGTTCACTGTAAAAGAACCAAAGTACTAATCAGTAAAGCAATCTATGCCGGTCAAACTGTACGAGATCTGAGTAAGTTATTAATGTACCAATTCTGGTATGGCTATCTTAAGTGTAAATACGGTAACCAGTGTCGATTGTTATGCACGGATACAGATTTTCTCTTGATTCACATGGTAACAAATGATATAGGCGAGGATTTCAAGAGAGATGCATTTTATTTCGACTTTAAGGATTATCCAAAAGACCAGGACTTATATTCAGAGGTCAACAAAAAAATTCCAGGGAAGTTCAAGGACGAGGTAAATGGAAAACAAATAACCCATTATTGCGGTCTCAGACCGAAAATGTACGCCATCGTCTACAAAGGAGATGCAGGAGAGGCAGAGAAGAAAAAAGCAAAGGGAGTAGCAAAAGCTACAATCGAAAGGAATTACGTTGTGATATGTACCAAAAGACTCTTTTCGATAAAACTGAAATGTCTTCATCTATGGACCTAATACGAAGTCATTCACATAACATATACTGTGAGACTGTGAAAAAGAAAACATTGAGCTCTTTCGATGACAAACGCTATCTTTTGGACGATGGAATATGGCATATGGCCACTATAATATTAGTTAAAATATACAGTATAGATGTATGTTTTTCATAAATAAAAATGATAGAAAAACATTGCTGTTGTTTATTTTATATGGCAGATAATACTCATAGCAGGCTGGTGCTCTGAGGGTTTACGCCCCTTTCAACAATATTTCATACAGTCGCAGTGACCATCATATACTACTATCATATTTGTAAATGCTTATTTAGCGTTATCTGCTAACATTAATATGCTTTCACAAAATAAATACAATTCAGCGTTGTTCATGCTGAAGCAGATAGTGTCTACGTAATATCATTGACTACTACCTCTCATTTTTGAATGCTAATCTATTCTGTGATATGTTATAGTAATTTGATAATCGAAACATTACTGCTTCACATTTTCAAATAGTATTATCTATGTGTAATAAAAATCATTAGGCTATTTGACTGGTTTGTTTCGTTAGGTAAGGCGTTTTCATTAAGTTTCTCGCACCGAATGGAAGTAGCGATGACAGCCGAGGAGTACGAAAAAACTACCTTAACAAAACGACCAGTCAAATAGCCGTACTGTTATTTGAAAGATTATATAAACAAAGAAAACATGCAAAATTTGCTGGGACAAAAACGGATTTGACAATAATATGTGCTTATGTACAAAAGTAGAATTTTGAATACCAATCGTTTAGTCATGTACATAGGTATACTACAAAAAATATACTCGTCAATACACTGCATCAAATGAGAGTGATGCTCAACTTTTTTCCAGGTGTATATACGGAGTGCTACAACATAGTAAATTCTTGTACTCGTATTGACAATGCTATACATTATACTGTCAAATACTATAAAGATTACTTACCCATGTATAAAATAAAAACACAATAACAAATTTCAATATATATTTTTATTAATGATACATGGAAGTCCATTAGGAGTTACATACATTGTTTCAATGCCCTTTACTTGCAATAATCCATTACTTTATAATGTAAAATCCAAAAGACACACACTTAATATGAATTACATAGATTCAACCTATAGGTTTTCATAAACAATTCAAGTCTAACCCATTGTAGTCGGGAGACCCGTAGCTGACTCTAAAGAATGCCGAATTTGGCACAAAGAAAAGGAAATTCTACGTCTTAAGTTTACCAGAAATATTTCTTTCGTTGAAGCGCAGAAACTTGTTGAGGCCCCAACTCCAATACCTGGAATCAGTTATGCCAACATCACCCAGTCTTCTATGAGAAAGGTTTCTGTGGTTGATACTGCCACTCAAACTGATCCGATCACTATTCTCGACTCTGCAGTACAATCAAATACAACAAACACAAACAGCAAAACAAAAGATCTGCAGAAACAAAAAGGTCAAACAAACACCACAAACAAAAATCAAACAAAGACACCTATTGAGGAGAAAAAAGGAGAGAGTGGCCTGAAAAAAGCCACCATTGAGATGATAAGAAAAGATTGGAAGAAACAACAACAGAAAGAAAGACAAGCAAGAAGTCAATCATCTCCACCTACGAAAGAAACAAAATCAAAATCTAGTCAAGGAACACAAAGACCAAGCACATCAAACAGGGAACGAAAAGGTTCAAATAATGTTATTCAACAAAATACAGATTCGGATCTTTGAGTGACAGTAGCGATGATATGGAGTTAGGAGAAGCTCCAGATCGCCCACGAACTAACAGAAATAGATCGAGATCATCAGAACATTCACACGTCAACAAATAGTAATAATAGATCAAAATCACCAATAACATACCCTTAGTTGCTAGTCTAACTAAAATTTAACAACTCTAAAATGAATTCAAATCACAAAATAATACAGTGGAACTGTCGAAGTCTAAAGTCAAACTATAACGAGATCTTATTACTTTTATCTTTATTGAGTTTATTGAGTCCATCAGTTTTTTGCTTGCAAGAAACATTTTTAAAAACTGATGATCAATTAAATATCAGAGATTTCATTACATACAATTATATATATTCAGAAGGCCAGAGGCCGTCTGGTGGAAGCTCAATCTTAGTTCACTCTTCATGTCCCCAGCGAGAAATTAAACTTGTAACCAATCTTCAAGCCGTTGCGGTTTCTGTCACTTTAGATAAAGAAATTACTATATGTTCTGTGTATATACCTCCAAATTTTCATTTAGAGACCGAACATTTAGACACTTTACTCAAACAACTCAAGTCAATGGTCACAATATCCTTTGGGGATGTAAAGATAACAACCCTAAAGGTAATATTATTGAAGACTTTATAACCAAAAACGATCTTTGTCTTGTGAATGACAAATCTCACACCTATCTCCATCCTGCAACTGGAAATTTTTCTTCTTTAGATCTTTCCCTATGTCATCCATCTCTACTGCTGGATCTCGATTGGACGGTCAGTGAAGATCAACATGGAAGTGATCACTTCCCTGTTATTATTGAAAGCGTAAATAATTCCACGAACGATCACAATGTAAAGTGGAGACTAAATAAAGCAAATTGGGAATTGTATCACTCATTATGTGAAGAAAGTCTCAAAATAGATAAGTTTAACAATTCCTTGGATCCTCTAGATGATTTTACTTCTTCTCTTCTCGATATCTCTAACAAAAGTATACCGAAAACCTCGACAAATCCAAAGAAAAGCAAGCCATGGTACAATGATGAATGCAAAGATGCCATAAAACAGCGCAAGCAAGCATTATCAAAGTTCTGCAAATATCCAACAAAAGAGAACCTGAATAAAGTAAAGAATTTCAGAGCAAAGGCTCGTCGAACAATAAAGGCCTCCAAACGCAAATCATGGAAATCTTATGTTTCGAATTTAAATTATAAAACTCAAATAAAAAAGGTTTGGGACATGATACGAAAAATATCTGGTAAATCAAAAGCACCCAGTTTCACCCACTTAAATACAAAACGTGGAACAAAGGCCACATCAAAGGAAGAGATAGCAAACACACTTGGCGAAACTTTTTTGGATAATTCTTCATCTCGGAATTATTCAGAGAAGTTTCAGAACATCAAAAAACAAGAAGAAAAAATCAAACTTAATTTCATCTCTTCAAATACTGAAAAATATAACAGCCTGTTTAACATTACAGAACTTAAAGATGCTATCGCAGTATCAAAAGATACAGCTACAGGCCCTGATGACATCCATTACCAGATGCTTAAACACCTTCCCGAAACCGCCCTTGACACACTTTTACATATTTTCAACGGTATATGGACAACAGGAGTTTTTCCAGAAAGCTGGCGTTTGGCCACAATTATACCTATTCCCAAACCAGGGAAAGATCATGCAGAACCAACAAACTACAGACCAATAGCGCTAACAAGTTGCCTTTGCAAAACACTAGAGAGAATGATAAACAAACGACTTGTTTGGTACTTAATATGATAATTTAGTTAGACTAGAAACTTTTATCCGTGATGCTTTTATCAAACGAGAACATGTAGTCGCCGTATTTTTCGATTGGAAAAAGCCTATGATACCACTTGGCGATATGGAATTTCAAAAGACCTACATAACTTTGGTATGAAAGGAAGACTACCAAACTTTATTAAAAGTTTTCTTGAAGATCGTACAATACAAGTGCGTGTAGGATCAACCCTGTCTGACCTCTATGATCAAGAACAGGGCGTTCCTCAAGGAGCAATACTTTCAACCACGTTATTCAACGTGAAATTAAACGATATTATAAACTGTCTGGATTACAAAACAGATGGTTCTTTGTACGTTGATTTCTATTTGTTTTCGCTCGAAAAATACGCGCACAATAGAAAGACATCTACAGCAATGTCTAAATAGAATAGAAGATTGGGCAACTAGAAATGGCTTTAAATTTTTCAAATCGAAAACTCAGTGCGTTCATTTCTGTCAACAACGGAAAATACACAACGATCCAGCGCTCTACATATATGGATCTCAAATACCAGTTGTTGCCGAATCAAAATTTCTTGGGGTTATATTTGATAAAAAAACTCTCCTTCATACCCCATATAAAATACTTGAAAGCGAAATGTTTAAAAGCATTAAATCTTTTAAAAGTTTTATCTCACACAAGTTGGGGAGCGGACAGAACAACTCTTCTTCACCTGTATCGTTCTTTAATTCGATCAAAACTTGATTATGGGTCCATCGTATATGGATCTGCTAGAAAATCTTATCTACAGATGTTAGACACTGTACATAATCAAGGACTTCGTTTGGCATTGGGAGCTTTTCGTACATCTCCAGTATCGAGTCTTAACGTGGAAGCAGATGAGCCATCGTTTTGGCTACGCAGAGAAAAATTGTCTCTTGAGTATGCCATCAGACTTGCTGCTAAGCCATCTAACCCTGCTTTTGAAGTCACATTTCCACCACAATTTCAGGAATATTATGAAAGAAAACCTAACGCTATTAAATCCTTTGGCCTTCGTATAGCACCACGTTTAGAATCTACTAATATTAACATTAAAAACATTCAAAAACACTCTTCTTCTGATATTCCATCCTGGTGCATTACTAAACCAAATATTCTTTTCGATTTACACAACAGCAAAAAGTCACTTTCTGATTCACATCTCATGAAACAAAACTTCCAAGAATTACAGTCGCGACTTTCAGATTATCAACACATCTACACTGATGGCTCAAAAGTTGAAGATAAGGTTGGCTGTGCGTATATATCGGGCAGCCACCATGAAAAGATCCGTCTTCCTGATGGCTCATCTATTTTCACTGCTGAATCCAAGGCTATTGATATGGCTTTGGATTACGTTATGAATAACTCTTTAGAGAACAAATTCGTTATTTTCTCTGACTCCCTTTCTGTTTTGAAATCTCTAAATCACACATCTTCAAAAAACCCCAAAATCCAGAACGTGATAGAAAAACATCACGAGTTATCGAAAACTAAGGAAATTTTATTCTGTTGGCTCCCCAGCCATGTTGGCATAAAAGGTAACGAGGCTGCCGACGTAAAAGCAAAGGCCTCACTCGATCTAGAAATTTCGAATTTTAAACTTCCATGTACAGATTTTAAACCTTTTATCAACAGGTACATCTTATCCAAATGGCAGCTGTCATGGGACAGAGCGACATTCAATAAACTACATGAAATAAAACCGGTTCTTGGTAAAAATAACATTTATCGATCATTAAGGCGAGAAGAAGTGGTTCTTACTCGTCTACGTATAGGTCATACTAGACTCACACATTCTTATCTACTCAAACGAGAAGATCAGCCATTTTGTATCAGCTGTAATGAACCTTTTACGGTAAAACACTTTCTGATCGATTGCATTGAATTCTCTCATACACGACGTCAATTCTGCCAAACTATTGACCTGAGATACTTATTTGAAAATGTACCAACTGATAACATACTTATGTTTTTAAAACACATCAATCTTTTTAACAAAGTATAACTGCTTTAATTTTTAAATTCGTTCAAGTTTTACATTTTATGCATTTATGACTTATCATTATAATCGTTTAATTACAGAACCATGTTAGTTCACCATTTTGACGCAAATGACCCTCATGGGTTGATGCGTCGTTAAACCTGAACTCATCATCATCATCGGGAGACCCGTAAAAGGCTATCTGGCAAACAGTGCAGACCCAGATCAGAGTATCTGGCAAACAGTGCAGACCCAGATCAGAGTCTGATCAGGGTCTCCACTGTTTGCAAATAGTTTAGCCATTTTTCTTTAAGAATATGTAAATCTCAAACCGGATGTAGCTAAAATTGAAATTGGATTCTTCCAATATATAGTGTGGGAGAGCCTATTCAGTATACAATGGGTTAAACAAACTCACACACTGTTTAGACAAGTTTGACTGTGCATACTACGATCGTTTAGTAACATGGAAAATAACAGTGAAAAATAAGTTTGACTGTAAATACTACAATCATTCAATAACATGGAAAATAACTATGAAAACACAAATATTTCAACTGAAAAAAATATTGAAATAGTATAAAAAGACAACATATTCTGATAACGGCATCTTTTATCTATATATTTTATCACACTCATACATGAAGCACTTTTTGTCATGTTAAATATCTTTTAAAATATTTCAGGAATGATGATACCACAATTGAATGTGCTTTCACAACCTACATTTTGTATATATACTTTCGTCTCAATATTTAACATGTATATGGTAGGCACATGTGTTTAATACTATCAATAGGAGCACCATCTTTTTTACCTTTGAGGTAGAAAATATTAATAAAATTTTACATATATCATAACAGCTACAAATATTGAAAAGATTTTCTTTGATACACAAGGTTGAAAAAAAAACTTACAGATACCATAATGGCTACAAATATTGAGAAAACTTTCCTTTGGCAAACAGATGTAGATCAAGTGCACCTTTGGAATGAAGGCATCAGGGTTTACATTTTTGCCACTTTTAAGCAGACCCATTTGAAAAAAAAAACAAAACATATTTTTTAAAAGTGTGGTAGATAAGCTTCAACTGAAAATTTACGTATATTTTTCTTTTTTCTGCACAAAAACAGATAAGACACTTTCTTCAATCGAAAATTATATATTGATTCTTTTCTTTTGTGCATGAAAACATATGTTGCGGTACTCAGTGAAATCATCTCACTGTACCCCTGACATTTTTTGTGCAGAAATAAGAATAATATTTTATTGTTATCTACTCATCTCGAACTTTGCCCTTTTATAAGTGGTAGTTACGAATGATGATGATGAGTTCAGCTTTAACGACGCATCAACCCATGAGGGTCATTTGCGTCAAAATGGTTAACTAACATGGTTCTGTTATGGAACGATTATAATGATAAGTCATAAATGCATAAAATGTAAAACTATAACGAATTTAAATATTAAATAAAACAGTTATACTTTGCTAAAAAGATTGATGTGTTTTAAAAACATAAGTATGTTGTCAGCCGGTACATTTTCGAAACGAAGTCCTTGATTATGTACAGTGTCTAACATCTGTAGATAAGATTTTCTAGCAGATCCATATACGAGGGACCCATAATCAAGTTTTGATCGAATTAAAGAACGATATAGATGAAGAAGAGTTGTTCTGTCCGCACCCCAACTTGTGTGAGATAAAACTTTTAAAAGGTTTAATGCTTTTAAACATTTCGCTTTCACGTATTTTATATGGGGTATGAAGGAGAGTTTGCTATCAAATATAACCCCAAGAAATTTTGATTCGGCAACAACTGGTATTTGAGATCCATATATGTAGAGCACTGGATCGTTGTGTATTTTCCGTTGTTGACAGAAATGAACACACTGCGTTTTCGATTTGGAAAATTTGAAGCCATTTCTTGTTGCCCTGTCTTCAATTCTATTTAGACATTGCTGTAGATGTCTTTCTATTGTGCGCATATTTTTTCGAGCGAAAACATATACAGATATCATCAACGTACAAAGAACCATCTGTCTTGAAATCCAGACAGTTTATAATATCGTTTAATTTCACGTTGAATAAAGTGGTTGAAAGTATGGCTCCTTGAGGAACGCCCTGTTCTTGATCATAGAGGTCAGAGAGGGTCGATCCAACACGCACTTGTAAAGTACGATCTTCAAGAAAACTTTTAATAAAGTTTGGTAGTCTTCCTTTCAGACCAAAGTTGTGTAGGTCTTTCAAAATTCCGTATCGCCAAGTAGTATCGTAGGCTTTTTCCAAATCGAAAAATACAGCGACTACATGTTCTCGTTTTATAAAAGCATCGCGGATAAAAGTTTCTAGTCTAACTAAATTATCATTGGTACTACGTTCAGCTCGGAATCCCGACTGAAACTTTGTGATAAGATTGTTAGATTCTAAGTACCAAACAAGTCGTTTATTTATCATTCTCTCTAATGTTTTGCAAAGGCAACTTGTTAGCGCTATTGGTCTGTAGTTTGTTGGTTCTGCATGATCTTTCCCTGGTTTGGGAATAGGTATAATTGTGGCCAAACGCCAGCTTTCTGGAAAAACTCCTGTTGTCCATATACCGTTGAAAATATGTAAAAGTGTGTCAAGGGCGGTTTCGGGAAGGTGTTTAAGCATCTGATAATGGATGTCATCAGGGCCTGTAGCTGTATCTTTTGATACTGCGATAGCATCTTTAAGTTCTGTTATATTAAATAGACTGTTATATTCTTCAGCATTTGAAGAGGTGAAATTAAGTTTGATCTTTTCTTCTTGTTGTTTTGATGTTTTGAAACTTCTCTGAATAATTCCGAGATGAGGAATTATCCAAAAAAGTTTCGCCAAGTGTATTTGCTATCTCTTCCTTTGATGTGGCCTTTGTTCCACGTTTTGTATTTAATTGGGTGAAACTGGGTGACTTTGATTTACCAGATATTTTTGGTATCATATCCCAAACCTTTTTAATTTCGAAATGTAAGATTTCCATGATTTGCGTTTGGAGGCCTTTATTGTTCGACGAGCCTTTGCTCTGAAGTTTTTAACCTTATTCAAGTTCTCCTTTGTTGGATATCTGCAGAACTTTGATAATGCTTGCTTGCGCTGTTTTATGGCATCTTTGCATTCATCATTGTACCATGGCTTCCTTTTCTTTGGATTTGTCGAGGTTTTCGGTATACTTTTGTTAGAGATATCAAGAAGAGAAGAAGTAAAATCATCTAGAGGATCTAAGGAATTGTTAAACTTATCTATTTTGAGACTTTCTTCGCATAATGAATGATATAATTCCCAATTTGCTTTATTTAGTTTCCACTTTGCGTTATGATCGTTCGTGGAATTGTTTACGCTTTCAATAATAACAGGGAAGTGATCACTTCCATGTTGATCTTCACTGACCGTCCAGTCGAAATCTAGCAGTAGAGATGGATGACACATGGAAAGATCTAACGAAGAGAACTTTCCAGTTGCAGGATGGAGATAGGTGTGAGATTTGTCATTCATAAGACAAAGATCGTTTTTGGTTATAAAGTCTTCAATAATATTACCTTTAAGGTTGTTATCTTTACATCCGCAAAGGATATTGTGACCATTGAAGTCACCAACAAGTATATAGGGTGCAGGAAGTTGTTTAAGTAAAGTGTCTAAATGTTCGGTCTCTAAATGAAATTTCGGAGGTATATACACAGAACAGATAGTAATTTTTTTTATCTAAAGTGACAGAAACCGCAACGGCTTGAAGATTGGTTACAAGTTTAATTTCTCGCTGCGGACATGAAGAGTGAACTAAGATGGAGCTTCCACCAGACGGCCTCTGGCCTTCCGAATATATATAATTGTATGTATTGAAACCTCTGATATTAAATTGATCATCAGTTTTTAAAAAAGTTTCTTGCAAGCAAAAAAATGACGGACTCAATAAAGATAAAAGTAATAAGATCTCATTATAGTTTGACCTTAGACCTCGACAGTTCCATTGTATTATTCTATGATTTGAATTCATTTAAGACTTGTTAGATTTTAGTTAGACCAGAAACTAAGGATATGTTATAGGTGACTTTGATCTATTATTACTACTACTGGCGTGAGTATTTTCTCTTGATCTTGATCTATTATTGTTAGTTCGTGGGCGATCTGGAGCTTCTCCTATCATCGCTACTGTCATTCAAAGATCCAAATCGGTTATGCTGTTGAATATCATCATTTTCACCTTTTCGTTCTCTGTTTGATGGGACTGGTTTTTTTGTTCTTTGACTAGATTTTATTTTTGTTTGGTCTTTCCTAGATGGTGATGAATGACTTCTTGCTTGTCTTTCTTTCTGTTGTTGTTTCTTCAAATCTTTTTTTATCATCTCAATGGTGGCTTTTTTCAGGCCAACCTCTGTTTTTTTCTCCTCGATAGGTGTCTTTGTTTGACTTCTGGTTGCGTTGTTTGTTTGAACTTTTTATCTTTGCAGTTCTTCTGTTTGGCTGTTTGTGTTTGTTAAACTTGATTGAACTGCAGAGTCTATGATAGTTATTGGATCAGCTTGAGTGGCAGTATCAACCACAGAAACTTTTTTCATAGAAGACTGGGTGATGTTTGCATAACTTATTCCAGGAATTGGAGTTGGAGCCTCAACGAGTTTCCGCGCCTCAACGAAAGAAATATTTCTGGTGAACTTTATACGTAATATTTCTTTTTCTTTGTGCCAAATTTGACATTCTTTAGAGTCGGCACTGTGTTTTTCACCACAATTTGCACAGTGTAATTCGTTTGTACATCTACCTTCGGAGTGTTCGGCTATTTGACCACATTTTGAACAGATATGGTCTTTGGAACACCTATCCTCATGATGTCCATATTTTTGGCAGTTATGGCAACGCAAAGAATTTGGTATGTAGACTTCTACGTTGACTCTAAAGTAAGCCACTTTAACTGTTTTAGGTAAAACTGGTGTATTAAATGTAAAGACAAAGGTGTTTGTGTCTTTTAGCTCTCCGTTTCGTTTTACTTTGAATCTTTTAACTCCAGTTACTCCTTGAGATCTTGTGCCCTCGAGAATCTCATCCTCGCCGCAATTCCTCAATTCGGGGCAATGAATTACCCCTTTTGAGGAATTAAGCGAGGTATGAGGGTACACTCGAACTTTCAAGTCGTGAAAAGTCTGTGCACGAAGTAGATTCTCGGCATGGGCTTTCTTGGATACCTCAATGAGCAGCTGATTGGACCTGTGTAGTTTTTTTTATGTTTTCGGGTTCACCAGCTATACTTAGTATCACTTTTTGTATTAAAAACGGGGACAAAGATGTTATTTGTCTCTTCTCGTCTTTGCTTTCAACTAAAATGAAGCGTGGAAAATGTTGAGGTGTATCATTTGAGGTAGTTGGAGGTTGAGTGCTATCGTCAAAATCTGAAATATCTGAGTCTGGACATTGTCTAGTTCGTTTTCTTTTATCATAACCCATGATGAAAATGTATTAAAATTCGTCCTCCATGCTCTCCACCCACCATGGAGCCCAACAAGGGAACACATAAATGGAGTGGCTTTCCTACTCACTTGTGCTAGAGATACACAGAAGATATACTCGCACGAGCAAAATGCTGCACGATTGACCCGTTGAGCCGCCGCCTTCTTAGGATTGGAAAGGTTGAGAAATAAGACTTATGAGCAAACGGTGAGTATCAGTATGATACAAAAGACATGGAAGAGAAAGAAAAGATTTTTCCTAGGGCTTGGCGCGACCAGCTGATTGACCGTGCCGGGTCTCACGGACACCCTTCTACACCGAAATCTAGGCCAAAGAGGCGTGTTGAGCTATCAGGAGAGAACAAACTCCCAATAACTCTCAACCTCCAGGATCCCTTCTTCCGGCTTACGGGTTGCCACCCACGGCAAACGGGTGGTATTTCCTCTTCGCTCTTCCCAAAGGGGACAATTACTGCTCATCAAGCAAGCAACGTTCCCAGTGGGAATTGAGCCCCCGGGGCCTCGACAAGGCGGAAAGTTTAATTCCCAGGGGCGAAGCCCAACAAGGGAACACTTTTAGTGAGTGGATTTCCTACCTCAAGTGTTAGAGATACACAGAGGGTATACTCGTTCAAGCAAGAAGCTGCACGATTGGTCCGTTAAGCCGCCGCCTTCTAGAAATGGAAAAGTTGTGAAAAAGATTTTATGAGCAAACGGTGTGTATTCAGGTTGATACAAAAGGCAAGGAAGAGAAAGTAAAAGGTTATTCCTAGGGCTAGGCGCGACCAGCCGATTGATCGTGCCGGACCGCACGACCACCCGTCTAACCGAAATCCAGGCCAAAGAGGTGTGTTGGGCACCCGAAGCACTGAACCTCCGATAATCCTCAACCTCCAGGACCCCTTCATCCGGCTTACGGGACGCCACCCACGGCAAACGGGTGGTATTTCCTCTTCCCTCTTCCCAAGGACAATTACTGCTCACCAAGCTAGCAACGTTTCCAGTGGGAATTGAGCCCTCAGGGCCTCGGCAAGGCGGAAAGTTTAATACCCAGGGGAGGTAGTTACGAAAAGACATGAATCAGCAAAGTCAAACTGTAATACTAAGTCATAAATTTGGTGGTACTAGATTTTTATCTTTATGATTGCTATTACATTAGCAAAAATTCTTCATCAACTAGCGATCTTTATGTTAATGAACTACATTAAAATGAAATTAAAAAAAGTAAGTATTTTCAAAGAAAAAATGACTTACTTATGTGAGAAACAGGGAAGGCTCAGATCAGCTTTCCTATATCTGCAAGCTATCCATTCCTGTGCATTTTTTGGAAAAAGTAAACTACTCAGTGGTCGAACTATTTACCTGGAGCACTGATATATCAGCCACAGCAAACAAAAGTTGTATTTACCTTTAGCGTCAGCTCTTATGCATACTGGAGAGACTTGTACCAGTCTTAATGGAATATGTAAAAATGAAGAAGGCAACGCCTATTTAATTTGTTCATGCCTTAATGTATTAAATAGAGTAACTATCTCTCTCTACAACTCATTCAATGCCTAGCTATACAACTGTAGAGAAGTTTGTTTTTATATCTGACAATATATTACTGTACCGAAGTTTGTTTTATATCAAAATGATTACTATCTGTTTTAAAAGGGAGCTATTTCTCTTTATTGTTTTTCAGGTAGAGACTATACTCTCTGAAATAGTTTTCTCAAAATGTTCAAGATGTTTGGAAGGACATCCATTTGACAACAAACATTCTTGCTACAGAATAAGAACTGGAGAAGTGCAATATGAACTATTTCATATCCATATGTTTTCACTGAATCACTTATCAAGGCAATCAGAAGACTGAACATTACTTCGCATTTAAATGATCTGAAATATAATATTACAATAGAATTGCTCAGACATGGACACACTCACGAGCAGATCAGAACTGTCAATAACAGTGCCAATGTCATAAAAGCGGTCTCCTCAATGGAAGCCTATTATTTTATTTTTCATACTATTTGGTCGAAGCATCCCGATTCAGGACAAGAACTAAGTGCTGAAATTCCAACAAATATATCTATTCCTGAAGACCAGAGTAATGGTGATGAATACATGAATGTAGAACAAACTGGAATCCATCACGAAGAAACCAGTCATCATGTTATTCAACAACATGAAATGTTGGATGATCTAAGTGCTGAAATTCCAACGAATATATCTATTCCTGAAGACCGGAGTAATGGTTATGAATACATGAATGTAGAACAAGTGGAATCCATCACGAAGAAACAAGTCATCATGTTATTCAACAACATGAAATGTTGGATGATGTAACAGATACTGATGATACTGATTGATGAGGCAGACTATGAAGAGATTCCTGAGGAGCAAAACACAGATGTTGCAATTATAATAAACGTTTCTGACTTGGAAGGCCATACAAGTGCTGTTGCATAATCCTGCTATTCAACATTCTCCTACCATCCTATGAAGCTTTGCATTTTCATCTGCTGTGTCATCAATATATAACAGTCATTTATTATCAGAGAAAAATATTTGTTTCAGGAAATGTTATTGAAAATCAGAGTGGTATGTAGGATAATAATGGCAGGGGCGCGGTATACATTGCACCATCTGTTACAGATTTGTTATCGTAACAACATTTTTACACTTTGTCCCTTTAACAACCTTTCTTGGTAGTTATAAGCTAGTGTACTTTTGTTACAAAATTCCTATGGGATAATTTGCGATGGCATATATTGTATACCGTGCTTATGACATTAATATCCTTCTTTCACTGTGAATTTCAAAAGCTAGTCACTCTCATTTTCTTAAACAAATAATTTTTCAGAAATTATTGCGGCATTACAGGTCTACAGACTTTGACCTGGTTCTTGAGGAAACTGGTGAATAGTTTGAGGTTTCTAAAATAGCAGGTGATGACACAGCAGATGACAATGTCAATAATGGGATTGGTGACCGGAGTTCATATTCTTGCTGTTCTTCTCTTCTCCCCCTCTTTTTTCGCACGATGATTATGATGATGGTAATGATAAAAATGATGATGACTGCAGGAACCGAAACTGTTATTGAAATGACTTCTGATTCTGTAAATAAAATAGAATATTTGAACATATCAAACAAAAATGTACCTCAGTATTTATCTGAATAGTTAAGGTCATGATCACCCTACTCATCCTGTTGATCATGACCTTCTCTATACCCTCTACATGTAAGATGAGAGGACAGTATTAAATGTTTTGGCAAAAAAGACAGGTAAACTCTTAATTAAATTAACTCATTGACATGTTTTTTTGCTTTTTTTTTTTTATCTCCAGATCCAAATGTTCAGGTACATTTTTGCATGATAACAGTTTGATTACGAATTTCACCATGAATATGGACAGTGGTCAATAGTTAAAATGTTGTACTTGTTTGTGTTGAGGTTTTACAGCCCAGACAACCCAATGGGGTCATGTCGAGAGTGGCCAGTTACACCACAATCTCTTTATAACATTACTGTTGGGGTCCATAGCTTAAAACCGTGTTAGATAAACAACCGTGTTATATACAAAGAAAAATGGAGATATTATATTTATGGTCATTTTTCAATATAATCTATACATTTTAAGGATCCATCTTTGAACCGTGTTATATCCAAAACCGTGTTATAACGAATCGTGTTATAAGGAGGTTGTGGTGTATTTATAATTTTCATTAGAAGTAGTTTTTCTGTAAATTGGATTTTGAACATGCCACAAGTATTTTGTTTGTTTTCACTATATCTTCTTTTAAGTCTCAGTCTGTATACTATAAAGCTGGCAATGATCACAATTAGAATAGCAACGACTGAAGATATTATCACACCTGTAAGGGTAGAGTCCTCTGTGGATGCTGCTTGTACTGGCCCTTCATAATATGATGTTGCTCCAGTTAGTGTCTGACTTGAAGTTCCAGATGGTGTCTGATATGAAATTCCAAATGGTGTCTGATATGATGTTCCAGATGGTGTCTGAAAGATAAGAAATATTCAGAACTGGCAATGCTTAATCAAGGCTGTGGAAGTATTAAAATTTATTACTTGCCTCACAGACAAGAAAATCATCAAAATCTGTTTGTCCATAATATTAACTTGTCCAAAAATTATACTTTTCTTATCTAATAATAAGCTTGACATTTCTAATGAGTAATCACACAACATGTTTACATGCAGAAATAAGATAAAAAAAAAATATTTATTTGGATACATCTCTAATGTTTATGTCTTACTTGTCCCAGGGCAAGTATTTTTTTTATTAACATGGCTACCTAGTTTACAATAAGGAGCATCAGGTTGATTTTATTTCATGAGATTTTACAGAAGTTACATATATTTAAATAATGCAGACTCTGATTACATTTTGATTTTGTTCTGCCCTGTTTGTGAGTGGTCTTTTTTAAAGAGGCATTATAATGAAATTACTGAAATATCCGGCAAAGTTTAGTTTGTGCGCAGCCAGCAATATCCAATCAATGAGTCCATCTCATACACAGAGGACATTCTCTGAGAAAACAGAAAAATATATATTCCTCTTGCTGCAATGAAACAAAAATCAAACAAAACAAGTGCCACCAAATGACATTTAGTTATATTGCTTACCTGTAATATTGTATCATGTTCATGCTGTAATCGTATTTGTCATGTCCTGCATGTGTGCCTGTGCGTTTTTATTTATTTATTTTATGTAGTTATGTTTTATTTGAAATTGTATGTATGTAATAAAAAAATTCTATTCTATTCTATTCATTTTGTATTCTAAAATTTGCCGACAACTCTCCCTAGACCATCTCCAGAATTGAAGAGAGTGCTTTAGAGAACACTTTGTTTTGAGCTAGCAGAAGCTACATTCCTGCAACAACTGTTAGACCATTTTAACTTGAATAAAATAATCATGATTGAAGAGATTTTCTATTCATCGTAAAATGGTCATGTTTACTTGTTTAAAAAAATATTACTTGTAAGCTCTTGGTTGTTTTCTGCACTGCACTCTCTGTTGTCTCTTGTTGTATGGTCATTGAGGTTTTCTCAAGTAGGGCTACTGACAAACTAGTTCTCTCAAGTGTTGACATCTCAAGTGAAGATGTGGTTGTCTCGATTGACAGGTTGCGAGTTCGATCCTCACCATCTGGAAACTAAGAAAAGGGGAACAATCATTCTTGTGCGGAACATCTCGTCCTGAACTCATACGAATTCCTATAAAGTTGCGTGAAGATACCCTAAGCAGTTACTGAATTATGGAGCGTACAAAAATATTTAAGGACAGACGAACAGTGCTGACAATACTTTTTTTTTCAAAACAGGTGTATAAAAAAAAAAAAAAAAAAAAAAAAAAAAAAAACATACTGCGTTGTACAATGATTCTTTCAAACCTGTGAATCTGTATTGCTATTGCCAGTCGAAGCATGAGAACTTCCTTCAGCATGAGAAATCAACATTAATGATGCTAATTTAATAAGTACTCACAGCCAGTTTCTGAACAGAGAAAAATAATATCTCAGTAAATGCTCAGATTTCTCAATATAATATACATAGGGATAGTTCTGGCTTGCAAACATCATGGGCTTTTTCCGCAAAATACTTGAAAAAAAAAAATAGGTCCTGCATAATAACTCCCTATCTCTTTCCATTATAAAACGGGGCCATTATTTCCAGCAGATAGGGCTTTTTGGAAAAAAAAATAGCGGCCCTTTAGCACAGGGCCCACTCCAGAATTATTATATTGGACATCATCTATTCATTTACCTGGATGTGCTAATTGTCATATTATATCAAATGTTAAGATTTCGAAACTGTCTAAGTTGAAACTTAACAGCCCAGTCAACCCAATGCAGACATGGCAGGTTTAGTTCTCTAACCTGTCGTGAGCACATTCTTTTGCCTAAAACAGACAACTGCCCTGCTTGCACCAGCTGAATGGAGCGAATTATACCGTAGAAAGTAATTATGAATGCTGCTGACCTGGTGATCTAATTTTTGTATGAAAATAGCATCTGCAAACATTTGTCATGTCTTAGGTGATAATGGATGTCAGAATCGGAATATTTTACTGGTTACACATCAACAGACATTCATTCACCAGAGCCAACGATTGAGGAGATTATAGCTGCAGGGAGTGCATTCCAATCCCTAATGTATCTGGAAATAAATTGTTCTTATAAAAGTCATTTCTAGCGTATGGCACTTGAAATGCCATTGGATGCCGATTCCTACTGCACCTATTTTGAGGGTTGAAGGTCCTCACATGGTATACTCGCTCTACCTTTCAAACCACTGAATAGCAATATTTACTACCTTTGCATCTCTTGTGAAGAAACTCCCACCCTAACTGTTCAAGAATGCTAGTCATACTTCCAGTTTCAAAGTTGTCCTTTCATCAGCTAAAACATAATGTTCTTGTGCAGTCACTTTTTATAAAATTTACCTGTTAAGTATAACCCTCATCATTCTGAACGTGGGTTTTGCAAAACTTGTTCTAACACTGACTGTCTACAAAGACCCATCAGCTACTTCCTCGAATAACACCAAAAATGCTCGCAGTTTGACACTGATTGCATTTTATCACTGCTTATGTAACGGTTTTTAGAGTATGGACTGAAGTCAGGCCTGCCTGGATAACTGCGCGGTTAGAGCACCCAACTTGTGTTATGAGGATTGTGCATTCAAGTCGTGCCTCAAACAGGCATAAACATCTACTTTACTAAAAAGGCTATATTCTTATTGGGCCCTGTGTAAAATACATGGACCTAGACACTTACACACGTTGTTGAGCTAATCTCTACCGGCTTGGACGGTGACATTAGATAAGTACAATGGTCTTCAAAACCTCCTGTGAAATGTTTCACTTGCACTGTTCTTACACCCGGTAAGTTTTTCAAATTGACCTTTGCATTTAAAATGTCAAAGTGTAAGTGTGTTGTTCTGTTGGAAGGGGGAAATATATACAGACTACACTCTTTCCTATTTGTATTTTCACAGCGCCACACAGTCTGTATCCGATTGCATTTTGCTCTGCAAGATACAGACAGGGCAAAATGGATCAGCAGAATTAGAATTGACAGTTGCAAAACAGCTGCAGCCATGTTTGTTTACATGTGCGCTTCATCCGAGCACCACAAGGAGGTGAGAAAATTTCGGATATGAATTCATGTTCTCATTTATAAAACAGTTTACATCAAAATTTTCTGTAAAATAATTCACAACTTCTTCATCATTGGCAATTTAAAAAAAAAAGACGCCTGTGCAAGCGTCTTTTCGTAAATAACTGTTGTCGAATATCAAATAAATATCCCTTTCGAACTTACCCTTTCAATGAACTAATATTATCGCAAGGGTTCTAGTTTAAGGGAGGTAACCTGTCAGAAAAAAAGCGGTTCGAACTCGAAAGAGTTGTATTCTGCATCGGTGTTTATAAATCATGTATAAGCTTTTGGAAAAACTAAAAAATAAATAGATTAGCGACAAGAGTCGATTCTCGGTATTTATCAATGTCGATGCCTCATATGACCCGCCTTTTATGAAAATAGCGTGCTGACAAAGCTAAGCCAGTATATCGTATCCTAAACATGGGCAAGAATTTTTCCTTGCCTCCATCGTTAGCCGTAACTAGTGCTAGATGAATATTCGCCCCAGCCCTTCAATTTTAAACCAGAAAAAAAAAAAAATAAATAAATAAATAAAAAAAGTGTGTATTCCATTTTTCTCTCTTCGAATATTAATAGCTCATTGAAAAAGTATTTTTTTGAAGCAGACATAATGGATGAAATAAATATTCAACCACTGAAGTTTAGATCAGATAAATAAATCAAAATATGTAATTCTTAATTTCAAAATAATTCATCTTCTCGTTACTATGGCGAGAGAAAACCTGATGAAAAAAATGTAAATGAGCCAATCTTAATGTGGAGGCTTTGAATCTGATAACCGCCTAATAAATGTTTTTCTTTGATGGTGTGAAAACTTCATTAGCAATGCAAATAGAGTTCAACCTTCAACGTTATAAAAGGCGAAAACTTCTTCTACGAGTAAACCAGTGTTGAACGTTCGGGCTAACTGTGTGAAACGCGAAAATAAACTGGAAAATACAAAAATGCTACTGCTACTACACCGACTTTTGAGCCTCTAAGAAATGAAGACGGGACTGTATATAAACTTCGTGGAAAACTGTCGAAAAATAAGACGGCGGACATAGCTATGGTACCTAAAACAAAGATGGCATATCTACACCTTAATGACTACACAAACGCGTGGAAAGATGGAAGATTTGACAAAAACTGTTCGAAATTTGTGTCGTTGAGTATGAAGGAAGCGTCGGTATTAAGGCAACTGATGTCCACCATGGATGGTCAGGTACAGGCTTTAATAAATTCAACGACATCGGTTGGAAAAAAACGGAAAAGAGAAAATATTCAACAGGTACCTGCTTATTATACAACGGGACAACGCTCCAACTGCGACAGCGAATGACCAACAGGTTACTAGCGCTTACCAGCAGATATCAGCTTCTTATGCTCAGCTTAACTCTGCTAGCTACTACCAACAGACGCCCGCTCCGCTAGCGACAGCGGATGACGAACAGACAGTTGGCGCTTACCAGCAAATACCGTCTGCTTACGGGCAACATAATTCGGTTAGCTATCAACAAATGCCAGCTTCGCAACAGCAGCAATACTATTATACTACTGACCAAACTTATCAAACGGCGTTTGGACAATGCCCACAGCAATCGACAACTGGCACTTACCAGGCGGCAGTTACACAGGCTGCTGCTCCTACGCATGCATTGGGTCCTGAGGCTTACCAAACAAATGTTGTTACTCCAGTTGCTGTATCCGCCGCGACGTCATTTCCCGGAGGTTATCAAAACAGTGTTAGTGATCCACAGAACAATCAAGACTATATTAATCAGTTGTTTGCCGATTATCAGTAAAACGGAACCATGAAAGTGGATTATTATTTAAGCGCGCTTAAATATGACTGACCCGGTAAAAAAAATGTATCTGGAGTCAGAAGCGTGTACGTAACGCTTCTAAAGAAAGGTTCTGCTATGCGAGTTTCTCCCTGGGCATCGTCGCGAGACTTCTACTTGCGCCACTATATACCACTTTATAGCATATTGTCGTACTTTAGAGAGTAGATATTTTTCGACGGCCATCCTGGCGTTGGCAAGATAAATCGTATTTGTCCACACCAACAGGTCGAAGAGTCTTCACTTCAGCCGCTCCGTTCAGAGCCGTCTGCGCTGCACCGCCTATTTGTCGATGTTGAGTTTCATTGTGAAGAACAAGCTGTCTTACATTTGCAAAGGCCTCAGTGCATTTAGAACATTTGAAAACGCATAGACGTGTTGCATCGCCGTGATGACTCTTTTTCACATGATCTCTTAAAGACTGGGCTCGTCTATACTGTTTTCCACACTTTTCACATTTAAACGTAACACTATGCGTCAACTCATGCCTTACGCATCCTCGTTTAGTTTGAAAGTCCTTGTTACAATCCTTACATTGATACATGCTGTTGCTATCTCTCACGCACGGTATACACTGAAGGTTCGATGAAAATGCGCTCATATTTTATACGGCATCCATTTTTGCGCAGGGCTTTGTTCATGTAGAAAATCTGAAAATGATTGACGCACATATTTCCGCCCACCCATCTGTCTGGTTGGTTTTGTCTTTTTTGTTCCTCTCGGTTTGATTGTTTTAGGAAGGAAACTATTGGATCGTTTAGCCGGCGGAGGTAAAACATCCACTTTATCTTGTGGCTCATTTAAAGCTGTTTTGAAATCATCAGTTATTTCATGATTCTCAGTTTTATCAGTTACGTTACCAACTGTATCTAATTTCTGATGCGTTTCTTTCTCTCTATTCAGTAATGCCTCATATTCAGAACGCGGAATCAACACTAATTCTCTCGCCATTGCACGGTAATATTCTTTTGAATAGCTTTGAGTAGTCGAGCAAATATATGGACGTACTTTTCAAGTAATCGTTTTCTCTGTTTGCTAGATACACGTTTGTCAGTGAAGCGTCGAATAACAGACTGGTATTTTTTTAAGTACATTTTATCTTTATCTGTTAAAGAACCATAACCCTGTAATATATTGTAGACGATTTCTATCAAAGCTTTCATCTGTTTATCGGTGATTGTTTTCAACAGGACACGCCTTTGTCGTTTCTCAGCGCGAAGAAGTCCTACAAAGTAGGCTTCATTTAAAATTTTTTGTCGCATGGTAGATAAACAATAGTAGTTTCTCCTGGAAGAATTCGCGTTCTCAATCTGTAAAGGGACGGTGAAAGATTAACATACAGATAACCATACTTCGAAGATGTGGCCTTTTTATATGCAGTCATGAAGTATTTAGTCTCCTCGGGGAAAACTTGTTTCGCAAATATTTTAATTTGCAATTCATCTCGCTGGCTTCGAAAAAGAATAAACTTCGAAAAAGAATAAATTGATGCGAGTTCAGCGAAATAGTTCGAAATTGCTTCCCACCTGAAAAGAGATTCTGAACAAGAAAAAATACGGTGAACTTCATGTGATGACTAAAAACTGTAAACAGATCACAGATATCCTGTGAGGATGAACATTTAGCCATTATCTAAAATCAACACGGAATGTTTTTTATTATAGCTCCACCTCTCTAAATCTTCTTTTGTAGGCAGGCCTTCGAAAAACTGCAAATTATCTACATTTTTCTTCAGCTGCTCATACAGATCGGTTTGATATATGCTGTAGCAGAATATTATTTGACAAGGCAATTCAGCATTGATGATGAGTTCAGGTTTAACGACGCATCAACCCATGAGGGTCATTTGCGTCAAAATGGTGAACTAACATGGTTCTGTAATGAAACGATTATAATGATAAGTCATAAATGCATAAAATGTAAAACTAGAACGAATTTAGAAATTAAAGCAGTTATACTTTGTTAAAAAGATTGATGTGTTTTAAAAACATAAGTATGTTATCAGTTGGTACATTTTCAAATAAGTATCTCAGGTCATTTGTTTGGAAGAATTGACGTCGTATATGAGAGAATTCAATGCAATCGATCAGAAAGTGTTTTACCGTAAAAGGTTCATTACAGCTGATACAAAATGGCTGATCTTCTCGTTTGAGTAGATAAGAATGTGTGAGTCTAGTATGACCTATACGTAGACGAGTAAGAACCACTTCTTCTCGCCTTAATGACCGATAAATATTATTTTTACCAAGAACCGGTTTTATTTCATGTAGTTTATTGAATGTCGCTCTGTCCCATGACAGCTGCCATTTGGATAAGATGTACCTGTTGATAAAAGGTTTAAAATCTATACATGGAAGTTTAAAATTCGAAATTTCTAGATCGAGTGAGGCCTTTGCTTTTACATCGGCAGCCTCGTTACCTTTTATGCCAACATGGCTGGGGAGCCAACAGAACAAAATTTCCTTAGTTTTCGATAGCTCGTGATGTTTTTCTATCACGTTCTGGATTTTGGGATTTTTTGAAGATGTGTGATTTAGAGATTTCAAAACTGAAAGGGAGTCCGAGAAAATAACGAATTTGTTCTCTAAAGAGTTATTCATAACGTAATCCAAAGCCATATCAATAGCCTTGGATTCAGCAGTGAAAATAGATGAGCAATCAGGAAGACGGATCTTTTCATGGTGGCTGCCCGATATATACGCACAGCCAACCTTATCTTCAACTTTTGAGCCATCAGTGTAGATGTGTTGATAATCTGAAAGTCGCGACTGTAATTCTTGGAAGTTTTGTTTCATGAGATGTGAATCAGAAAGTGACTTTTTGCTGTTGTGTAAATCGAAAAGAATATTTGGTTTAGTAATGCACCAGGATGGAATATCAGAAAAAGAGTGTTTTTGAATGTTTTAAATGTTAATACTAGTAGATTCTAAAAGTGGTGCTATACGAAGGCCGAAGGATTTAATAGCGTTAGGTTTTCTTTCATAATATTCCTGAAATTGTGGTGGAAATGTGACTTCAAAAGCAGGGTTAGAAGGGTTAGCAGCAAGTCTGATGGCATACTCAAGAGACAGTTTTTCTCTGCGTAGCCATAACGATGGCTCATCTGCTTCCACGTTAAGACTCGATACTGGAGATGTACGAAAAGCTCCCAATGCCAAACGAAGTCCTTGATTATGTACAGTGTCTAACATCTGTAGATAAGATTTTCTAGCAGATCCATATACGATGGACCCATAATCAAGTTTTGATCGAATTAAAGTAAAGCTTTTAAACATTTCGCTTTCAAGTATTTTATATGGGGTATGAAGGAGAGTTTTTTATCAAATATAACCCCAAGAAATTTTGATTCAGCAACAACTGGTATTTGAGATCCATATATGTAGAGCGCTGGATCGTTGTGTATTTTCCGTTGTTGACAGAAATGAACGCACTGAGTTTTCGATTTGGAAAATTTAAAGCCATTTCTAGTTGCCCAGTCTTCAATTCTATTTAGACATTGCTGCAGATGTCTTTCTATTGTGCGCATATTTTTCGAGTGAAAACAAATACAAAAATCATCAACGTACAAAGAACCATCTGTTTTGTAATCCAGACAGTTTATAATATCGTTTAATTTCACGTTGAATAACGTGGTTGAAAGTATTGCTCCTTGAGGAACGCCCTGTTCTTGATCATAGAGATCAGACAGGGTCGATCCTACACGCACTTGTATTGTACGATCTTCAAGAAAACTTTTAATAAAGTTTGGTAGTCTTCCTTTCATACCAAAGTTATGTAGGTCTTTTAAAATTCCATATCGCCAAGTGGTATCATAGGCTTTTTCCAAATCGAAAAATACAGCGACTACATGTTCTCGTTTGATAAAAGCATCACTGATAAAAGTTTCTAGTCTAACTAAATTATCATTGGTACTACGTTCAGCTCGGAATCCCGACTGAAGTTTTGTTATAAGATTGTTAGATTCTAAGTACCAAACAAGTCGTTTGTTTATCATTCGCTCTAGTGTTTTGCAAAGGCAACTTGTTAGCGCTATTGATCTGTAGTTTATTGGTTCTGCATGATCTTTCCCTGGTTTGGGAATAGGTATAATTGTGGCCAAACGCCAGCTTTCTGGAAAAACTCCTGTTGTCCATATACCGTTGAAGATATGTAAAAGTGTGTCAAGGGCGGTTTCGGGAAGGTGTTTAAGCATCTGGTAATGGATGTCATCAGGGCCTGTAGCTGTATCTTTTGATACTGCGATAGCATCTTTAAGTTCTGTAATGTTAAACAGGCTGTTATATTCTTCAGTATTTGAAGAGGTGAAATTAAGTTTGATTTTTTCTTTTTGTTTTTTGATGTTTTGAAACTTCTCTGAATAATTCCGAGATGAAGAATTATCCAAAAAAGTTTCGCCAAGTGTGTTTGCTATCTCTTCCTTTGATGTGGCCTTTGTTCCACGTTTTGTATTTAAATGGGTGAAACTGGGTGATTTTGATTTACCAGATATTTTTCGTATCATGTCCCAAACCTTTTTAATTGGAGTTTTATAATTTAAATTCGAAACGTAAGATTTCCATGATTTGCGTTTGTAGGCCTTTATTGTTCGACGAGCCTTTGCTCTGAAATTCTTTACTTTATTCAGGTTCTCCTTTGTTGGATATCTGCAGAACATTGATAATGCTTGCTTGCGCTGTTTTATGGCATCTTTGCATTCATCATTGTACCATGGCTTGCCTTTCTTTGGATTTGTCGAGGTTTTTTGTATACTTTTATTAGCTATGTCAAGAAGAGAAGAAGTAAAATCATCTAGAGGGTCTATATCTATAATTTAAGTTTGAAATGTAAGATTTCCATGATTTGCGTTTGGAGGCCTTTATTGTTCGACGGGCTTTTGCTCTAAAGTTTTTGACGTTATTCAAGTTCTCCTTTGTTGGATATCTGCAGAACTTTGATAATGCTTGCTTGCGCTGTTTTATGGCATCTTTGCACTCATCATTGTACCATGGTTTGTTTTTCTTTGGATTTGTCGAGGTTTTCGGTATACTTTTATTAGCTATGTCAAGAAGAGAAGAAGTAAAATCATCTAGAGGGTCCAAGGAATTGTCAAACTTATCTATTTTGAGACTTTTTTCGCATAATAAGTGATATAATTCCCAATTTGCTTTATTTAGTTTCCACTTTGCGTTGTGATCATTCGTGGAATTATTTACGCTTTCAATAATAACAGGGAAGTGATCACTTCCATGTTGGTCTTCACTGACCGTCCAGTCGAAGTCCAGCAGGAGAGATGGGTGACATATGGAAAGATCTAAAGAAGAAAATTTTCCTGTTGCAGGATGGAGATAAGTGTGAGATTTGTCATTCATAAGACAAAGATCGTTTTTGGTTATAAAGTCTTCAATAATATTACCTTTAGGGTTGTTATCTTTACATCCCCAAAGGATATTGTGACCATTGAAGTCACCAGCTAGTATATAGGGTGAAGGGAGTTGTTTGAGTAAAGTGTCTAAATGTTCGGTCTCTAAATGAAAATTTGGAGGTATATACACAGAACATATAGTAATTTCTTTATCTAAAGTAACAGAAACCGCAACGGCTTGAAGATTGGTTACAAGTTTAATTTCTCGCTGGGGACATGAAGAGTGAACTAAGATTGAGCTTCCACCAGACGGCCAGAGAGACGGCCTCTGGCCGTCTGAATGTATATAATTGTATGTAATGAAATCTCTGATATTTAATTGATCATCAGTTTTTAAAAAAGTTTCTTGCAAGCAAAAAACTGATGGACTCAATAAAGATAAAAGTAATAAGATCTCGTTATAGTTTGACTTCAGACCTCGACAGTTCCATTGTATTATTTTGTGATTTGAATTCATTTTAGAGTTGTTAGATTTTAGTTAGACTAGCAACTAAGGATATGTTATTGGTGATTTTGATCTATTATTACTATTGTTGACGTGTGAATGTTCTGATGATCTCGATCTATTTCTGTTAGTTCGTGGGCGATCTGGAGCTTCTCCTAACTCCATATCATCGCTACTGTCACTCAAAGATCCGAACTTGTTATGTTGTTGAATAACATTATTTGAACCTTTTCGTTCTCTGTTTGATGTGCTTGGTCTTTGTGTTCCTTGACTAGATTTTGATTTTGTTTGTTGTTTCGTAGGTGGAGATGATTGACTTCTTGCTTGTCTTTCTTTCTGCTCAAGGGTTGACGTGTCGTTAAACCCCAACACAATCAAATCTTTCTTTCTGTTGTTGTTTCTTCCAATCTTTTCTTATCATCTCTATGGTGGCTTTTTTCAGGCCAGCCTCTCCTTTTTTCTCTTCAGTAGGTGTCTTTGTTTGATTTTTGTTTGTGGTGTTTGTTTGACCTTTTTGTTTCTGCAGATCTTCTGTTTGGCTGTTTGTTGAACTTGATTGAACTGCAGAGTCGAGAATATTGATCGGATCGGTTTGAGTGGCAGTATCAACCACAGAAACCTTTTTCATTGAAGACTGGGTGATGTTGGCATAACTGATTCCAGGTATTGGAGTTCGGGTCTCAACAAGTTTCCGCGCTTCAACGAAAGAAATATTTCTGGTGAACTTGATACGCAAGATTTCCTTTTCTTTGTGCCAAATTCGGCATTCTTTAGAGTCAGCACTGTGTTTTTCACCACAATTGACACAGTGTAATTCGTTGCTACATCTATTTTCGAGGTGTTCTCCTGTTTGACCGCATTTCGAACAGATAGGGTCTTTAGAACACCTATCCTCATGGTGTCCATATTTTTGGCAATTATGACAACGCAAGGGATTTGGTACGTAGACTTCTACGTTGACTCTAAAGTATGCCACTTTGACCGTTTTGGGTAAAACTGGCGTATTGAAAGTAAAAACAAAGGTGTTTGTGTCTTTTAACTCTCCGTTTCGTTTTATTTTGAATCTTTTTACTCCAGTAACTCCTTGAGATTTTGTGCCCTCGAGAATCTCCTCCTCGCCGCAATTCCTCAATTCGGGACAACGAATTACCCCTTTTGAGGAATTTAGCGAGGTATGAGGGTACACTCGGACTTTCAAGTCGTGAAAAGTCTGTGCACGAAGAAGATTCTCGGCATGGGCTTTCTTGGATACCTCAATGAGTAGCTGATTCGATCTGTGAAGTTTTTTTATGTCTTCAGGTTCACCAGCTATACTCTGTATGATTTTTTGTATTAGAAACGGTGACAGAGATGTTATCTGTCTGTTCTCTTCTTTGCTTTCAACTAAAATGAAGCGTGGAAAGTGTTGAGGAGACGTATCATTTGTTGAGGTAGTTGGAGGTTGAGAATTTTCGTCAAAATCTGAATTATCAGTGTCTGGGGTTTGTTTAGTTCTTTTTCTTTTATCATTACCCATGATGAAGTTGTATTAAAATTCGTCCTCCGTGCTCTCCGCCCACAACGGAGCCCAACAAGGGAACACATAAATGGAGTGGTTTTCCTACTCACATGTGCTAGAGATACACAGAAGATATACTCGCACGAGCAAAATGCTGCACGATTGACCCGTTAAGCCGCCGCCTTCTTAGGATTGGAAAGATTGAGAAATAAGAATTATGGGCAAACGGTGAGTATCAGTATGATACAAAAGACAAGGAAGAGAAAGAAAAGATTTTTCCTAGGGCTTGGCGCGACCAGCCGATTGACCGTGCCGGGTCTCACGGACACCCTTCTACACCGAAATCTGGGCCAAAGAGGCGTGTTGAGTCATCAGGAGAGAACAAACTCCCAATAACTCTCAACCTCCAGGATCCCTTCTTCCGGCTTACGGGTTGCCACCCACGGCAAACGGGTGGTATTTCCTCTTCGCTCTTCCCAAAGGGGACAATTACTGCTCACCAAGCTAGCAACGTTCCCAGTGGGAATTGAGCCCCCAGGGCCTCGACAAGGCGGAAAGTTTAATACCCAGGGGTTTCATGAAGAAACCTGTATTTCCATAAAATGCCTGTTTGGTGAAGTGCATTATTTGGAATCGGTCGCGCAGACTAGCAAATATGCAGAAAATATCAGTATTCAAACTGATAGTTCTGGCAGCCTTACCACGTTCGAATAAATTTTGTGTCAGGTACAAAACGGTGATATTATAATGGTGACTCTGAACAGTCCAGAGTTTTTCCATTCTGGGACTGTTATTCACCTCCAACATTAAATCATCAATCACGAGACAATTATGTGCTTTGCCCTTAGCGATAGCATCAATTTGTTCATCCGATGGTAATCCAAATATAAATTCCAAATTAGAAATGTTCTTGCTCATATCATCGAATATGGGTTGATACGCGCTTCCGTAGTGGTAGTAAATGTTTTTAAAATCAGTGTCAAACATGCCTTTCGCATTTTCCAGTAAACGCCCAACAAAGTACGTTTTCCCACTATTTGAATTCGCCACCACCGTCAGCTTACACGGCGTCTTGAATTTTATCACAGCTTCTTTGTCCCACCAGTGTTTATTTGCCATGTTTCTTAAAATCTGAGTTGATTTTCTAGTTTATTTATATATTATAACTTCTCTGGCTAAATTGATTTCGAAGTAGTTCAAAGCCTGCGTCATTACAATGCATGTGACCGGATGAGGTAGTGGTTTAGCGAAGGTCGCTTCAATTCGTACGTGTCCCTGCTTTATTAAACACAAGTGATCTCTTTCAGGAAACAATGGTTCAAGGGCGAAAACATAAAGAGCAAAACCGTTAGCGATTTCGTCCGTTGTGAGCTGATTCCCTTCGTCGGTTAACCATTTTCCCTGGCTTCTAAGCATCCAATACATGAGTTCAACGGTGTCCAGAGCCACGTTTTGATCAAAATTTACTTTGATTGCATTGCCTAACACAGGCTGACCGTCTAAAAATACGTTTATTTGAGTCAGGTCGTATCCGTTGAAGTTAAAAGGCGATAACTGGTAATCGCCTGCCACGGCTTTGCTATTTACGAATCCGACTGTCAGTCTCTGAGGTTTTCTCCCCTGACATACATTATCGAACGTGAATGACACTTGTCCTTGTGGGATGGCTGTCATCCGAATCTCTGAAGCGTTATACGGGTATTTGGCTGGAGTTCTCTGTAGCATGTTATTCTGAGCATAGAGAACTGCTGGATTAACCTGAATTTTACAGATGTTGAGCACCATTTCGTCGATATCGATTCTGAAATTGGGAGTCACTATGTCCGTCATGAGATAGAACGCCGGTTTCGCTCTGTAAAATTTCATCCCTATTTCCACCTGATTCAGAATGTAACGATCTAGCTTGAACAGGTCATGGTTTATATCTGATATCAAATGTACTTGCTTGCTCTGTAGAAACGGTTTCGTCCTACCTATGAGTGCCGAGTCTCCCGTTTTGGCATCATCAGAATCTTGCCTGGTGTCCTTTTTCCATAACTGAGTTGGCATTTGAGAGACCTTCGCTTCGGTGCCAAATTCTAACAATTTTTGAATATAGCTGCGATACGGGTAATGCGTCGTCGCCGTATTAATCAGCTTTCCTTGCAGAGCCACGTCGACTTGTTCAAATAGGCTATAAGATTTACGGGTCCAACGAACTGTGTAGGTGTCAGATTTGCTCCAGTGGCACCGTGCACTATTCGTATTTTCAAGCTCAAGTAACTGTTTTTCAGGTCAATGTATTGGAGTCCATTACTTCCAACAATCACAAATTCTACGGGGGAAAACGGTATTATCTGATTAATTGGTCTCACTTCTTGATAGAATATATTTTCTACCGCAGTTTGCGTGGGACTCAGTCTGAAAAGATCCAATTCTTTCGGTTGCCATTCAGAAAAGAATTCTTCGTTTAGTGCCGCCATAATAATTCATAAAGTAAATATATCCCTTACACTCTTCTTACGATTTCGCCGTTTTTTGTTTCTTTTCTTGATAATTTTTTTTCTTTTTGGTTTAATCGTATTCCTCCTAGGCTTCTTCGACCTTTTATGTTTACGTCTTTTCATACTAATGCCTTTTATATCCGACTCTTCTTCTTCTCTGCGCAATTCGCTCACTACTTGGTCGTTTGTTCGTTTCACTGGGGAAATTAATTTCACAGCTAACTGTTCAGTTGACGGACCTTTATTTACATTCTGTGACACCGATGTTTCTGAAGGAACTAAAAAATTGTCTGCTTTATATATTTTTTTTCCTGAATCGGATTTCTCTAATCTTTCAGCCAAGAGGTTTTTATAATAGTTAGTCCACTTTTCGTGATCCGGCACGTACAATTTTGTCGAATTCATTCGAACCCAGAATAAATTATGTTTTCAAAAAGTGAAGCGTTATCGTCACTGGATTTGTTAAGAATGTCGCAAGCGACCCGTTTGAGTCTTTTAAGGTAATTTCAATGTCCCTTATCTCTGGTTTGATTACGTGAATGTAGTATAACCAATTAAAACTGTTACTGAAACTCCTTCTCATATCAGTGTTCACTTTCCTCAATACATTAGTATTGATACCATCAACAATAGTACCCTCGCATACGCTGCATTCAACATATAAAATAGAGGCTGTTATCTTCTCATCAAAATCGATTTCTGTAAGTGCCACTTTCCAAGTACCTTCCATAAGTAATGAATGTTTAAATGATGTTTTGATATGATGAGGAACATTATTCGGAAAATAATTTTTGTTTTTATCGCTACTAGCAATAACAAAGATGCTCATTTTCTTCTGTTTTAATCAGTTTTTGATTCCTTGAACATCGCTTGATGGTACCCAACTATTAAATCGATCCGAATAGCCCTGCCACTTTACCAAATACTCCTTCTTCCCCCCTTTTTTACGCGTCTTTATGATTGATTCCACTTTAAAGAATTCGTACTGTTTCTTAACTGTCATTAATTCAAATTCATAGAAAGTACCTATCACCGGAGAATCAAGTAAATCTACTACTTTATACAACGGAAAATTTTCTTTGACGAACCTGTCGCTGATTTTGAACAACTCTGTCGTCCATTTTTGATGATAATCCCTCTGAAAGGTATAACGAACAAAAGACAATCTGACAAAGTCGTTTACTTTAAATTTGAAAGTTTGGGCATAAGCGCGTGTCTTTTTATTACGACTGCGACGTAATTTTGGTTGAATATTTACTTTATCTTTATACATTGAATCCCAAATCTCGGCCTCATTAGTCTTTGTCACATCCGCTGGAGCTAAATTCTTCAAACTGGAATGTTTCGTTTTATTGTATCCATCTACAACGCTTTGCAGTTGTTCAAGGTATCTATATGATCCTTGCTTTTGAAATAACCTATATAACTTAGTTTTTAAAGTTCTAATAACCCGTTCAGCAACGGAGGTTTTAATATCTTCGTTTTGAGTAGTAAAGAATTTTATGTCCCTTTTGGAAAGCTCCCGTTTGAACAATGAGTTATTTATTTCACCCCCTTTGTCTGAAAAAACCACATTTGGCTGTCTTCCTGAATCTAATATCTTTTTAAAAGTGTTCAGTACTGTACTAGCTCAAAAACTTTGAAAATACGTCGATGACGATGAGCAGGTACTTAATACCGTCATTAAATTTTGAACATCCGCTAAATCCACAGCCCATTGTTGATGTACCCCTGAAAATACGATTCTGCGCCTTTTCCGTTTCCTTTTCAGGTCTCGCTGTACAGAATACTCTTCTAAATCATTTAAAAACTGTCTGATTTTGCGTCTACCGATCTCAAATTTGCCTTCATCTCTGACAGTTCGATATAACTTGTCTGGTCCGGACAAAGAACCAGCTCTCGAAGGGTCAAAATATAACTTTTCTAAATATTCATCAACAGTCTCTGATGTCATTTCATTCACTATCAATAAAAGACGCACATAATAACACAGACTCCTTCAAATTGCACAGTTCAATCCACATTTCTTTCGAGACTGAAACTGATCGAGTCCCTCTTCGTATATTTATCGTAGTTTCTCCCAAATCGTTCTTAAATATTGACAAATTGTGAATAGCATCGATTTTAAAATTAATTTTTCGTTTTGATGACTTGTCAGACATTTTAACTTCCAAATTAATTTCACTCAATGATAACTGTTCCTGCGCCATTTTTTTTTTTATTCCCTATTTTATTAACTTCCACATTATTCAATGAATATGACCTTAATTTGTATATAATAATTTGTCACAAAGGGTATTTTAATTCATCGGGTCAGACGACATGCAACGGTGCCAAAACCTATACAATTAGTTATCATCTATTTATAGATAACATCAATCAATAAAATTAGACATTTAGAAAACACGCCTATTCAAATACATATATTGAAAACTTTGCCATGAAAATTTTTCAGATAAAAAAAAAAGAAGAAAATATTGACTTTTTTCTTATTTCAGTGAAAACCATATATTGTGGGTACTCGTTAAAATTGAAGCATTCTAGCGAGTACTTACGATATCTTTGCAAGTCGTTCTAGTGAGTATCTGCAATATATGTTTTTTTTTTTTTTTTTTTTTTTTTTTTTTCTCGACAGAATTAAGAAAAATGTATACTGATGTAAATCTCATCTAGAATCTGAATGGAAAATTTAGAAAGTCAATACCAAAGACTCTAACATAAAAGTTGCCATTTATATGTTATGGGATTCGACAAAACCACAACAACAAAAATACACCATTTAATAAATAAATCATATTTATACCAATGATCATACGTTCCCCTATCCAGCTTTTACTAAATGGTGTATTTTTTAAAAAAATAAACAAGAAATGAAACGCAATTATCAAACAAATAATTTCTTTTATTTCACATCTTCCTCTTCTATGAATCAGAACTGTTAACTGGAAAAAAAAAAGATAAAACAAATCATGGACATGGACAGTGCTGTTCAGACTATTCTTACAACCGTAATATTCAACAGTAATCTAAACATTTAAATTCTGAAATCTGACTCACTTGCGAAATAAATGGACGTCTGGTAGAAAATTTGAAAACCTTTTAAAAAACAAAATCTGTGAAAAAAAAAAAAAAAAGGTTTCTGAATCTGCAACACTAGGCGATAAAAATTCCATAATAAACATTATTTCCTCTCATATTTTCTGCTTATTTACATTGTCAAATAGAGTGAAATTGAACATAAAATAGTATTTACTATGGAATTCTGATCGACAAGTGTTGCAGATTCAGAAACCATTTTTTTTTTTTACAGATTTTATTTTTCAAAAGGTTTTCAGATTTTCTACCAAACGTCTATTCTTTAAACAAGTAAGGTGAATCAGAGAACAATTCGTGTCAGTATCATAAACAGTACTGCACATGTAAAGATCTGTCCTAACTCTTGCTAGTCACTATGGAAGCCTGTAATGATAACCTGTCAAACAGGACCATTATCAAATAAAAAAAAAAAATAAAATTCCTGAGCAAAAACTACAATATGGTGAATGAACACAAACTGGCCTTAGGAGAATGCAAATCTCCCACAGATTTCTGTTTATACTCGTGTAAACACATATATGGCCTGATAAGATCAAGTTCCTCATGTCTTTAAAAATTCCAGGGCTTTACACTTGCACTAATGAACACAAAATGGCTTAAAAATTCAAACAATTTGTCCTTGCGTGTAAACGCAATAACGAGCACAATCACTGTTCTCATCGAGAATTGTATAAAATTCCTCGCAATTTACCCTTGCAAACGTACTAATGAACCACTCCACCCCCCCCCCCCCCCCCAAAAAAAAAGGCATCCTTAATGAAAACAAGTACGTGAAAGGAAGACCTACCTAAACCCCACTTTACATAGAGAAAAATGGGGTTTACGTGGGTATACATTATTTGTCTTATTTGTGATCAAAACATAGATTGTAGGTACTCGTTAGAACTACCTCATTGAGGAGGGCTAATGAACACCTACCATTTGTTGAAAACAGAAATAGGCAATGTTTACACACGTAAACCCCACTTTTCTTTATATAAAATGGGGTTTAGTCGAGTCTTCGTTTCACGGCCTTGTTATCATGATGTATGACATTTTACTAATTGTTATCATGATGTATGACATTTTACTAATATTTGTCATTTCTGACACCATGCTGGATGCCTTTAGTTCACATGGACATGTTTTCCTAATAATCAACAATGGTATAAAATTCCACCCAAATTATCCTTGGGTGTAAATGAACTAATGAACACAAACATGTCATACATTACGAAAACACGCCTATTCAAATATATTGAAAATTTTTCCAGCGAAATAATGAAAAATACGCTAAAAATCAGATAAAAAAAAAAAAAATGACATTTTTTCATATTCTTCTCTGACATAGATTGTTGGTACCCGTATGAACCGCCTCGTGGAGTTGGTTCAAACGAGTAAACAAAATCAATATTTTAAAGCAAAAAAAAAAAAAAAAAAAAAAGAAAAGAAAAATACTGAATATCCCTGGGCCCTGTAAACCCCAGTTATACTATAAAAGTGGGATTTACAAGGGGTCAAAATTATATACGCGTGTTTTCGTGATGTCACTATTCTCGCAGAGAATGGTAAAAAATTCCACACGAATTACACTTGTGTGAAAATGCAAGTTGGAATATTAACAAACAAAAACAAAAAAAAAAAAAAAAAAAAAAAAAAAAAAAACTAACAGTTAAGTGTTTCTCTTCATTTGAAAAACAAAAACAAAACAAAAAAAAAAAAAAAAAAATCAACAAAAAAAAAACCAAACCAAAAAAAACAAACAACAACAGCTTGCTTCAATTCCATCTAAGTGGATCGTTCCAGTTGTAAAATTGAAAAAGACCAAGAAAAAAGTATGTGATAGCATGGCATGTCTGACATGGAAGGTATGCTATTTAAACATACACTACCATGGTCGGGTTAAAAAATACCAAGAATAATCATTTCCGTTATATCAAAATCATGAGATCTTCTATATCCACTATTCATTAGGAATAAACACATAGTACATTTTTCTCCACTCGGAAATGGTTACTTTTTCTAAATGTTTCTTATTATATATTCCTAACGTAGGTCGCGGGTACTCGTTACAACTGCTTCATCGAGATGCCTTTGTAGCCGAGTATTCGCATTCTGATTTAAGGTCGCGGGTACTCGTTACAACTGCTTCATCGAGATGCCGTTGTAGCCGAGTATTCGCAACCGGCATCTTGTGAGGCGAATGTTTAAAAGGCGCGCGAGCTAAAGTAAGATACTTAAACATAGAGTATTAACCCGGTACAAATCTATCAGGCGCTCGCCTGTGACGTTGTCCCCTTCTCAGCAGAATCGGTTCTTCGTGAACGACACGCCTTTTTCTCTTTGTCTTTTGTTTGAATACTACAGAAAAGATCCACTTCATAACCTCTCTCTTAGCAAACGCCACCACTAAAATAAAAAAAAAAAAAGAAAAAAGATCAGTCAGTTTTCATGGTCGGCGCCTCAAAGACAGTGACCGCTTCTAAGGATTCATGTTTTGGTATCCTCCTTGCTTCTATCCTCCTCATGCACCTCCATCTTATAAAAATCACCATGACCACAAAAAGAACCGCTGTAAAAACAAATAATCAATATTCAAGCTCCGATTATTGCAAACTTTAAATGAGACCTGTCCTGTTGTTTTCTAAATTCTGCTCTGTGTGTGTGTGTGATGGGGAAGGTGGTGGGGGGGGGGGGGCGGGTGGGAAGGGGGCGGGGGGTGTAATAGTAGTAGTTAAAGCTTAAACGTGTTGATTTAAAAAGTCTCATACTACAAAGTACATAACAAGCTCTGCCATAAATTTTGATTCTAGTCTAGCTTTAAACACCTAACTACATAGCATAACTAGTACTCATATACACTGTGTTCACTTACGCTCTGGCATGTAAATCATATCCACTGGATTTGTCCTTGTGTGTTTTCGAGTGATCAATAAGGCTATAACAGCCAGTATTAATGCACTCACTATTGCTAAATATATATATATATATATATATATATATATATATATATATATATATATATATATATATATATATATATATATATATATATATATATATATAAAACAACAACAAAACAAAGTGCTCTGGCTGTGGCTAGCTGGTATTGAGCATGAACAAATCCCCCTCCCCCCCCCCCCCCCCCAAGGCGAAAGGGAGAAAGGTTGGATAGCTTGCTCGCAGCAGCACCAGCAGCCCGATGTTTGATAAATATGATCTTGCAATGTAAATACAATGTCCATTTACACATGACCAAATTGTATTCGAAAAACATACCAGACTACATTTACATATATATTAAAATCAAAATCTTCTATATTGCCGGATAACAATATGTATTTAATAAACTTCTACCGCTGTTTTACTGTATTAGCAACAAAGTTTCAAGAAGACATATATTACCTACCAACAATATATATATATATGACTTTTCTCTAGGCAAAGCCCAGGAATGCATTACGATAACACATCCACGTGATATAGTGCATTTTTTTCTTACCTCAAAAAGGTAATTTTCCTGATGAAAAATTGTGACATTTTTCTTATTTATACTCTAAACATAGGTTTTGGGTGCTCATTAGAACCGCCTCTAACGAGTACCCACAACCTATGTCTTAGAGCAGAAACAAGGAAAATGATGTTTACCCCAGTAAACCCCAGTTTTCTCTATATAATGTGGGGTTTAGGGGGGTCTTTATTTCACGGACTTGTCCACGTGATGTGTGCCCTGCATTGCAATGTGCCCTGCATTGCAAGGGATAATTTTATATTCAAATCCCTGTTAAAAAGTTATTCTAAAAATCATTGCAGATAAACATGAAAATCCCCCCCCCCCCCCCCCCCCCCCCAAATTTTGGAAAAAAAAAAAGATCCCAAAATGTTCATGATAGTGCCGTGAAGATGTTGTTGTAGAAAATTAAGCACTTAACCTCAGCAATACGCCAATTTTTCTCAGTAGCCTATGGAAGCCGCGGTTACAAATGGCTGGTGCATTAATATAGATTGGTGCATTTTTACCACTGGTTTTCTGAGAAAATGGTTAAATAAACTAAGATCTTGACCCAGAATTTCAGTTTCAAAGCCTTTTGAACTACAAGAATGCCCTGATAACATGTTAAATTTAAAAAAAAAAATTTCCAAACATCCTTCAATACTTACCAGCTAAGACTGACACAGACACAGTGTAGGCCACATATGATCCCTCCTCAGTCTACAACACAAAACCAAAACCAGAAATTAAATATCCTTTAGTTACTCCTGATAAAGTGGGAGCACTAAATGGGAGGAATAAAGTACCTATCAAAATAAATCCAAAAAAAAAAAAAAGTAAAAAAAAAAACCCTTTCGCTACAGCATAATTTCCCACTTTCTAACGCATATTTTTCAACAAAAAAAAAAAACTAAAACAATGGTCACAAAATCCTGACCAGTGCTATCACCCAATATAATACTGAAAATAAATGCTATCTATCAATTTATCTTTCAATACTGTGATCGGTCATCTTTAACCATTACTCTCAGGTATATATTCCATACACTCCAGATTTTTTTTTCAGGATGAAAGCCTATACATTAATCATATGAATATGATAAGCTATTTAATCTAAACCTAGAATGATTCTCCCTGCACATGAGGCCTCCATAAATCCCTCTGATCCGAAAAACCGAGTGTTTTGTAGCATTCACCCCTACAATTATTGCCTTTTATCACTGTCGCCGTGGATCGAGCCTGGTGCATTTAACATCAGAGGCAATAGTACCCACGCTCCACTGCAAGAAAATTTGTTTAAAAAAAAAAAAATGATTCACACGTCTTTGAGTTGCGCCACTAATAAGGAAGAACAGTTTTGACGAGCAACGGCGATATTTATAAAGCTTTATTAGATAGCGAAAACGTGGCCTCCAAACACAAAGCAGTCAATGATAATAAAGACAACTCCAGGAAAAAGCACCTAAGGGAGAGCACACATCTATAACCGCAACTGCAAATAGACGACAATACCATACAATATACATGTATGACGTTGCCTTCATCATACTGAAATAAAATTTCCAATGTTATTATTGCGAAAATAACCTGACACTTCATTTTAAGTTTACCCATATTTTTGTATCCAACAATATTAAATATTTTGTTGTCACCCGTGTGAGACAGCGAATAAATTAGACCGGAATGATGTGAGCTTGCTGGTGTGTCAGATGTTAGGGAAATTAGTGAGCTCAAAACATTTATTTTTGCTATATTCTTCTTTTGCTTACCTCCAAGCATGATAGAGCCACGCCACCTATCTCGTCACTATCCACCTTCATGTTTGTTTGTTTGTGTTGTGTTGAGGTTTTACGGCCCAGTCAACCCAATGGGGTCATGTCGAGCGCGGTCAGTTTACTTAACCACACGTTTACTGGGCAGGCTTAGTCCTCCAAGCGGTTAACCAGTATTGTGCACATTCTTTCGCCAGAAACTGACAACTGCCCTTCTTGAATCAGCGGAAGGGAGAGAATGACCGTAGAAAATATTTCATGATCAATCTCCACGAAAGAATGTTGCCGACCTCGGCGGGGGTCGAACCCGCGACCTCCTGGTCTCCAGTCGGACGCGCATCCAACTGCGCCACCGAGGCCGGCCCACCTTCATGTTTCTGCAATGGTCTAAAATCTTTACTTCTCTCAGGTCTGCCCATGCGCCAGGTTTCAAAGACAATGTTGCCTGGATCGTTGCCGATTTAGGTTTCAAGTTCAACGATGTTATTCCTTCTAGAGACCTGTCTGCAGAATACACCCCTGACGAATTCAATACACACGTAAGTCTTCTTTCTTCTACTGTAAGTTGACAAACATGCACGTTTATGGGTAAACACCCATTCTCCACAAACAAACAACATAAAACGAAAATAAATTTCAAGAAGATATTCATATTGTTCCACCCTCAAAACACAACACATCGTCAATAGTAACACACAGGCACGGTCCACATATTTTTCCCAAATGGGATTCGCGAGATTCGAATGTAATAAGTTTCCCTATCCTACAATAAAAAAGGCTTCAAACGATTGATTTCAAATGATAATTGATCTTTCAATGTATTGTAAACCAAAAATAATTTAAATATTCTATTATTCACAGCTGCAATTCCGCTCTAAACCGACTGTCCCCTCCAGGTAAATATTGGCTTCGCCCGATTTCACGGGTTGCCTGACAACAGGATGACCAGTCATATTGAAAAACGTTAACTAAAGTTTAACTAATGGACTTTCATTGTTTGTTTTATTTGAGGTTAACGTCCTCGGGAACACTGTTTACGCTGTTTTTAATTTTGTGTGACTTTTACCCGACGTTGAGATGAAACCTGTCTCCCAATAAAACCAACATAGATTATATGTCAGAACGGTCCGACTCGCATCACTTTTCCTGGGTAGACATGTGCGGTCAGTTTCAACTCTGCGTAGAAACATCATGCATCTATTTCTTCAAGCCCCAGTGGACGGGGGCCTCCATGTTGTCATGATCGTGCGTTATCAGTAAGCAAACATGTCTTGAAAATTAATCCATTGACCTCGCCAAAAGTCGGTTAAGCCCAAATCTATACCCAAATTGAAAAAGATCGATCAGTTATAACAGTATGAATGATCAATACACTTCTTTCATTCTTTTCATCCAGCTTGAAAAACTAAGACGGTACAAAACAATGTATATCTTCTTCAGGGTTGTTTTCTTTTGACCTAATTATCATTGTTATCTGTGAGAGTGGTTGTGGAGGTTGGGGGAGGGGGGAAGCGGGGCGGAGTGGGGGTGAAGAAAGGGACCGCTCGTATAAGTTCAACCGCGAGGAAAAAAAACAACCTGCGCTCCCCAAAATTTCTGATGCTCATACCCTTTTCTCGGGCTTTTCCGCGCTAATCTAACATTTTAAAATTTTGCTGCTTGCTGCTGACGGGAAACGGACCTCATAAGAACCTCTATTATACTACTCTTGTTTCTGTACAGAATAAGCATCGATTCCATTTAACCACTTTTGTATATAGTATTTTGAAAACAATCCAGGATATATTTTCTCCAAAACTTTATGAAGTTTCTGAGGACTGCTAAAAGCAGCGGGATTGGCGATGGTATAATAATATTTTTCTAATATCCTTTCCTTTTTTTCATTGCCATTATCGACGGGAAAACATCTCTCCAGTTTATTCATACGAATTACCATTTCTTTGATTTTCTCTTTCCAAAACTGAGTATTTAATACATTATTGCGCCACTCATCATCAAATAACTTTAATTTATATGATGATGATGAGTTCAGGTTTAACGACGCATCAACCCATGAGGGTCATTTGCGTCAAAATGGTAAACTAACATGGTTCTGTAATGAAACGGCTATAAAGGTAAGTTATATATGCATAAAATGTAAAACTAGAACGAATTTAAAAATTAAAGCAGTTCGACTTTGTTAAAAAGGTTGATGTGTTTTAAAAAGAACAGTATATTATCAGCAGGTACATTTTCAAATAAGTATCTCAGGTCATTTGTTTGAAAGAATTGACGTCGCACATGAGAGAATTCAATGCAGTCGATCAGGAAGTGTTTCGCCGTAAAAGGTTCATTACAGCTGATACAAAATGGCTGATCTTCTCGTTTAAGCAGATAAGAATGTGTGAGTCTAGTATGACCTATACGTAGACGAGTAAGAACTACTTCATCTCGCCTTAATGATCGATAAATGGTATTTTTACCAAGAACCGGTTTTATTTCATGTAGTTTATTGAATGTCGCTCTGTCCCATGACAGCTGCCATTTAGATAAGATGTACCTGTTGATAAAAGGTTTAAAATCTGTACATGGAAGTTTAAAATTCGATATTTCTAGATCGAGTGAGGCCTTTGCTTTTACATCGGCAGCCTCGTTACCTTTTATGCCAACATGGCTGGGGAGCCAACAGAATATAATTTCCTTAGTTTTCGAAAACTCGTGATGTTTTTCTATCAAGTTCTGAATTTTATGACTTTTTGAAGATGTGTGGTTTAGAGATTTCAAAACAGAAAGGGAGTCAGAGAAAATAACGAATTTGTTATCTAAAGGATTATTCATAACGTAATCCAAAGCCATTTCAATAGCCTTGGATTCAGCAGTGAAAATAGATGAGCCATCAGGTAGACGGATCTTTTCATGGTGACTGCCCGATATATACGCACAGCCAACCTTTTCTTCAACTTTTGAGCCATCAGTGTAGATGTGTTGATAGTCTGAAAGTCGCGATTGTAATTCTTGGAAGTTTTGTTTCATGAGATGTGAATCAGATAGTGACTTTTTGCTATTGTGTAAATCGAAAAGAATAGTTGGTTTAGTAATGCACCAGGATGGAATATCAGAAAAAGAGTGCTTTTGGATGTTTTTAGTGTTAATATTAGAGGATTCTAAAAGTGGTACTATACGAAGGCCGAAGGATTTAATTGCATTAGGTTTTCTTTCATAATATTCCTGAAATTGTGGTGGAAATGTGACTTCAAAAGCAGGGTTAGGAGGGCTAGCAGCAAGTCTGATGGCGTACTGAAGGGACAATTTTTCTCTGCGTAGCCATAACGATGGCTCATCTGCTTCCACGTTAAGACTCGATATTGGAGACGTACGAAAAGCTCCCAATGCCAAACGAAGTCCTTGATTATGTACAGTGTCTAACATCTGTAGATAAGATTTTCTAGCAGATCCATATACGAGGGACCCATAATCAAGTTTTGATCGAATTAAAGAACGATATAGATGAAGAAGAGTTGTTCTGTCCGCACCCCAACTTGTGTGAGATAACACTTTTAAAAGGTTTAATGCTTTTAAACATTTCGCTTTCACGTATTTTATATGGGGTATGAAGGAGAGTTTTCTATCAAATATAACCCCAAGAAATTTTGATTCGGCAACAACTGGTATTTGAGATCCATATATGTAGAGTGCTGGATCATTGTGTATTTTCCGTTGTTGACAGAAATGATGATGATGATGAGTTCAGGTTTAACGACGCATCAACCCATGAGGGTCATTTGCGTCAAAATGGTGAACTAACATGGTTCTGTAGTGAAACGATCATAATGGTAAGCCATAAATGCATAAAATGTAAAACTAGAACGAATTTAAAAATTAAAGCAGTTATACTTTGTTAAAAAGATTGATGTGTTTTAAAAACATAAGTATGCTATCATTTGGTACATTTTCAAATAAGTATCTCAGGTCATTTGTTTGGAAGAATTGACGTCGTATATGAGAGAATTCAATGCAATCGATCAGAAAGTGTTTTACCGTAAAAGGTTCATTACAGCTGATACAAAATGGCTGATCTTCTCGTTTGAGTAGATAAGAATGTGTGAGTCTAGTATGACCTATACGTAGACGAGTAAGAACCATTTCTTCTCGCCTTAATGACCGAGAAATATTATTTTTACCAAGAAACGGTTTTATTTCATGTAGTTTATTGAATGTCGCTCTGTCCCATGACAGCTGCCATTTGGATAAGATGTACCTGTTGATAAAAGATTTAAAATCTGTACATGGAAGTTTAAAATTCGAAATTTCTAGATCGAGTGAGGCTTTTGCTTTTACGTCGGCAGCCTCGTTACCTTTTATGCCAACATGGCTGGGGAGCCAACAGAACAAAATTTCCTTAGTTTTCGATAGCTCGTGATGTTTTTCTATCACGTTCTGGATTTTGGGATTTTTTGAAGATGTATGATTTAGAGATTTCAAAACAGAAAGGGAGTCCGAGAAAATAACGAATTTGTTCTCTAAAGAGTTATTCATAACGTAATCCAAAGCCATATCAATAGCCTTGGATTCAGCAGTGAAAATAGATGAGCCATCAGGAAGACGGATCTTTTCATGGTGGCTGCCCGATATATACGCACAGCCAACCTTATCTTCAACTTTTGAGCCATCGGTGTAGATGTGTTGATAATCTGAAAGTCGCGACTGTAATTCTTGGAAGTTTTGTTTCATGAGATGTGAATCAGAAAGTGACTTTTTGCTGTTGTGTAAATCGAAAAGAATATTTGGTTTAGTAATGCACCAGGATGGAATATCAGAAAACGAGTGTTTTTGAATGTTTTTAATGTTAATATTAGTAGATTCTAAAAGTGGTGCTATACGAAGGCCGAAGGATTTAATAGCGTTAGGTTTTCTTTTATAATATTCCTGAAATTGTGGTGGAAATGTGACTTCAAAAGCAGGGTTAGAAGGGTTAGCAGCAAGTCTGATGGCATACTGAAGGGACAATTTTTCTCTGCGTAGCCATAATGATGGCTCATCTGCTTCCACGTTAAGACTCGATACTGTGACAGAAATGAACGCACTGCGTTTTTGATTTGGAAAATTTGAAGCCATTTCTTGTTGCCCAGTCTTCAATTCTATTTAGACATTGCTGTAGATGTCTTTCTATTGTGCGCATATTTTTCGAGCGAAAACAAATACAAAAATCATCAACGTACAAAGAACCATCTGTTTTGTAATCCAGACAGTTTATAATATCGTTTAATTTCACGTTGAATAACGTGGTTGAAAGTATTGCTCCTTGAGGAACGCCCTGTTCTTGATCATAGAGATCAGACAGGGTCGATCCTACACGCACTTGTATTGTACGATCTTCAAGAAAACTTTTAATAAAGTTTGGTAGTCTTCCTTTCATACCAAAGTTATGTAGGTCTTTTAAAATTCCATATCGCCAAGTGGTATCATAGGCTTTTTCCAAATCGAAAAATACAGCGACTACATGTTCTCGTTTGATAAAAGCATCGCGGATAAAAGTTTCTAGTCTAACTAAATTATCATTGGTACTACGTTCAGCTCGGAATCCCGATTGAAGTTTTGTTATAAGATTGTTAGATTCTAAGTACCAAACAAGTCGTTTGTTTATCATTCTCTCTAGTGTTTTGCAAAGGCAACTTGTTAGCGCTATTGGTCTGTAGTTTGTTGGTTTTGCATGATCTTTCCCTGGTTTGGGAATAGGTATAATTGTGGCCAAACGCCAGCTTTCTGGAAAAACTCCTGTTGTCCATATACCGTTGAAAATATGTAAAAGTGTGTCAAGGGCGGTTTCGGGAAGGTGTTTGAGCATCTGGTAATGGATGTCATCAGGGCCTGTAGCTGTATCTTTTGATACTGCGATAGCATCTTTAAGTTCTGTAATGTTAAACAGGCTGTTATATTCTTCAGTATTTGAAGAGGTGAAATTAAGTTTGATTCTTTCTTCTTGTTTTTTTGATGTTTTGAAACTTCTCTGAATAATTCCGAGATGAAGAATTATCCAAAAAAGTTTCGCCAAGTGTGTTTGCTATCTCTTCCTTTGATGTGGCCTTTGTTCCACGTTTTGTATTTAAGTGGGTGAAACTGGGTGATTTTGATTTACCAGATATTTTTCGTATCATGTCCCAAACCTTTTTAATTGGAGTTTTATAATTTAAATTCGAAACGTAAGATTTCCATGATTTGCGTTTGGAGGCCTTTATTGTTCGACGAGCATTTGCTCTGAAATTCTTTACTTTATTCAGGTTCTCCTTTGTTGGATATCTGCAGAACTTTGATAATGCTTGCTTGCGCTGTTTTATGGCATCTTTGCATTCATCATTGTACCATGGCTTGCTTTTCTTTGGATTTGTCGAGGTTTTCGGTATACTTTTATTAGCTATGTCAAGAAGAGAAGAAGTAAAATCATCTAGAGGGTCCAAGGAATTGTCAAACTGATATATTTTGAGACTTTCTTCGCATAATGAGTAATATACTTCCCAATTTGCTTTATTTAGTTTCCACTTTGCGTTGTGATCATTCGTGGAATTATTTACGCTTTCAATAATAACAGGGAAGTGATCACTTCCATGTTGGTCTTCACTGACCGTCCAGTCGAAGTCCAGCAGGAGAGATGGGTGACATATGGAAAGATCTAAAGAAGAAAATTTTCCTGTTGCAGGATGGAGATAAGTGTGAGATTTGTCATTCATAAGACAAAGATCGTTTTTGGTTATAAAGTCTTCAATAATATTACCTTTAGGGTTGTTATCTTTACATCCCCAAAGGATATTGTGACCATTGAAGTCACCAACTAGTATACAGGGTGAAGGGAGTTGTTTCAGTAAAATGTCTAAATGTTCGGTCTCTAAATGAAAATTCGGAGGTATATACACAGAACAAATAGTAATTTCTTTATCTAAAGTAACAGAAACCGCAACGGCTTGAAGATTGGTTACAAGTTTAATTTCTCGCTGCGGACATGAAGAGTGAACTAAGATTGAGCTTCCACCAGACGGCCTCTGGCCTTCTGAATATATATAATTGTATGTATTGAAATCTCTGATATTTAATTGATCATCAGTTTTTAAAAAAGTTTCTTGCAAGCAAAAAACTGATGGATTCAATAAGGATAAAAGTAACAAGATCTCATTATAGTTTGACTTTAGACCTCGACAGTTCCATTGTATTATTTTGTGATTTGAATTCATTTTAGAGTTGTTAGATTTTAGTTAGACTAGCAACTAAGGATATGTTATTGGTGATTTTGATCTATTATTACTATTGTTGACGTGTGAATGTTCTGATGATCTCGATCTATTTCTGTTAGTTCGTGGGCGATCTGGAGCTTCTCCTAACTCCATATCATCGCTACTGTCACTCAAAGATCCGAACCTGTTATGTTGTTGAATAACATTATTTGAACCTTTTCGTTCTCTGTTTGATGTGCTTGGTCTTTGTGTTCCTTGACTAGATTTTGATTTTGTTTCTTTCGTAGGTGGAGATGATTGACTTCTTGCTTGTCTTTCTTTCTGTTGTTGTTTCTTCCAATCTTTTCTTATCATCTCAATGGTGGCTTTTTTCAGGCCACAAAGGGAGTCAGAGAAAATAACAAATTTGTTCTCTAAAGAGTTATTCATAATGTAATCCAAAGCCATATCAATAGCCTTGGATTCAGCAGTGAAAATAGATGAGCCATCAGGAAGACGGATCTTTTCATGGTGGCTGCCCGATATATACGCACAGCCAACCTTATCTTCAGCTTTTGAACCATCAGTGTAGATGTGTTGATAATCTGAAAGTCGCGACTGTATTTCTTGGAAGTTTTGTTTTATGAGATGTGAATCAGAAAGTGACTTTTTGCTGTTGTGCAAATCGAAAAGAATATTTGGTTTAGTAATGCACCAGGATGGAATATCAGAAAAAGAGTGTTTTTGAATGTTTTTAATGTTAATATTAGTAGATTCTTAAAGTGGTGCTATACGAAGGCCAAAGGATTTAAAAGCGTAAGGTTTTCTTTCATAATGTTCCTGAAAATGTGGTGGAAATGTGACTTCAAAAGCAGGGTTTGATGGGTTAGCATGGGGTATGAAAGAGAGTTTTTTATCAAATATAACCCCAAGAAATTTTGATTCAGCAACAACTGGTATTTGAGATCCATATATGTAGAGCGCTGGATCGTTGTGTATTTTCCGTTGTTGACAGAAATGAACGCACTGAGTTTTCGATTTGGAAAATTTAAAGCCATTTCTAGTTGCCCAGTCTTCTATTCTATTTAGACATTGCTGTAGATGTCCTTCTGTTGTGCGCATATTTTTCGAGCGAAAACAAATACAGAAATCATCAACGTACAAAGAACCATCTGTCTTGTAATCCAGACAGTTTATAATATCGTTTAATTTCACGTTGAATAACGTGGTAGAAAGTATTGCTCCTTGAGGAACGCCCTGTTCTTGATCATAGAGATCAGACAGGGTCGATCCTACACGCACTTGTATTGTACGATCTTCAAGAAAACTTTTAATAAAGTTTGGTAGTCTTCCTTTCATACCAAAGTTATGTAGGTCTTTTAAAATTCCATATCGCCAAGTGGTATCATAGGCTTTTTCCAAATCGAAAAATACAGCGACTACATGTTCTCGTTTGATAAAAGCATCACGGATAAAAGTTTCTAGTCTAACTAAATTATCATTGGTACTACGTTCAGCTCGTAATCCCGACTGAAGTTTTGTTATAAGATTGTTAGATTCTAAGTACCAAACAAGTCGTTTGTTTATCATTCTCTCTAGTGTTTTGCAAAGGCAACTTGTTAGCGCTATTGGACTGTAGTTTGTTGGTTCTGCATGATCTTTCCCTGATTTGGGAATAGGTATAATTGTGGCCAAACGCCAGCTTTCTGGAAAAACTCCTGTTGTCCATATACCGTTGAAAATATGTAAAAGTGTGTCAAGGGCGGTTTCGGGAAGGTGTTTAAGCATCTGGTAATGGATGTCATCAGGGCCTGTAGCTGTATCTTTTGATACTGCGATAGCATCTTTAAGTTCTGTAATGTTAAACAGGCTGTTATATTCTTCAGTATTTGAAGAGGTGAAATTAAGTTTGATTTTTTCTTCTTGTTTTTTGATGTTTTGAAACTTCTCTGAATAATTCCAAGATGAGGAATTATCCAAAAAAGTTTCGCCAAGTGTGTTTGCTATTTCTTCCTTTGATGTGGCCTTTGTTCCACGTTTTGTATTTAAGTGGGTGAAACTGGGTGATTTTGATTTACCAGATATTTTTCGTATGATATCCCAAATCTTTTTAATTGGAGTTTTATAATTTAAGTTTGAAACGTGAGATTTCCATGATTTGCGTTTGGAGGCCTTTATTGTTCGACGGGCTTTTGCTCTAAAGTTTTTAACGTTATTCAAGTTCTCCTTTGTTGGATATCTGCAGAACTTTGATAATGCTTGCTTGCGATGTTTTATGGCATCTTTGCACTCATCATTGTACCATGGTTTGTTTTTCTTTGGATTTGTCGAGGTTTTCGATATACTTTTATTAGCTATGTCAAGAAGAGCAGAAGTAAAATCATCTAGAGGGTCCAAGGAATTGTCAAACTTATCTATTTTGAGACTTTCTTCGCATAATAAGTGATATAATTCCCAATTTGCTTTATAAAGTTTCCACTTTGCGTTGTGATCATTGGTGGATTTATTTACGCTTTCAATAATAACAGGGAAGTATCACTTCCATGTTGGTCTTCACTGACCGTCCAGTCGAAGTCCAGCAGGAGAGATGGGTGACATATGGAAAGATCTAAAGAAGAAAAGTTTCCTGTTGCAGGATGGAGATAAGTGTGAGATTTGTCATTCACAAGACAAAGATCGTTTTTGGTTATAAAGTCTTCAATAATATTACCTTTAGGGTTGTTGTCTTTACATCCCCAAAGGATATTGTGACCATTGAAGTCACCAACTAGTATATAGGGTGAAGGGAGTTGTTTCAGTAAAGTGTCTAAATGTTCGGTCTCTAAAAGAAAAATCGGAGGTATATACACAGAAAAAAAAAGTAATTTCTTTATCTAAAGTAACAGAAACCGCAACGGCTTGAAGATTGGTTACAAGTTTATTTTCTCGCTGCGGACATGAAGAGTGAACTAAGATTGAGCTTCCACCAGACGGCCTCTGGCCTTCTGAATATATATAATTGTATGTATTGAAATCTCTGATATTTAATTGATCATCAGTTTTTAAAAAAGTTTCTTGCAAGCAAAAAACTGATGGATTCAATAAGGATAAAAGTAATAAGATCTCGTTATAGTTTGACTTTAGACCTCGACAGTTCCATTGTATTATTCTGTGTTTGGAATTCATTTTACAGTGAAATGTTTTAGTTAGACTAGAAACTAAGGATAAGTTATTGGTGATTTTGATCTATTATTACTATTGTTAGTAGGTGGATGTTCTGATGATCTCAATCTACTGCGGTTACTCGTGGGCGATCTGGAGTCTGTCCTAACTCCATATCATCGCTACTGTCACTCAAAGATCCGAATCTATTATGTTGTTGAATCGCATCATTAGAACCTTTTTGTTCTCTGTTTGTTCTGATTGATCTTTGTGATCCCTGAGTAGATTATGAATTTTGTTTGGTCTTTTGTAGGTGGTGATGATTGGCTTCTGGCTTGTCTTTCTTTCTGTTGTTGTTTTTTCCAATCTTTTCTCATTTCCATGGTGGCATTTTTCAGGCCAGCCTCTGTTTGTTTCTCCTCGATAGATGTTTATGTTTGACTTTTCTTTGTTTTTGTAATTCTTCTGTTTTGTTGTTTGATTTTGTTGTTTTTGATTGGACTGCAGGGTCGACAATAGTAATCGGATCAGTTTGAGTGGCAGTATCAACCACAGAAACCTTTTTCATAGAAGACTGGGTAATGTTGGCGTAACTGATTCCAGGAATTGGAGTTGGGGCTTCAACAAGTTTCCGCGCTTCAATGAAAGAAATATTTCTGGTAAACCTAAGACGTAAGATTTCTTTTTCTTTGTGCCAAATTTGGCATTCTTTAGAGTCAGCACTGTGTTTTTCACCACAATTAACACAGTGCAGTTCGTTTCTACATTATCTTTCAAGGTGTTCTGCTACCTGACCGCATTTCGAACAGATAGGGTCTTTAGAACACCTATCCTCATGGTGTCCATATTTCTGGCAATGATGACAACGCAAAGGATTTGGTATGTAGACTTCTACGTTGACTCTAAAGTATGCTACTTTTATTGTCTTCGGTAGAACTGATGTATTGAATGTAAAGACAAAGGTGTTTGTGTTTTTTAACTCTCCGTTTCGTTTAACTTTGAATCGTTTTATTGCAGTTACTCCTTGAGATCTTGTGCTTTCGAGAATCTCCTCCTCGCTGCAACTCCCCAATTCGGGGCAACGAATTACCCCCTTTGAGGAGTTCAGCGAAGTATGAGGGTACACCCGGACTTTCAAGTCGTGAAAAGTCTGTGCACGTAGAAGATTGATGATGATGATGAGTTCAGGTTTAACGACGCATCAATCCATGAGGGTCATTTGCGTCAAAATGGTGAACTAACATGGTTCTGTAGTGAAACGATTATAATGATAAGTCATAAATGCATAAAATGTAAAACTAGAACGAATTTAAAAATTAAAGCAGTTATACTTTGTTAAAAAGATTGATGTGTTTTAAAAACATAAGTATGCTATCATTTGGTACATTTTAAAATAAGTATCTCAGGTCATTTGTTTGGAAGAATTGACGTCGTACATGAGAGAATTCAGTGCAATCGATCAGAAAGTGTTTTACCGTAAAAGGTTGATTACAGCTGATACAAAATGGCTGATCTTCTCGTTTGAGTAGATAAGAATGTGTGAGTCTAGTATGACCTATACGTAGACGAGTAAGAACCACTTCTTCTCGCCTTAATGACCGATAAATATTATTTTTACCAAGAACCGGTTTTATTTCATGTAGTTTATTGAATGTCGCTCTGTCCCATGACAGCTGCCATTTGGATAAGATGTACCTGTTGATAAAAGATTTAAAATCTGTACATGGAAGTTTAAAATTCGAAATTTCTAGATCGAGTGAGGCCTTTGCTTTTACGTCGGCAGCCTCATTACCTTTTATGCCAACATGGCTGGGGAGCCAACAGAACAAAATTTCCTTAGTTTTCGATAGCTTGTGATGTTTTTCTATCACGTTCTGGATTTTGGGATTTTTTGAAGATGTATGATTTAGAGATTTCAAAACAGAAAGGGAGTCAGAGAAAATAACGAATTTGTTCTCTAAAGAGTTATTCATAACGTAATCCAAAGCCATATCAATAGCCTTGGATTCGGCAGTGAAAATAGATGAGCCATCAGGAAGACGGATCTTTTCATGGTGGCTGCCCGATATATACGCACAGCCAACCTTCTCTTCAACTTTTGAGCCATCAGTGTAGATGTGTTGATAATCTGAAAGTCGCGACTGTAATTCTTGGAAGTTTTGTTTCATGAGATGTGAATCAGAAAGTGACTTTTTGCTGTTGTGTAAATCGAGAAGAATATTTGGTTTAGTAATGCACCAGGATGGAATATCAGAAAACGAGTGTTTTTGAATGTTTTTAATGTTAATATTAGTAGATTCTAAAAGTGGTGCTATACGAAGGCCGAAGGATTTCATAGCGTTAGGTTTTCTTTCATAATATTCCTGAAATTGTGGTGGAAATGTGACTTCAAAAGCAGGGTTAGAAGGGTTAGCAGCAAGTCTGATGGCATACTACGTTAAGACTCGATACTGGAGATGTACGAAAAGCTCCCAATGCTAAACGAAGTCCTTGATTATGTACAGTGTCTAACATCTGTAGATAAGATTTTCTAGCAGATCCATATACGATGGACCCATAATCAAGTTTTGATGATGAGTTCAGGTTTAACGACGCATCAACCCATGAGGGTCATTTGCGTCAAAATGGTGAACTAACATGGTTCTGTAGTGAAACGATTATAATGATAAGTCATAAATGCATAAAATGTAAAACTAGAACGAATTTAAAAATTAAAGCAGTTATACTTTGTTAAAAAGATTGATGTGTTTTAAAAACATAAGTATGCTATCATTTGGTACATTTTCAAATAAGTATCTCAGGTCATTTGTTTGGAAGAATTGACGTCGTACATGAGAGAATTCAATGCAATCGATCAGAAAGTGTTTTACCGTAAAAGGTTCATTACAGCTGATACAAAATGGCTGATCTTCTCGTTTGAGTAGATAAGAATGTGTGAGTCTAGTATGACCTATACGTAGACGAGTAAGAACCACTTCTTCTCGCCTTAATGACCGATAAATATTATTTTTACCAAGAACCGGTTTTATTTCATGTAGTTTATTGAATGTCGCTCTGTCCCATGACAGCTGCCATTTGGATAAGATGTACCTGTTGATAAAAGATTTAAAATCTGTACATGGAAGTTTAAAATTCGAAATTTCTAGATCGAGTGAGGCCTTTGCTTTTATGTCGGCAGCCTCATTACCTTTTATGCCAACATGGCTGGGGAGCCAACAGAACAAAATTTCCTTAGTTTTCGATAGCTCGTGATGTTTTTCTATCACGTTCTGGATTTTGGGATTTTTTGAAGATGTATGATTTAGAGATTTCAAAACAGAAAGGGAGTCAGAGAAAATAACGAATTTGTTCTCTAAAGAGTTATTCATAATGTAATCCAAAGCCATATCAATAGCCTTGGATTCAGCAGTGAAAATAGATGAGCCATCAGGAAGACGGATCTTTTCATGGTGGCTGCCCGATATATACGCACAGCCAACCTTATCTTCAACTTTTGAGCCATCAGTGTAGATGTGTTGATAATCTGAAAGTCGCGACTGTAATTCTTGGAAGTTTTGTTTCATGAGATGTGAATCAGAAAGTGACTTTTTGCTGTTGTGTAAATCGAAAAGAATATTTGGTTTAGTAATGCACCAGGATGGAATATCAGAAAACGAGTGTTTTTGAATGTTTTTAATGTTAATATTAGTAGATTCTAAAAGTGGTGCTATACGAAGGCCGAAGGATTTAATAGCGTTAGGTTTTCTTTCATAATATTCCTGAAATTGTGGTGGAAATGTGACTTCAAAAGCAGGGTTAGAAGGGTTAGCAGCAAGTCTGATGGCATACTGAAGGGACAATTTTTCTCTGCGTAGCCATAACGATGGCTCATCTGCTTCCACGTTAAGACTCGATACTGGAGATGTACGAAAAGCTCCCAATGCTAAACGAAGTCCTTGATTATGTACAGTGTCTAACATCTGTAGATAAGATTTTCTAGCAGATCCATATACGATGGACCCATAATCAAGTTTTGATCGAATTAAAGAACGATACAGGTGAAGAAGAGTTGTTCTGTCCGCTCCCCAACTTGTGTGAGATAAAACTTTTAAAAGGTTTAATGCTTTTAAACATTTCGCTTTCAAGTATTTTATATGGGGTATGAAGGAGAGTTTTTTATCAAATATAACCCCAAGAAATTTAGATTCAGCAACAACTGGTATTTGAGATCCATATATGTAGAGCGCTGGATCGTTGTGTATTTTCCGTTGTTGACAGAAATGAACGCACTGAGTTTTCGATTTGGAAAATTTAAAGCCATTTCTAGTTGCCCAGTCTTCAATTCTATTTAGACATTGCTGTAGATGTCTTTCTATTGTGCGCATATTTTTCGAGCGAAAACAAATACAGAAATCATCAACGTACAAAGAACCATCTGTTTTGTAATCCAGACAGTTTATAATATCGTTTAATTTCACGTTGAATAACGTGGTTGAAAGTATGGCTCCTTGAGGAACGCCCTGTTCTTGATCATAGAGATCAGACAGGGTCGATCCTACACGCACTTGTATTGTACGATCTTCAAGAAAACTTTTAATAAAGTTTGGTAGTCTTCCTTTCATACCAAAGTTATGTAGGTCTTTTAAAATTCCATATCGCCAAGTGGTATCATAGGCTTTTTCCAAATCGAAAAATACAGCGACTACATGTTCTCGTTTGATAAAAGCATCACGGATAAAAGTTTCTAGTCTAACTAAATTATCATTGGTACTACGTTCGGCTCGGAATCCCGACTGAAGTTTTGTTATCAGATTGTTAGATTCTAAGTACCAAACAAGTCGTTTGTTTATCATTCTCTCTAGTGTTTTGCAAAGGCAACTTGTTAGCGCTATTGGTCTGTAGTTTGTTGGTTCTGCATGATCTTTCCCTGGTTTGGGAATAGGTATAATTGTGGCCAAACGCCAGCTTTCTGGAAAAACTCCTGTTGTCCATATACCGTTGAAAATATGTAAAAGTGTGTCAAGGGCGGTTTCGGGAAGGTGTTTAAGCATCTGGTAATGGATGTCATCAGGGCCTGTAGCTGTATCTTTTGATACTGCGATAGCATCTTTAAGTTCTGTAATGTTAAACAGGCTGTTATATTCTTCAGTATTTGAAGAGGTGAAATTAAGTTTGATTTTTTCTTCTTGTTTTTTGATGTTTTGAAACTTCTCTGAATAATTCCGAGATGAGGAATTATCCAAAAAAGTTTCGCCAAGTGTGTTTGCTATCTCTTCCTTCGATGTGGCTTTTGTTCCACGTTTTGTATTTAAGTGGGTGAAACTGGGTGATTTTGATTTACCAGATATTTTTCGTATCATATCCCAAACCTTTTTAATTGGAGTTTTATAATTTAAGTTTGAAATGTAAGATTTCCATGATTTGCGTTTGGAGGCCTTTATTGTTCGACGGGCTTTTGCTCTAAAGTTTTGACGTTATTCAAGTTCTCCTTTGTTGGATATCTGCAGAACTTTGATAATGCTTGCTTGCGCTGTTTTATGGCATCTTTGCACTCATCATTGTACCATGGTTTTTTTCTTTGGATTTGTCGAGGTTTTCGGTATACTTTTATTAGCTATGTCAAGAAGAGAAGAAGTAAAATCATCTAGAGGGTCCAAGGAATTGTCAAACTTATCTATTTTGAGACTTTTTTCGCATAATAAGTGATATAATTCCCAATTTGCTTTATTTAGTTTCCACTTTGCGTTGTGATCATTCGTGGAATTATTTACGCTTTCAATAATAACAGGGAAGTGATCACTTCCATGTTGGTCTTCACTGACCGTCCAGTCGAAGTCCAGCAGGAGAGATGGGTGACATATGGAAAGATCTAAAGAAGAAAATTTTCCTGTTGCAGGATGGAGATAAGTGTGAGATTTGTCATTCATAAGACAAAGATCGTTTTTGGTTATAAAGTCTTCAATAATATTACCTTTAGGGTTGTTATCTTTACATCCCCAAAGGATATTGTGACCATTTAAGTCACCAACTAGTATACAGGGTGAAGGGAGTTGTTTCAGTAAAATGTCTAAATGTTCGGTCTCTAAATGAAAATTCGGAGGTATATACACAGAACAAAATGTAATTTCTTTATCTAAAGTAACAGAAACCGCAACGGCTTGAAGATTGGTTACAAGTTTAATTTCTCGCTGCGGACATGAAGAGTGAACCAAGATTGAGCTTCCACCAGACGGCCTCTGGCCTTCTGAATATATATAATTGTATGTATTGAAATCTCTGATATTTTATTGATCATCAGTTTTTAAAAAAGTTTCTTGCAAGCAAAAAACTGATGGATTCAATAAGGATAAAAGTAATAAGATCTCGTTATAGTTTGACTTTAGACCTCGACAGTTCCATTGTATTATTTTGTGATTTGAATTCATTTTAGAGTTGTTAGATTTTAGTTAGACTACCAACTAAGGATATGTTATTGGTGATTTTGATCTATTATTACTATTGTTGACGTGTGAATGTTCTGATGATCTCGATCTATTTCTGTTAGTTCGTGGGCGATCTGGAGCTTCTCCTAACTCGATATCATCGCTACTGTCACTCAAAGATCCGAACCTGTTATGTTGTTGAATAACATTATTTGAACCTTTTCGTTCTCTGTTTGATGTGCTTGGTCTTTGTGTTCCTTGACTAGATTTTGATTTTGTTTCTTTCGTAGGTGGAGATGATTGACTTCTTGCTTGTCTTTCTTTCTGTTGTTGTTTCTTCCAATCTTTTCTTATCATCTCAATGGTGGCTTTTTTCAGGCCACCATCTCCTTTTTTCTCTTCAGAAGGTGTCTTTGTTTGATTTTTGTTTGTAGTGTTTGTTTGACCTTTTTGTTTCTGCAGATCTTCTGTTTGGCTGTTTGTGTTTGTTGAACTTGATTGAACTGCAGAGTCGAGAATATTGATCGGATCGGTTTGAGTGGCAGTATCAACCACAGAAACCTTTTTCATAGAAGACTGGGTGATGTTGGCATAACTGATTCCAGGAATTGGAGTTGGGGCCTCAACAAGTTTCCGCGCTTCGATGAAAGAAATATTTCTGGTAAACTTAAGACGTAAGATTTCTTTTTCTTTGTGCCAAACTTGGCATTCTTTAGAGTCAGCACTGTGTTTTTCACCACAATTGACACAGTGCAGTTCGTTTCTACATTGACTTTCTGGGTGTTCTGCTACCTGACCGCATTTCGAACAGATAGGGTCCTTAGAACACCTATCCTCATGGTGTCCATATTTCTGGCAATGATGACAACGCAAAGGATTTGGTATGTAGACTTCTACGTTGACTCTAAAGTATGCTACTTTTATTGTTTTTGGTAGAACTGATGTATTGAATGTAAAGACAAAGGTGTTTGTGTTTTTTAACTCTCCGTTTCGTTTAACTTTGAATCGTTTGATTGCAGTTACTCCTTGAGATCTTGTGCCTTCGAGAATCTCCTCCTCGCTGCAATTCCCCAATTCGGGGCAACGAATTACCCCCTTTGAGGAGTTCAGCGAAGTATGAGGGTACACCCGGACTTTCAAGTCGTGAAAAGTCTGTGCACGTAGAAGATTCTCGGCATGGGCTTTCCTGGATACCTCAATGAGTAGCTGATTCGACCTGTGTAGTTTCTTTATGTTTTCCGGCTCACCAGCTATACTTTGAATTACTTTTTGTATTACAAACGGAGATAAAGATGTTACTGGTTTGTTTTCTTCCTTGCTTTCAACTAAAATGAAACGCGGAAAATGTTGAGATGATGTATCTTTGGTAGAGGTTGTTGGAGGTTGAGTGCTTTCGTTAACATCTGAAATATCAGATTCTGAACATTGTTTAGTTCTTTTTCTTCGATTAGAACCCATGATAAAGATGTATTAAAATTCGTCCTCCATGCTCTCCGCCCACCACGGAGCCCAACAAGGGAACACATCAATGGAGTGGTTTTCCTACTCACTTGTGCTAGAGATACACAGAAGATATACTCGCACGAGCAAAATGCTGCACGATTGACCCGTTAAGCCGCCGCCTTCTTCGGATTGGAAAGGTTAAGAAAAAAGAATTATGGGCAAACGGTGAGTATCAGTATGATACAAAAGACAAGGAAGAGAAAGAAAAGATAAATCAAGTTTTGATCGAATTAAAGAACGATACAGGTGAAGAAGAGTTGTTCTGTCCGCTCCCCAACTTGTGTGAGATAAAACTTTTAAAAGGTTTAATGCTTTTAAACATTTCGCTTTCAAGTATTTTATATGGGGTATGAAGGAGAGTTTTTTATCAAATATAACCCCAAGAAATTTAGATTCAGCAACAACTGGTATTTGAGATCCATATATGTAGAGCGCTGGATCGTTGTGTATTTTCCGTTGTTGACAGAAATGAACGCACTGAGTTTTCGATTTGGAAAATTTAAAGCCATTTCTAGTTGCCCAGTCTTCAATTCTATTTAGACATTGCTGTAGATGTCTTTCTATTGTGCGCATATTTTTCGAGCGAAAACAAATACAGAAATCATCAACGTACAAAGAACCATCTGTTTTGAAATCCAGACAGTTTATAATATCGTTTAATTTCACGTTGAATAACGTGGTTGAAAGTATGGCTCCTTGAGGAACGCCCTGTTCTTGATCATAGAGATCAGACAGGGTCGATCCTACACGCACTTGTATTGTACGATCTTCAAGAAAACTTTTAATAAAGTTTGGTAGTCTTCCTTTCATACCAAAGTTATGTAGGTCTTTTAAAATTCCATATCGCCAAGTGGTATCATAGGCTTTTTCCAAATCGAAAAATACAGCGACTACATGTTCTCGTTTGATAAAAGCATCACGGATAAAAGTTTCTAGTCTAACTAAATTATCATTGGTACTACGTTCAGCTCGGAATCCCGACTGAAGTTTTGTTATCAGATTGTTAGATTCTAAGTACCAAACAAGTCGTTTGTTTATCATTCTCTCTAGTGTTTTGCAAAGGCAACTTGTTAGCGCTATTGGTCTGTAGTTTGTTGGTTCTGCATGATCTTTCCCTGGTTTGGGAATAGGTATAATTGTGGCCAAACGCCAGCTTTCTGGAAAAACTCCTGTTGTCCATATACCGTTGAAAATATGTAAAAGTGTGTCAAGGGCGGTTTCCGGAAGGTGTTTAAGCATCTGGTAATGGATGTCATCAGGGCCTGTAGCTGTATCTTTTGATACTGCGATAGCATCTTTAAGTTCTGTAATGTTAAACAGGCTGTTATATTCTTCAGTATTTGAAGAGGTGAAATTAAGTTTGATTTTTTCTTCTTGTTTTTTGATGTTTTGAAACTTCTCTGAATAATTCCGAGATGAGGAATTATCCAAAAAAGTTTCGCCAAGTGTGTTTGCTATCTCTTCCTTCGATGTGGCTTTTGTTCCACGTTTTGTATTTAAGTGGGTGAAACTGGGTGATTTTGATTTACCAGATATTTTTCGTATCATATCCCAAACCCTTTTAATTGGAGTTTTATAATTTAAGTTTGAAACGTAAGATTTCCATGATTTGCGTTTGGAGGCCTTTATTGTTCGACGGGCTTTTGCTCTAAAGTTTTTGACGTTATTCAAGTTCTCCTTTGTTGGATATCTGCAGAACTTTGATAATGCTTGCTTGCGCTGTTTTATAGCATCTTTGCACTCATCATTGTACCATGGTTTGTTTTTCTTTGGATTTGTCGAGGTTTTCGGTATACTTTTATTAGCTATGTCAAGAAGAGAAGAAGTAAAATCATCTAGAGGGTCCAAGGAATTGTCAAACTTATCTATTTTGAGACTTTTTTCGCATAATAAGTGATATAATTCCCAATTTGCTTTATTTAGTTTCCACTTTGCGTTGTGATCATTCGTGGATGATGATGATGAGTTCAGGTTTAACGACGCATCAACCCATGAGGGTCATTTGCGTCAAAATGGTAAACTAACATGGTTCTGTAATGAAACGGCTATAAAGGTAAGTTGTTGTTTTTTTTTTTTTTTTGTTTTTTTTTTATTTGGGTTTTACGGCCCTTTCAAGAATATTTCACTTATATCGAGCCGATCGTTCATCGAAGGTGGGCGAAAACCGGAGTACCCGGAGAAAAACCACCTGACCATCCGTAAGCAGAACTTGGCTTTCCCACATATGACCCGAGCTAGGCTCGAACCACAGCGGTGAGAAACCAAATGGATTAAGTCAACTCTCTTATCCGCTAGGCTACGGGGGCCCGCTAAAGGTAAGTTATATATGCATAAAATGTAAAACTAGAACGAATTTAAAAATTAAAGCAGTTAGACTTTGTTAAAAGGTTGATGTGTTTTAAAAAGAACAGTATATTATCAGCAGGTACATTTTCAAATAAGTACCTCAGGTCATTTGTTTGAAAGAATTGACGTCGCACATGAGAGAATTTAATGCAGTCGATCAGAAAGTGTTTCGCCGTAAAAAGTTCATTACAGCTGATACAAAATGGCTGATCTTCTCGTTTAAGCAGATAAGAATGTGTGAGTCTAGTATGACCTATACGTAGACGAGTAAGAACTACTTCATCTCGCCTTAATGATCGATAAATGGTATTTTTACCAAGAACCGGTTTTATTTCATGTAGTTTATTGAATGTCGCTCTGTCCCATGACAGCTGCCATTTAGATAAGATGTACCTGTTGATAAAAGGTTTAAAATCTGTACATGGAAGTTTAAAATTCGAAATTTCTAGATCGAGTGAGGCCTTTGCTTTTACATCGGCAGCCTCGTTACCTTTTATGCCAACATGGCTGGGGAGCCAACAGAATATAATTTCCTTAGTTTTCGATAACTCGTGATGTTTTTCTATCAAGTTCTGAATTTTGGGACTTTTTGAAGATGTGTGGTTTAGAGATTTCAAAACAGAAAGGGAGTCAGAGAAAATAACGAATTTGTTATCTAAAGAATTATTCATAACGTAATCCAAAGCCATATCAATAGCCTTGGATTCAGCAGTGAAAATAGATGAGCCATCAGGTAGACGGATCTTTTCATGGTGACTGCCCGATATATACGCACAGCCAACCTTTCCTCAACTTTTGAGCCATCAGTGTAGATGTGTTGATAGTCTGAACGTCGAGATTGTAATTCTTGGAAGTTTTGTTTCATGAGATGTGAATCAGATAGTGTCTTTTTGCTATTGTGTAAATCGAAAAGAATATTTGGTTTAGTAATGCACCAGGATGGAATATCAGAAAAAGAGTGCTTTTGGATGTTTTTAGTGTTAATATTAGAGGATTCTAAAAGTGGTGCTATACGAAGGCCGAAGGATTTAATTGCGTTAGGTTTTCTTTCATAATATTCCTGAAATTGTGGTGGAAATGTGACTTCAAAAGCAGGGTTAGAAGGGTTAGCAGCAAGTCTGATGGCGTACTGAAGGGACAATTTTTCTCTGCGTAGCCATAACGATTGCTCATCTGCTTCCACGTTAAGACTCGATATTGGAGACGTACGAAAAGCTCCCAATGCCAAACGAAGTCCTTGATTATGTACAGTGTCTAACATCTGTAGATAAGATTTTCTAGCAGATCCATATACGAGGGACCCATAATCAAGTTTTGATCGAATTAAAGAACGATATAGATGAAGAAGAGTTGTTCTGTCCGCACCCCAACTTGTGTGAGATAACACTTTTAAAAGGTTTAATGCTTTTAAACATTTCGCTTTCACGTATTTTATATGGGGTATGAAGGAGAGTTTTCTATCAAATATAACCCCAAGAAATTTTGATTCGGCAACAACTGGTATTTGAGATCCATATATGTAGAGTGCTGGATCATTGTGTATTTTCCGTTGTTGACAGAAATGAACGCACTGCGTTTTCGATTTGGAGAATTTGAAGCCATTTCTTGTTGCCCAGTCTTCAATTCTATTTAGACATTGCTGTAGATGTCTTTCTATTGTGCGCATATTTTTCGAGCGAAAACAAATACAAAAATCATCAACGTACAAAGAACCATCTGTTTTGTAATCCAGACAGTTTATAATATCGTTTAATTTCACGTTGAATAACGTGGTTGAAAGTATTGCTCCTTGAGGAACGCCCTGTTCTTGATCATAGAGATCAGACAGGGTCGATCCTACACGCACTTGTATTGTACGATCTTCAAGAAAACTTTTAATAAAGTTTGGCAGTCTTCCTTTCATACCAAAGTTATGTAGGTCTTTTAAAATTCCATATCGCCAAGTGGTATCATAGGCTTTTTCCAAATCGAAAAATACAGCGACTACATGTTCTCGTTTGATAAAAGCATCGCGGATAAAAGTTTCTAGTCTAACTAAATTATCATTGGTACTACGTTCAGCTCGGAATCCCGATTGAAGTTTTGTTATAAGATTGTTAGATTCTAAGTACCAAACAAGTCGTTTGTTTATCATTCTCTCTAGTGTTTTGCAAAGGCAACTCGTTAGCGCTATTGGTCTGTAGTTTGTTGGTTCTGCATGATCTTTCCCTGGTTTGGGAATAGGTATAATTGTGGCCAAACGCCAGCTTTCTGGAAAAACTCCTGTTGTCCATATACCGTTGAAAATATGTAAAAGTGTGTCAAGGGCGGTTTCGGGAAGGTGTTTAAGCATCTGGTAATGGATGTCATCAGGGCCTGTAGCTGTATCTTTTGATACTGCGATAGCATCTTTAAGTTCTGTAATGTTTAACAGGCTGTTATATTCTTCAGTATTTGAAAAGGTGAAATTAAGTTTGATTTTTTCTTCTTGTTTTTTGATGTTTTGAAAGTTCTCTGAATAATTCCGAGATGAAGAATTATCCAAAAAAGTTTCGCCAAGTGTGTTTGCTATCTCTTCCTTTGATGTGGCCTTTGTTCCACGTTTTGTATTTAACTGGGTGAAACTGGGTGATTTTGATTTACCAGATATTTTTCGTATCATGTCCCAAACCTTTTTAACTGGAGTTTTATAATTTAAATTCGAAACGTAAGATTTCCATGATTTGCGTTTGGAGGCCTTTATTGTTCGACGAGCATTTGCTCTGAAATTCTTTACTTTATTCAGGTTCTCCTTTGTTGGATATCTGCAGAACTTTGATAACGCTTGCTTGCGCTGTTTTATGGCATCTTTGCATTCATCATTGTACCATGGCTTGCTTTTCTTTGGATTTGTCGAGGTTTTCGGTATACTTTTATTAGCTATGTCAAGAAGAGAAGAAGAAAAATCATCTAGAGGGTCCAAGGAATTGTCAAACTGATCTATTTTGAGACTTTCTTCGCATAATAAGTGATATAATTCCCAATTTGCTTTATTTAGTTTCCACTTTGCGTTGTGATCATTCGTGGAATTATTTACGCTTTCAATAATAACAGGGAAGTGATCACTACCATGTTGGTCTTCACTGACCGTCCAGTCGAAGTCCAGCAGGAGAGATGGGTGACATATGGAAAGATCTAAAGAAGAAAATTTTCCTGTTGCAGGATGGAGATAAGTGTGAGATTTGTCATTCATAAGACAAAGATCGTTTTTGGTTATAAAGTCTTCAATAATATTACCTTTAGGGTTGTTATCTTTACATCCCCAAAGGATATTGTGACCATTGAAGTCACCAACTAGTATACAGGGTGAAGGGAGTTGTTTCAGTAAAATGTCTAAATGTTCGGTCTCTAAATGAAAATTCGGAGGTATATACACAGAACAAATAGTAATTTCTTTATCTAAAGTAACAGAAACCTTAACGGCTTGAAGATTGGTTATAAGTTTAATTTCTCGCTGCGGACATGAAGAGTGAACTAAGATTGAGCTTCCACCAGACGGCCTCTGGCCTTCTGAATATATATAATTGTATGTATTGAAATCTCTGATATTTAATTGATAATAGTAATAAGTAATAAGATCTCGTTATAGTTTGACTTTAGACCTCGACAGTTCCATTGTATTATTTTGTGATTTGAATTCATTTTAGAGTTGTTAGATTTTAGTTAGACTACCAACTAAGGATATGTTATTGGTGATTTTGATCTATTATTACTATTGTTGACGTGTGAATGTTCTGATGATCTCGATCTATTTCTGTTAGTTCGTGGGCGATCTGGAGCTTCTCCTAACTCCATATCATCGCTACTGTCACTCAAAGATCCGAACCTGTTATGTTGTTGAATAACATTATTTGAACCTTTTCGTTCTCTGTTTGATGTGCTTGGTCTTTGTGTTCCTTGACTAGATTTTGATTTTGTTTCTTTCGTAGGTGGAGATGATTGACTTCTTGCTTGTCTTTCTTTCTGTTGTTGTTTCTTCCAATCTTTTCTTATCATATCAATGGTGGCTTTTTTCAGGCCACCATCTCCTTTTTTCTCTTCAGAAGGTGTCTTTGTTTGATTTTTGTTTGTAGTGTTTGTTTGACCTTTTTGTTTCTGCAGATCTTCTGTTTGGCTGTTTGTGTTTGTTGAACTTGATTGAACTGCAGAGTCGAGAATATTGATCGGATCGGTTTGAGTGGCAGTATCAACCACAGAAACCTTTTTCATAGAAGACTGGGTGATGTTGGCATAACTGATTCCAGGAATTGGAGTTGGGGCCTCATGATGATGATGAGTTCAGGTTTAACGACGCATCAACCCATGAGGGTCATTTGCGTCAAAGTGGTGAAACTAACATGGTTCTGTAGTGAAACGATTATAATGATAAGTCATAAATGCATTAAATGTAAAACTAGAAAGAATTTAAAAATTAAAACAGTTATACTTTGTTAAAAATATTGATGTGTTTTAAAAACATAAGTATGTTATCAGTCGGTACATTTTCAAATAAGTATCTCAGGTCATTTGTTTGGAAGAATTGACGTCGCATATGGGAGAATTCAATGCAGTTGATCAGAAAGTGTTTCACCGTAAAAGGTTCATTACAGCTGATACAAAATGGCTGATCTTCTCGTTTGAGTAGATAAGAATGTGTGAGTCTAGTATGACCTATACGTAGACGAGTGAGAACCACTTCTTCTCGCCTTAATGATCGATAAATGGTATTTTTACCAAGAACCGGTTTTATTTCGTGTAGTTTATTGAATGTCGCTCTGTCCCATGACAGCTGCCATTTTGATAAGATGTACCTGTTGATAAAAGGTTTAAAATCTGTACATGGAAGTTTAAAATTCGAAATTTTTAGATAGAGTGAGGCCTTTGCTTTTACGTCGGCAGCCTCGTTACCTTTTATGCCAACATGGCTGGGGAGCCAACAGAACAAAATTTCCTTAGTTTTCGATAACTCGTGATGTTTTTCTATCAGGTTCTGAATTTTGGGATTTTTTGAAGATGTGTGGTTTAGAGATTTCAAAACAGAAAGGGAGTCCGAGAAAATAACGAATTTGTTCTTTAAAGAGTTATTCATAACGTAATCCAAAGCCATATCAATAGCCTTGGATTCAGCAGTGAAAATAGATGAGCCATCAGGAAGACGGATCTTTTCATGGTGGCTGCCCGATATATACGCACAACCAACCTTATCTTCAACTTTTGAGCCATCGGTGTAGATGTGTTGATAATCTGAAAGTCGCGACTGTAATTCTTGGAAGTTTTGTTTCATGAGATGTGAATCAGAAAGTGACTTTTTGCTGTTGTGTAAATCGAAAAGAATATTTGGTTTAGTAATGCACCAGGATGGAATATCAGAAAAAGAGTGTTTTTGAATGTTTTTAATGTTAATATTAGCAGGTTCTAAAAGTGGTGCTATACGAAGGCCGAAGGATTTAATAGCGTTAGGTTTTCTTTCATAATATTCCTGAAATTGTGGTGGAAATGTGACTTCAAAAGCAGGGTTAGAAGGGTTAGCAGCAAGTCTGATGGCATACTGAAGGGACAATTTTTCTCTGCGTAGCCATAACGATGGCTCATCTGCTTCCACGTTAAGACTCGATACTGGAGATGTACGAAAAGCTCCCAATGCCAAACGAAGTCCTTGATTTTGTACAGTGTCTAACATCTGTAGATAAGATTTTCTAGCAGATCCATATACGATGGACCCATAATCAAGTTTTGATCGAATTAAAGAACGATACAGGTGAAGAAGAGTTGTTCTGTCCGCTCCCCAACTTGTGTGAGATAAAACTTTTAAAAGGTTTAATGCTTTTAAACATTTCGCTTTCAAGTATTTTATATGGGGTATGAAGGAGAGTTTTCTATCAAATATAACCCCAAGAAATTTTGATTCAGCAACAACTGGTATTTGAGATCCATATATGTAGAGTGCTGGAAAATTGTGTATTTTCCGTTGTTGACAGAAATGAACGCACTGAGTTTTCGATTTGGAAAATTTGAAGCCATTACTTGTTGCCCAGTCTTCAATTCTGTTTAGACATTGCTGTAGATGTCTTTCTATTGTGCGCATATTTTTCGAGCGAAAACATATACAGAAATCATCAACGTACAAAGAACCATCCGTCTTGTAATCCAGACAGTTTATAATATCGTTTAATTTCACGTTGAATAAAGTGGTTGAAAGTATGGCTCCTTGAGGAACGCCCTGCTCTTGATCATAGAGGTCAGAAAGGGTCGATCCTACACGCACTTGTATAGTACGATCTTCAAGAAAACTTTTAATAAAGTTTGGTAGTCTTCCTTTTAGACCAAAGTTGTGCAGGTCTTTCAAAATTCCGTATCGCCAAGTAGTATCATAGGCTTTTTCCAAATCGAAAAATACAGCGACTACATGTTCTCTTTTGATAAAAGCATCCCGGATAAAAGTTTCTAGTCTAACTAAATTATCATTGGTACTACGTTCAGCTCGGAATCCCGACTGAAACTTTGTTATAAGATTGTTAGATTCTAAGTACCAAACAAGTCGTTTGTTTATCATTCTCTCTAGTGTTTTGCAAAGGCAACTTGTTAGCGCTATTGGTCTGTAGTTTGTTGGTTCTGCATGATCTTTCCCTGGTTTGGGAATAGGTATAATTGTGGCCAAACGCCAGCTTTCTGGAAAAACTCCTGTTGTCCATATATCGTTGAAAATATGTAAAAGTGTGTCAAGGGCGGTTTCGGGAAGGTGTTTAAGCATCTGGTAATGGATGTCATCAGGGCCTGTAGCTGTATCTTTTGATATTGCGATAGCATCTTTAAGTTCTGTTATGTTAAACAGACTGTTATATTCTTCAGTATTTGAAGAGGTGAAATTAAGTTTGATCTTTTCTTCTTGTTTTTTGATGTTTTGAAACTTCTCTGAATAATTCCGAGATGAGGAATTATCCAAAAAAGTTTCGCCAAGTGTATTTGCTATCTCTTCCTTTGATGTGGCCTTTGTTCCACGTTTTGTATTTAAGTGGGTGAAACTGGGTGATTTAGATTTACCAGATATTTTTCGTATCATATCCCAAACCTTTTTAATTGGAGTTTTATGATTTAAGTTTGAAACGTAAGATTTCCATGATTTGCGTTTGGAGGCCTTTATTGTTCGACGGGCCTTTGCTCTGAAGTTTTTAACGTTATTCAAGTTCTCCTTTGTTGGATATCTGCAGAACTTTGATAATGCTTGCTTGCGCTGTTTTATGGCATCTTTGCATTCATCATTGTACCATGGCTTGCTTTTCTTTGGATTTGTCGAGGTTTTCGGTATACTTTTATTAGCGATGTCAAGAAGAGAAGAAGTAAAATCATCTAGAGGGTCCAAGGAATTGTCAAACTTGTCTGTTTTGAGACCTTCGCATAACGAGTAGTATAATTCCCAATTTGCTTTATTTAGTTTCCACTTTGTGTTGTGATCGTTCGTGGAATTATTTACGTTTTCAATAATAACAGGGAAGTGATCACTTCCGCACTGATCAGCATATACGGACCAGTCAAAGTCTAAAAGGAGAGATGGGTGACACAAAGAGAGATCTAAAGAAGATAAATGTCCTGTTGCAGGATGGAGGTAAGTGTAAGATTTATCATTCATCAAGCAAAGATTGTTATTTGCAATAAAATTTTCAATAATGTCTCCTCTACTGTTATTATCTTTACATCCCCAAAAAGTGTTGTGCCCATTAAAGTCACCTACTAAAATATAAGGTGCAGGAAGTTGACTAAGTAATGAATGGAGATGTTCAGTTGTTAAGGAAAACGCAGGGGGTATATATACAGAACAAATTGTAGTTTCTTTATCCAACGTGACTGAGACTGCAACAGCTTGTAGCTGTGTTTTAATTTTGATCTCTCTTTGTGGCAAACAAGATTTGACAAAAATTGAACTGCCACCAGATGGTCTTTGACCTTCAGAATGGATATAGTTATATGATTTGAAACCTTTGATATCGATGTTGTCATTAGTTTTTAAAAAGGTTTCTTGTAAACAAAAAATCGATGGGTTTAATAAGGACAGAAGTAATAGGATTTCATTATAGTTTGACTTAAGACCTCGACAATTCCATTGTATTATTTTATGTTTTAAATCCATTGTGTGGAGAGAATTTGATAAGACTAGAAATTATGGAGGTACAATCGGTGACCTCGATCTATTATTACCACTTCGTGGTGTTGGGTTTTCGAACTCCATATCGCTGCTGTCACTCAAACATTCGAAACGATTGCGATTCTTAATATTGTCTCTTGAACCTTTGCGTTGTCTGTCTGATATAATTTGTTTTTGAGATAGTTGTTGTTTTTGTTGTTGTTTTTTCAAATCTTTTTTGATCATTTCTAAAGTAGCGTTTTTCAGCACTTTTTCAGTTTTATTTGTTTCAGTTGGTTGTGGTGATGTTTGACTTGTACTATTGTTCTTTTGGTCTTCAGATGTATTTTTAGGTTTTAATTTTTCTAGAGGTTTGAGACCAGGAATCGGATCAGTTTGAGTGACAGCATCTTCAACAGTTACCTTTTTTACAGGTGACTGTGCAATGCTGGCATAGCTGACTCCAGGAATAGGTGTAGGGGACTCAACGATTTTTCGCGCTTCTGGAAACGAGATATTTCTTGTGAATTTTACAGTCAAAATTTCTTTTTCTCTGAGCCAAACCTGGCATTCTTTAGAGTTAGCACTGTGTTTTTCACCACAGTTAACACAACTAGGAGCATTTCCACAATTTTGTTCCGTGTGATTTGCCGGCTCGCCACAATTTGCACAGATAGGGTCTTTCGTACACCTGTTTTCATGGTGTCCATATTTCTGGCAACTGTGGCAGCGTAACGGATTTGGAATGTAGATCTCGACACTAACTCTAAAGTATGCCACTTTGACTGTTTTTGGTAGTGTTGGGGTATTAAAAGTAAAAACAAAGGTGTTCGTGTCTTTTAATTGGCCGTTCCTTTTTATCTTGAATCGTTTTACAGCAGTTACTCCTTGAGATCGAGTGCCTTCGAGAATCTCCTCCTCGCTCGAGTTCCTCAAATCAGGGCAACGAATTACCCCTCTTGAGGAATTCAGCGAAGTATGAGGAAATACTCTCACTTTCAAACTATGAAATAATGTTGTCCTCAGGAGATTCTCGGCATGAGATTTTTTACTGATCTCAACGAGCAGCTGATTAGATCTGTACAATTTTTTAATGTTTTCTGGTTCACCAGCAATTCCTAATATAACTTTTTGAATAACGAAAGGTGATAAAGAAGTGATGTTCTGATTTTCTTCTGTACTTTCAATCAGCAAAAAGCGCGGAAAATGTTGAGTCGTAGTGTCATTTGTTATGTTGTCGCCGTTGTCCGATATCTCAGCATCTGATGTGTCGTCTTGGGTAGGTTTTTTTCTTTTTTTATCTTTCCCCATGATGAAAAGATTGTATGATTCATCCTCCGTGCTCTCCGCCCACCGTGGAGCCCAACAAGGGAACACTTTAGTGAGTGGATTTCCTACCTCAAGTGTTAGAGCTACACAGAAGATATACTCGTACAAGCAAGAAGCTGCACGATTGGTCCGTTAAGCCGCCGCCTTCTAGAAATGGAAAGGTTGTGAAAAAGACTTTATGAGCAAACGGTGTGTATTCAGATTAATACAAAAGGCAAGGAAGAGAAAGTGAAAGATTATTCCTAGGGCTTGGCACGACCAGCCGATTGACCGTGCCGGACCGCACGGCCACCCGTCTAACCGAAATCCAGGCCAAAGAGGTGTGTTGGATACCTGAAGCACTGAACCTCAGATAATCCTCAACCTCCAGGACCCCTTCATCCGGCTTACGGGACGCCACCCACGGCAAACGGGTGGTATTTCCTCTTCGCTCTTCCCAAAGGGGACAATTACTGCTCACCAAGCTAGCAACGTTCCCAGTGGGAATTGAGCCCCCAGGGCCTCGACAAGGCGGAAAGTTTAATACCTAGGGGTTGGGGCCTCAACAAGTTTCCGCGCTGCAATGAAAGAAATATTTCTGGTAAACTTAAGACGTAAGATTTCTTTTTCTTTGTGCCAAACTTGGCATTCTTTAGAGTCAGCACTGTGTTTTTCACCACAATTGACACAGTGCAGTTCGTTTCTACATTGACTTTCTGGGTGTTCTGCTACCTGACCGCATTTCGAACAGATAGGGTCCTTAGAACACCTATCCTCATGGTGTCCATATTTCTGGCAATGATGACAACGCAAAGGATTTGGTATGTAGACTTCTACGTTGACTCTAAAGTATGCTACTTTTATTGTTTTTGGTAGAACTGATGTATTGAATGTAAAGACAAAGGTGTTTGTGTTTTTTAACTCTCCGTTTCGTTTAACTTTGAATCGTTTTATTGCAGTTACTCCTTGAGATCTTGTGCCTTCGAGAATCTCCTCCTCGCTGCAATTCCCCAATTCGGGGCAACGAATTACCCCCTTTGAGGAGTTCAGCGAAGTATGAGGGTACACCCGGACTTTCAAGTCGTGAAAAGTCTGTGCACGTAGAAGATTCTCGGCATGGGCTTTCTTGGATACCTCAATGAGTAGCTGATTCGACCTGTGTAGTTTCTTTATGTTTTCCGGCTCACCAGCTATACTTTGAATGACTTTTTGTATTACAAACGGAGATAAAGATGTTACTGGTTTGTTTTCTTCCTTGCTTTCAACTAAGATGAAACGCGGAAAATGTTGAGATGATGTATCTTTGGTAGAGGTTGTTGGAGGTTGAGTGCTTTCGTTAACATCTGAAATATCAGATTCTGAACATTGTTTAGTTCTTTTTCTTCGATTAGAACCCATGATAAAGATGTATTAAAATTCGTCCTCCATGCTCTCCGCCCACCACGGAGCCCAACAAGGGAACACATCAATGGAGTGGTTTTCCTACTCACTTGTGCTAGAGATACACAGAAGATATACTCGCACGAGCAAAATGCTGCACGATTGACCCGTTAAGCCGCCGCCTTCTGAGGATTGGAAAGGTTGACAAATAAGATTTATGGGCAAACGGTGAGTATCAGTATGATACAAAAGAAGGAAGAGATAAAAAAAGATTTTTCCTAGGGCTTGGCGCGACCAGCCGATTGACCGTGCCGGGTCTCACGGACACCCTTCTACACTAAAATCTAGGCCAAAGAGGCGTGTTGCGCCATCAGGAGAGACCAAACTCCCAATAACTCCCAACCTCCAGGAGTAGTGTAATAGGGGTTCTTATAAGGTCCGTTTTCCGTCAGCAGCAAGCAGCAAAATTTTAAAATGTTAGATTAGCGCGGAAAAGCCCGAGAAAAGGGTATGAGCGTCAGAAATTTTTGGGCGTGCAGGTTTTTTTTTTTTTGTTTTGGTTTTTTCCTCGCGGTTGTACTTATACGAGCGGTCCCTTTCTCTCTCTACCCTTCCCCCATCTCCTTCCCCACTGGTTCACGTGGGTAGAACGTGGGGACGTACGCGTGCCCGTCCGAAATATGGGTACTTTCATTTTTTCACTGAGTTTATTGGAAAGAGTCATTTTGAATTCATGGAATTTAACACCGATTCATTGACAAAACAAGAGACGATAAAGCTTTACTTTTTGAAAACATAATTTATTCTGGCATGGACTTTGTTTATGCAAAGTAACTCTTGAAAAGTGGAAATGAAGATAATATATTCAGGTTATACGTGAAATGGTTTACTGATGGACAATTTTGTGAAAATATCCATCAGGAACAGGGTTGCTTATGGAAGCAGCCTTGGAAAGATCGAGGGTGACGTCTATGTTTTTTACTAGGGAAAAGGGAACTGTCGACTTGTATTATTGTTGTTGTTATTAGAAAGATAATCATGAGAATAATAGTTCCACTTCGTCACATGCATCGGTTAAGACATGTGTTACAAATAAGTGTTTCTGCTCTAAACGGTGAATTGGAACGGTACATGGAAAATACCTGGCACCAATCAGTTATTAGGAGAAATGTTTTGATAGACGGACACACTGAAGAAAGAGTCTTTCTATCCGATAGTAACGAGAGCGTTTTATTGATATGGAATCGTTTTTAAAACAATTCGACCAAGGGCATTTTTATAACGTGTCGTTAGAAGACTTATTGAAAGAAATCAGATGGGCTTTCTATGGGGGGAACACGATGACTGGAACGAAATGTTTATGGTAGTACATATGCCATTTTTTAAGTGAGGTAAAATTTTGGGGGGCAGAATCCGATATGAATTTCGGTCAGTGAGCACCATTGTTCTGTGTCCTTTAATTTGGAAATATTTTTTATAAATAACGTGACCTGACTTACTTAGATGATAAATAGCACGTTGTGTAAACAAGATACTGAAGGGTTTGCTAAGAGACTTTTGAAGCTTCGTTTATAGTTGTGAAACATAGGGATTGCTATGCGACCATTGCATTTTTATGTTTCACATCACAACGCAGTTGATAGGGAATTTCTTATTTAAACCTTAGGTTTGAGGCTCTTGTCCAGTATTAGTCTCTTGAGCTTTATATTTCGTTTCGATAAAGCTTGTTCTCTGAAAACATTTTTTTTTCGCAGCATAAAGTATCTTTGCCATCAAAATTTTAATAATTTAGTTTCGGTTAAAATTTCTGTAATCTCTTGTGGAACATTTTTGACTTGTTAAGTCAAATTTTAGAATGGAGTCTTGTCTGATTAAGCAACTCAACTTCTTATTTTCTGAAACATTTTAATTAAAAAAAAAAGAAAAACACTTATTATTACTATGTCGTCTGACAAACCTAGCTGCAGTTTTTCATGGGCGCAAGTTATTCAGATAGGAGATGATCTCGAGTTACCCGACAACGTCAACATAGAAGAAAATCAAATTGGGGAGGAGTGTATTGATGCTTATTTCAAGCATTATTATGATCCGTTGGTTGACGGATTTATGTACCAGTTCTCAAAGCGTGTCGAGGGTACAGTGAGTTCCATAACTCTTACAGACGAGATGGCCAGGAGTTCCTGTCCAACCGTCTAGAACAAATTAGACGGCGATACGAGGGACTTAGAATGTCGGCTAACCATAAATATGAAATCGGACAAGAAACTTTCATCACTCTAGGTAAGTTCTTTTTAACTAAAGATTATTAAATAGTATTGTTGTAAATGCATTTGTTGTTGCTTAATAGTATTAATGTTTAAACTATTTTATGAAAAGATAATGCTCAGTAGTTCAAACGAGTTAGAACATCAGATTAATGTTTTATTGCTTACTTCGGAGTTAATCAATAAAATCGAGACTCCCATTTTCTTATCTGTAGTGTGTTCTTTGTTTCCAAGGCAATCTTTTTGACGTTTATTAAACGCTCCAGTCAACATTATTCAGGTCATTGTTTAGACTGTCACTTTAACTCGCTCCCCGTATATCTGGGCTTGAAGAAACAGATGGGCTGCCTGATGCTTTCACGCAGAGCTGAAACCGATCCGCACACGAGTACTGCTAAACCGCTTAGAGGGTCTAAGCCTGCCCAGGCAAAGTGGTGCGAGTCGAACCGTCCATGCTTATAAACCATATTGGTTTCATTGGGCGGCAGGGCTTGAGATGTCATTTCATATCAATGTCGGGTAAAAGTCCCACAAAATTGGAAGCAACGTCTCCAAACTAACCTGTACAGTGTTGACGGGGACGTTAAACCTCAAATCAAATCAAAGTCACTTTATCTATTCATACTTTTTTTTTCTTGGCAGGTTTGTAAGATGATGATGAGTTCAGGTTTAACGACGCATCAACCCATGAGGGTGATTTGAGTCAAAATGGTGAACTAACATGGTTCTGTAATGAAACGATTATAATGATAAGTCATAAATGCATAAAATGTAAAACTAAAACGGATTCAAAAATTAAAACAGTTATACTTTGTTAAAAAGATTGATGTGTTTTAAAAACATAAGTATGTTATCAGTTGGTACATTTTCAAATAAGTATCTCGGGTCATTTGTTTGGAAGACTTGGTGTCGTATATGAGAGAATTCGATGCAATTGATCAGAAAGTGTTTTACCGTAAAAGGTTCATTACAGCTGATACAAAATGGCTGATCTTCTCGTTTGAGTAGATAAGAATGTGTGAGTCTAGTATGACCTCTACGTAGACGAGTAAGAACCACTTCTTCTCGCCTTAATGACCGATAAATGTTATTTTTACCAAGAACCGGTTTTATTTCATGTAGTTTATTGAATGTCGCTCTGTCCCATGACAGCTGCCATTTGGATAAGATGTACCTGTTGATAAAAGGTTTAAAATCTGTACATGGAAGTTTAAAATTCGAAATTTCTAGATCTAGTGAGGCCTTTGCTCCTTTTATGCCAACATGGCTGGGGAGCCAACAGAATATAATTTCCTTAGTTTTCGATAACTCGTGATGTTTTTCTATCAGGTTCTGAATTTTGAGACTTTTTGAAGATGTGTGGTTTAGAGATTTCTAAACAGAAAGGGAGTCAGAGAAAATAACGAATTTGTTCTCTAAAGAGTTATTCATAACGTAATCCAAAGCCATATCAATAGCCTTGGATTCATCAGTGAAAATAGATGAGCCATCAGGAAGACGGATCTTTTCATGGTGACTGCCCGATATATACGCACAGCCAACCTTTTCTTCAACTTTTGAGCCATCAGTGTAGATGTGTTGATAATCTGAAAGTCGCGATTGTAATTCTTGGAAGTTTTGTTTCATGAGATGTGAATCAGATAGTGACTTTTTGCTATTGTGTAAATCGAAAAGAATAGTTGGTTTAGTAATGCACCAGGATGGAATATCAGAAAAAGAGTGTTTTTGGATGTTTTTAGTGTTAATATTAGAGGATTCTAAAAGTGGTGCTATACGAAGGCCGAAGGATTTAATTGCGTTAGGTTTTCTTTCATAATATTCCTGAAATTGTGGTGGAAATGTGACTTCAAAAGCAGGGTTAGAAGGGTTAGCAGCAAGTCTGATGGCATACTGAAGGGACAATTTTTCTCTGCGTAGCCATAACGATGGCTCATCTGCTTCCACGTTAAGACTCGATATTGGAGACGTACGAAAAGCTCCAAATGCCAAACGAAGTCCTTGATTATGTACAGTGTCTAACATCTGTAGATAAGATTTTCTAGCAGATCCATATACGAGGGACCCATAATCAAGTTTTGATCGAATTAAAGAACGATATAGATGAAGAATATATGTTCTGTCCGCACCCCAACTTGTGTGAGATAACACTTTTAAAAGGTTTAATGCTTTTAAACATTTCGCTTTCACGTATTTTATATGGGGTATGAAGGAGAGTTTTCTATCAAATATAACCCCAAGAAATTTTGACTCGGCAACAACTGGTATTTGAGATCCATATATGTAGAGTGCTGGATCATTGTGTATTTTTCGTTGTTGACAGAAATGAACGCACTGCGTTTTCGATTTGGAAAATTTAAAGCCATTTCTTGTTGCCCAGTCTTCAATTCTGTTTAGACATTGCTGTAGATGTCTTTCTATTGTGCGCATATTTTTCGAGCGAAAACATATACAGAAATCATCAACGTACAAAGAACTATCTGTCTTGTAATCTAGACAGTTTATAATATCGTTTAATTTCACGTTGAATAAAGTGGTTGAAAGTATGGCTCCTTGAGGAACGCCCTGCTCTTGATCATTGAGGTCAGAGAAGGTCGATCCTACACGCACTTGTATAGTACGATCTTCAAGAAAACTTAATAAAGTTTGGTAGTCTTCCTTTCATACCAAAGTTGTGAAGATCTTTCAAAATTCCGTATCGCCAAGTAGTATCGTAGGCTTTTTCCAAATCGAAAAATACAGCGACTACATGTTCTCGTTTTATAAAAGCATCGCGGATAAAAGTTTCTAGTCTAACTAAATTATCATTGGTACTACGTTCAGCTCGGAATCCCGACTGAAACTTTGTGATAAGATTGTTAGATTCTAAGTACCAAACAAGTCGTTTGTTATCATTCTCTCTAATGTTTTGCAAAGGCAACTTGTTAGCGCTATTGGTCTGTAGTTTGTTGGTTCTGCATGATCTTTCCCTGGTTTGGGAATAGGTATAACTGTGGCCAAACGCCAGCTTTCCGGAAAAACCCCTGTTGTCCATATCCCGTTGAAAATATGTAAAAGTGTGTCAAGGGCGGTTTCGGGAAGGTGTTTAAGCATCTGGTAATGGATGTCATCAGGGCCTGTAGCTGTATCTTTTGACATTGCTAAAGCATCTTTAAGTTCTGTTATATTAAATAGACTGTTATATTCTTCGGTATTTGAAGAGGTGAAAATAAGTTTGATCTTTTCTTCTTGTTTTTTAATGTTTTGAAACTTCTTTGAATAATTCCGAGATGAGGAATTATCCAAAAAAGTTTTGCCAAGTGTATTTGCTATCTCTTCCTTTGATGTGGCTTTTGTTCCACGTTTTGTATTTAAGTGGGTGAAACTGGGTGATTTTGATTTACCAGATATTTTTCGTATCATATCCCAAACCTTTTTAATTGGAATTTTATTATTTAATTTCGAAACGTAAGATTTCCATGATCTGCGTTTGGAGGTCTTTATTGTTCGACGAGCCTTTGCTCTGAAGTTTTTAACCTCATTCAAGTTCTCCTTTGTTGGATATCTGCAGAACTTTGATAATGCTTGCTTGCGCTGTTTTATAGCATCTTTGCATTCATCATTGTACCACGGCTTGCTTTTCTTTGGATTTGTCGAGGTTTTCGGTATACTTTTGTTAGAGATATCGAGAAGAGAAGAAGCAAAATCATCTAGAGGATCTAAGGAATTGTTAAACTTATCTATTTTGAGACTTTCTTCGCATAATGAATGATATAATTCCCAATTTGCTTTATTCAGTTTCCACTTTGCGTTGTGATCGTTCGTGGAATTATTTACGCTTTCAATAATAACAGGGAAGTGATCACTTCCATGTTGATCTTCACTGACCGTCCAGTCGAAATCTAGCAGTAGAGATGGATGACACATGGAAAGATCTAACGAAGAGAAATTTCCAGTTGCAGGATGGAGATAGGTGTGAGATTTGTCATTCATAAGACAAAGATCGTTTTTGGTTATAAAGTCTTCAATAATATTACCTTTAGGGTTGTTATCTTTACATCCCCAAAGGATATTGTGACCATTGAAGTCACCAACTAGTATATAGGGTGAAGGAAGTTGTTTGAGTAAGGTGTCTAAATGTTCGGTCTCTAAATGAAAATTTGGAGGTATATACACAGAACAAATAGTAATTTCTTTATCTAAAGTGACAGAAACCGCAACGGCTTGAAGATTGGTTACAAGTTTAATTTCTCGCTGCGGACATGAAGAGTGAACTAAGATTGAGCTTCCACCAGACGGCCTCTGGCCTTCCGAATATATATAATTGTATGTATTGAAATCTCTGATATTAAATTGATCATCAGTTTTTAAAAAAGTTTCTTGCAAGCAAAAAACTGATGGACTCAATAAAGATAAAAGTAATAAGATCTCATTATAGTTTGACCTTAGACCTCGACAGTTCCATTGTATTATTCTGTGATTTAAATTCATTTAAGAGTTGTTAGATTTTAGTTAGACTAGAAACTAAGGATATGTTATTGGTGACTTCGATCTATTATTACTACTACTGGCGTGATTATTTTCTCTTGATCTTGATCTATTATTGTTAGTTCGTGGGCGATCTGGAGCTTCTCCTAACTCCATATCATCGCTACTGTCACTCAAAGATCCAAATCGGTTATGCTGTTGAATATCATCATTTTCACCTTTTCGTTCTCTGTTTGATGGGACTAGTTTTTTTGTTCCTTGACTAGATTTTATTTTTGTTTGGTCTTTCTTAGATGGTGATGAATGACTTCTTGCTTGTCTTTCTTTCTGTTGTTGTTTCTTCAAATCTTTTTTTATCATCTCAATGGTGGCTTTTTTCAGGCCAACCTCTGTTTTTTTCTCCTCGATAAGTGTCTTTGTTTGACTTCTGGTTGCGTTGTTTGTTTGAACGTTTTGTCTTTGCAGTTCCTCTGTTTGGCTGTTTGTGTTTGTTGAACTTGGTTGAACTGCAGAGTCTATGATAATTATTGGATCAGTTTGAGTGGCAGTATCAACTACAGGAACTTTTTTCATAGAAGACTGGGTGATGTTTGCATAACTTATTCCAGGAATTGGAGTAGGAGCCTCAACGAGTTTCCGCGCTTCAAAGAAAGAAATATTTCTGGTGAACTTTATACGTAAGATTTCTTTTTCTTTGTGCCAAATTCGACATTCTTTAGAGTCGGCACTGTGTTTTTCACCACAATTTACACAGTGTAATTCGTTTGTACATCTACTTTCGGAGTGTTCGGCTATTTGACCACATTTTGAGCAGATAGGGTCTTTGGAACACCTATCCTCATGGTGTCCATATTTTTGGCAGTGATGACAACGCAAAGGATTTGGTATGTAGACTTCTACGTTGACTCTAAAGTATGCAACTTTGACCGTCTTAGGTAAGACCGGTGTATTGAATGTAAAGACAAAGGTGTTTGTGTCTTTTAACTCTCCGTTTCGTTTTACTTTGAATCTTTTAACTCCAGTTACTCCTTGAGATCTTGTGCCCTCGAGAATCTCATCCTCGCCGCAATTCCTCAATTCGGGGCAACGAATTACCCCTTTTGAGGAATTCAGCGAGGTATGAGGGTACACTCTGACTTTTAAGTCGTGAAAAGTCTGTGCACGAAGGAGATTCTCGGCATGGGCTTTTTTTGATACCTCAATGAGCAGCTGATTCGACCTGTGTAGTTTTTTTGATGTTTTCGGGTTCACCAGCTATGCTCTGAATTACTTTTTGTATCAAAAACGGGGACAAAGATGTAATTTCTCTCTTCTCGTCTTTACTTTCAACTAGAATGAAGCGCGGAAAATGTTGAGTTGGTGTATCATTTGAGGTAGTTGGAGGTTGAGTGCTATCGTCAAAATCTGAAATATCTGAGTCTGGACATTGTCTAGTTCGTTTTCTTTTATCATAACCCATGATGAAAATGTATTAAAATTCGTCCTCCATGCTCTCCACCCACCATGGAGCCCAACAAGGGAACACATAAATGGAGTGGCTTTCCTACTCACTTGTGCTAGAGATACACAGAAGATATACTCGCACGAGCAAAATGCTGCACGATTGACCCGCCGCCTTCTTAGGATTGGAAAGGTTGAGAAATAAGACTTATGAGCAAACGGTGAGTATCAGTATGATACAAAAGACAAGGAAGAGAAAGAAAAGATTTTTCCTAGGGCTTGGCGCGACCAGCCGATTGACCGTGCCGGGACTCACGGACACCCTTCTACACCGAAATCCAGGCCAAAGAGGCGTGTTGAGCCATCAGGAGAGAACAAACTTCCAGTAACTCTCAACGTCCAGGATCCCTTCTTCCGGCTTACGGGTTGCCACCCACGGCAAACGGGTGGTATTTCCTCTTCGCTCTTCCCAAAGGGGACAATTACTGCTCACCAAGCTAGCAACGTTCCCAGTGGGAATTGAGCCCCCAGGGCCTCGACAAGGCGGAAAGTTTAATACCCAGGGGACGCTCAGCTCGGAATCCTGACTGAAGTTTTGTTATAAGATTGTTAGATTCTAAGTACCAAACAAGTCGTTTGTTTATCATTCTCTCTAGTGTTTTGCAAAGGCAACTTGTTAGCGCTATTGGTCTGTAGTTTGTTGGTTCTGCATGATCTTTCCCTGGTTTGGGAATAGGTATAATTGTGGCCAAACGCCAGCTTTCTGGAAAAACTCCTGTTGTCCATGTACCGTTGAAAATATGTAAAAGTGTGTCAAGGGCGGTTTCGGGAAGGTGTTTAAGCATCTGGTAATGGATGTCATCAGGGCCTGTAGCTGTATCTTTTGATACTGCGATAGCATCTTTAAGTTCTGTTATATTAAACAGGCTGTTATATTCTTCAGTATTTGAAGAGGTGAAATTAAGTTTGATCTTTTCTTCTTGTTTATTGATGTTTTGAAACTTCTCTGAATAATTCCGAGATGAAGAATTATCCAAAAAAAGTTTCGCCAAGTGTGTTTGCCATCTCTTCCTTTGATGTGGCCTTTGTTCCACGTTTTGTATTTAAGTGGGTGAAACTGGGTGATTTTAATTTGATGATGATGATGAGTTCAGGTTTAACGACGCATCAACCCATGAGGGTCATTTGCGTCAAAATGGTAAACTAACATGGTTCTGTAATGAAACGGCTATAAAGGTAAGTTATATATGCATAAAATGTAAAACTAGAACGACTTTAAAAATTAAAGCAGTTAGACTTTGTTAAAAAGGTTGATGTGTTTTAAAAAGAACAGTATATTATCAGCAGGTACATTTTCAAATAAGTATCTCAGGTCATTTGTTTGAAAGAATTGACGTCGCACATGAGAGAATTCAATGCAGTCGATCAGGAAGTGTTTCACCGTAAAAGGTTCATTACAGCTGATACAAAATGGCTGATCTTCTCGTTTAAGCAGATAAGAATGTGTGAGTCTAGTATGACCTATACGTAGACGAGTAAGAACTACTTCATCTCGCCTTAATGATCGATAAATGGTATTTTTACCAAGAACCGGTTTTATTTCATGTAGTTTATTGAATGTCGCTCTGTCCCATGACAGCTGCCATTTAGATAAGATGTACCTGTTGATAAAAGGTTTAAAATCTGTACATGGAAGTTTAAAATTCGAAATTTCTAGATCGAGTGAGGCCTTTGCTTTTACATCGGCAGCCTCGTTACCTTTTATGCCAACATGGCTGGGGAGCCAACAGAATATAATTTCCTTAGTTTTCGATAACGTGATGTTTTTCTATCAAGTTCTGAATTTTGGGACTTTTTGAAGATGTGTGGTTTAGAGATTTCAAAACAGAAAGGGAGTCAGAGAAAATAACGAATTTGTTATCTAAAGAATTATTCAAAACGTAATCCAAAGCCATATCAATAGCCTTGGATTCAGCAGTGAAAATAGATGAGCCATCAGGTAGACGGATCTTTTCATGGTGACTGCCCGATATATACGCACAGCCAACCTTTTCTTCAACTTTTGAGCCATCAGTGTAGATGTGTTGATAGTCTGAAAGTCGCGATTGTAATTCTTGGAAGTTTTGTTTCATGAGATGTGAATCAGATAGTGACTTTTTGCTATTGTGTAAATCGAAAAGAATAGTTGGTTTAGTAATGCACCAGGATGGAATATCAGAAAAAGAGTGCTTTTGGATGTTTTTAGTGTTAATATTAGAGGATTCTAAAAGTGGTGCTATACGAAGGCCGAAGGATTTAATTGCGTTAGGTTTTCTTTCATAATATTCCTGAAATTGTGGTGGAAATGTGACTTCAAAAGCAGGGTTAGAAGGGTTAGCAGCAAGTCTGATGGCGTACTGAAGGGACAATTTTTCTCTGCGTAGCCATAACGATGGCTCATCTGCTTCCACGTTAAGACTCGATATTGGAGACGTACGAAAAGCTCCCAATGCCAAACGAAGTCCTTGATTATGTACAGTGTCTAACATCTGTAGATAAGATTTTCTAGCAGATCCATATACGAGGGACCCATAATCAAGTTTTGATCGAATTAAAGAACGATATAGATGAAAAAGAGTTGTTCTGTCCGCACCCCAACTTGTGTGAGATAACACTTTTAAAAGGTTTAATGCTTTTAAACATTTCGCTATCACGTATTTTATATGGGGTATGAAGGAGAGTTTTCTATCAAATATAACCCCAAGAAATTTTGATTCGGCAACAACTGGTATTTGAGATCCATATATGTAGAGTGCTGGGTCATTGTGTATTTTCCGTTGTTGACAGAAATGAACGCATTGCGTTTTCGATTTGGAAAATTTGAAGCCATTTCTAGTTGCCCAGTCTTCAATTCTATTTAGACACTGCTGTAGATGTCTTTCTATTGTGCGCATATTTTTCGATCGAAAACAAATACAAAAATCATCAACGTACAAAGAACCATCTGTTTTGTAATCCAGACAGTTTATAATATCGTTTAATTTCACGTTGAATAACGTGGTTGAAAGTATTGCTCCTTGAGGAACGCCCTGTTCTTGATCATAGAGATCAGACAGGGACGATCCTACACGCACTTGTATTGTACGATCTTCAAGAAAACTTTTAATAAAGTTTGGTAGTCTTCCTTTCATACCAAAGTTATGTAGGTCTTTTAAAATTCCATATCGCCAAGTGGTATCATAGGCTTTTTCCAAATCGAAAAATACAGCGACTACATGTTCTCGTTTGATAAAAGCATCACTGATAAAAGTTTCTAGTCTAACTAAATTATCATTGGTACTACGTTCAGCTCGGAATCCCGACTGAAGTTTTGTTATAAGATTGTTAGATTCTAAGTACCAAACAAGTCGTTTGTTTATCATTCGCTCTAGTGTTTTGCAAAGGCAACTTGTTAGCGCTATTGATCTGTAGTTTATTGGTTCTGCATGATCTTTCCCTGGTTTGGGAATAGGTATAATTGTGGCCAAACGCCAGCTTTCTGGAAAAACTCCTGTTGTCCATATACCGTTGAAAATATGTAAAAGTGTGTCAAGGGCGGTTTCCGGAAGGTGTTTAAGCATCTGGTAATGGATGTCATCAGGGCCTGTAGCTGTATCTTTTGATACTGCGATAGCATCTTTAAGTTCTGTAATGTTAAACAGGCTGTTATATTCTTCAGTATTTGAAGAGGTGAAATTAAGTTTGATTTTTTCTTCTTGTTTTTTGATGTTTTGAAACTTCTCTGAATAATTCCGAGATGAAGAATTATCAAAAAAAGTTTCGCCAAGTGTGTTTGCTATCTCTTCCTTTGTTGTGGCCTTTGTTCCACGTTTTGTATTTAAGTGGGTGAAACTGGGTGATTTTGATTTACCAGATATTTTTCGTATCATGTCCCAAACCTTTTTAATTGGAGTTTTATAATTTAAATTCGAAACGTAAGATTTCCATGATTAGCGTTTGGAGGCCTTTATTGTTCGACGAGCCTTTGCTCTGAAATTCTTTACTTTATTCAGGTTCTCCTTTGTTGGATATCTGCAGAACTTTGATAATGCTTGCTTGCGCTGTTTTATGGCATCTTTGCATTCATCATTGTACCATGGCTTGCTTTTCTTTGGATTTGTCGAGGTTTTCGGTATACTTTTGTTAGAGATATCGAGAAGAGAAGAAGTAAAATCATCTAGAGGATCCAAGGAATTGTTGAACTTATCTATTTTGAGACTTTGTTCACATAATGAGTGATACAATTCCCAATTTGCTTTATTTAGTTTCCACTTTGTGTTGTGATCGTTCATGGAATTATTTACGCTTTCAATAATCACAGGGAAGTGGTCACTTCCATGTTGATCTTCACTGACCGTCCAATCGAAATCCAGAAGTAGAGATGGATGACATAGGGAAAAATCTAAAGAAGAGAAATTTCCAGTTGCAGGATGGAGATAGGTGTGAGATTTGTCATTCATAAGACAAAGATCGTTTTTTGGTTATAAAGTCTTCAATAATATTACCTTTAGGGTTGTTATCTTTACATCCCCAAAGGATATTGTGACCATTGAAGTCACCAACTAGTATATAGGGTGAAGGGAGTTGTTTGAGTAAAGTGTCTAAATGTTCGGTCTCTAAATGAAAATTTGGAGGTATATACACAGAACAAATAGTAATTTCTTTATCTAAAGTGACAGAAACCGCAACGGCTTGAAGATTGGTTACAAGTTTAATTTCTCGCTGGGGACATGAAGAGTGAACTAAGATTGAGCTTCCACCAGACGGCCTCTGGCCTTCTGATGATGATGAGTTCAGGTTTAACGACGCATCAACCCATGAGGGTCATTTGCGTCAAAATGGTGAACTAACATGGTTCTGTAGTGAAACGATTATAATGATAAGTCATAAATGCATAAAATGTAAAACTAGAACGAATTTAAAAATTAAAGCAGTTATACTTTGTTAAAAAGATTGATGTGTTTTAAAAACATAAGTATGCTATCATTTGGTACATTTTCAAATAAGTATCTCAGGTCATTTGTTTGGAAGAATTGACGTCGTACATGAGAGAATTCAATGCAATCGATCAGAAAGTGTTTTACCGTAAAAGGTTCATTACAGCTGATACAAAATGGCTGATCTTCTCGTTTGAGTAGATAAGAATGTGTGAGTCTAGTATGACCTACACGTAGACGAGTAAGAACCACTTATTCTCGCCTTAATGACCGATAAATATTATTTTTACCAAGAACCGGTTTTATTTCATGTAGTTTATTGAATGTCGCTCTGTCCCATGACAGCTGCCATTTGGATAAGATGTACCTGTTGTTAAAAGATTTAAAATCTGTACATGGAAGTTTAAAATTCGAAATTTCTAGATCGAGTGAGGCCTTTGCTTTTACGTCGGCAGCCTCGTTACCTTTTATGCCAACATGGCTGGGGAGCCAACAGAACAAAATTTCCTTAGTTTTTGATAGCTCGTGATGTTTTTCTATCACGTTCTGGATTTTGGGATTTTTTGAAGATGTATGATTTAGATATTTCAAAACAGAAAGGGAGTCCGAGAAAATAACGAATTTGTTCTCTAAAGAGTTATTCATAACGTAATCCAAAGCCATATCAATAGCCTTGGATTCAGCAGTGAAAATAGATGAGCCATCAGGAAGGCGGATCTTTTCATGGTGGCTGCCCGATATATACGCACAGCCAACCTTATCTTCAACTTTTGAGCCATCAGTGTAGATATGTTGATAATCTGAAAGTCGCGACTGTAATTCTTGGAAGTTTTGTTTCATGAGATGTGAATCAGAAAGTGACTTTTTGCTGTTGTGTAAATCGAAAAGAATATTTGGTTTAGTAATGCACCAGGATGGAATATCAGAAAACGAGTGTTTTTGAATGTTTTTAATGTTAATATTAGTAGATTCTAAAAGTGGTGCTATACGAAGGCCGAAGGATTTAATAGCGTTAGGTTTTCTTTCATAATATTCCTGAAATTGTGGTGGAAATGTGACTTCAAAAGCAGGGTTAGAAGGGTTAGCAGCAAGCCTGATGGCATACTGAAGGGACAATTTTTCTCTGCGTAGACATAACGATGGCTCATCTGCTTCCACGTTAAGACTCGATACTGGAGATGTACGAAAAGCTCCCAATGCCAAACGAAGTCCTTGATTATGTACAGTGTCTAACATCTGTAGATAAGATTTTCTAGCAGATCCATATACGATGGACCCATAATCAAGTTTTGATCGAATTAAAGAACGATACAGGTGAAGAAGAGTTGTTCTGTCCGCTCCCCAACTTGTGTGAGATAAAACTTTTAAAACGTTTAATGCTTTTAAACATTTCGCTTTCAAGTATTTTATATGGGGTATGAAGGAGAGTTTTTTATCAAATATAACCCCAAGAAATTTAGATTCAGCAACAACTGGTATTTGAGATCCATATATGTAGAGCGCTGGATCGTTGTGTATTTTCCGTTGTTGACAGAAATGAACGCACTGAGTTTTCGATTTGGAAAATTTAAAGCCATTTCTAGTTGCCCAGTCTTCAATTCTATTTAGACATTGCTGTAGATGTCTATCTATTGTGCGCATATTTTTCGAGCGAAAACAAATACAGAAATCATCAACGTACAAAGAACCATCTGTTTTGTAATCCAGACAGTTTATAATATCGTTTAATTTCACGTTGAATAACGTGGTTGAAAGTATGGCTCCTTGAGGAACGCCCTGTTCTTGATCATAGAGATCAGACAGGGTCGATCCTACACGCACTTGTATTGTACGATCTTCAAGAAAACTTTTAATAAAGTTTGGTAGTCTTCCTTTCATACCAAAGTTATGTAGGTCTTTTAAAATTCCATATCGCCAAGTGGTATCATAGGCTTTTTCCAAATCGAAAAATACAGCGACTACATGTTCTCGTTTGATAAAAGCATCACGGATAAAAGTTTCTAGTCTAACTAAATTATCATTGGTACTACGTTCAGCTCGGAATCCCGACTGAAGTTTTGTTATCAGATTGTTAGATTCTAAGTACCAAACAAGTCGTTTGTTTATCATTCTCTCTAGTGTTTTGCAAATGCAACTTGTTAGCGCTATTGGTCTGTAGTTTGTTGGTTCTGCATGATCTTTCCCTGGTTTGGGAATAGGTATAATTGTGGCCAAACGCTAGCTTTCTGGAAAAACTCCTGTTGTCCATATACCGTTGAAAATATGTAAAAGTGTGTCAAGGGCGGTTTCGGGAAGGTGTTTAAGCATCTGGTAATGGATGTCATCAGGGCCTGTAGCTGTATCTTTTGATACTGCGATAGCATCTTTAAGTTCTGTAATGTTAAACAGGCTGTTATATTCTTCAGTATTTGAAGAGGTGAAATTAAGTTTGATCTTTTCTTCTTGTTTTTTGATGTTTTGAAACTTCTCTGAATAATTCCGAGATGAAGAATTATCCAAAAAAGTTTCGCCAAGTGTGTTTGCTATCTCTTCCTTTGATGTGGCCTTTGTTCCACGTTTTGTATTTAAGTGGGTGAAACTGGGTAATTTTGATTTACCAGATATTTTTCGTATCATGTCCCAAACCTTTTTAATTGGAGTTTTATAATTTAAATTCGAAACGTAAGATTGCCATGATTTGCGTTTGGAGGCCTTTATTGTTCGACGAGCCTTTGCTCTGAAATTCTTTACTTTATTCAGGTTCTCCTTTGTTGGATATCTGCAAAACTTTGATAATGCTTGCTTGCGCTGTTTTATGGCATCTTTGCATTCATCATTGTACCATGGCTTGCTTTTCTTTGGATTTGTCGAGGTTTTCAGTATACTTTTGTTAGAGATATCGAGAAGAGAAGAAGTAAAATAATCTAAAGGATCCAAGGAATTGTTAAACTTATCTATTTTTAGACTTTCTTCACATAATGAGTGATACAATTCCCAATTTGCTTTATTTAGTTTCCACTTTGCGTTGTGATCGTTCGTGGAATTATTTACGCTTTCAATAATAACAGGGAAGTGGTCACTTCCATGTTGATCTTCACTGACCGTCCAATCGAAATCCAGCAGTAGAGATGGATGACATAGGGAAAGATCTAAAGAAGAAAAATTTCCAGTTGCAGGGTGGAGATAGGTGTGAGATTTGTCATTCATAAGACAAAGATCGTTTTTGATTATAAAGTCTTCAATAATATTACCTTTAGGGTTGTTATTTTTACATCCCCAAAGGATATTGTGACCATTGAAGTCACCAACTAGTATATAGGGTGAAGGGAGTTGTTTGAGTAAAGTGTCTAAATGTTCGGTCTCTAAATGAAAATTTGGAGGTATATACACAGAACAAATAGTAATTTCTTTATCTAAAGTGACAGAAATCGCAACGGCTTGAAGACTGGTTACAAGTTTAATTTCTCGCTGGGGACATGAAGAGTGAACTAAGATTGAGCTTCCACCAGACGGCCTCTGGCCTTCGGAATATATATAATTGTATGTAATGAAATCTCTGATATGTAATTGATCATCAGTTTTTAAAAAAGTTTCTTGCAAGCAAAAAACTGATGGACTCAATAAAGATAAAAGTAATAAGATCTCGTTATAGTTTGACTTTAGACCTCGACAGTTCCATTGTATTATTTTGTGATTTGAATTCATTTTAGACTTGTTAAAGTTTAGTTAGACTAGCAACTAAGGATATGTTATTGGTGATTTTGATCTATTATTGTTGACGTGTGAATGTTCTGATGATCTCGATCTATTTCTGTTAGTTCGTGGGCGATCTGGAGCTTCTCCTAACTCCATATCATCGCTACTGTCACTCAAAGATCCGAATCTGTTATGTTGTTGAATAACATTATTTTAACCTTTTCGTTCTCTGTTTGTTGTGCTTGGTCTTTGTGTTCCTTGACTAGATTTTGATTTTGTTTCTTTCGTAGGTGGAGATGAATGACTTCTTGCTTGTCTTTCTTTCTGTTGTTGTTTCTTCCAATCTTTCCTTATCATCTCAATGGTGGCTTTTTTCAGGCCACCCTCTCCTTTTTTCTCCTCAATAGGTGTCTTTGTTTGATTTTTGTTTGTGGTGTTTGTTTGACCTTTTTGTTTCTGCAGATCTTCTGTTTTGCTGTTTGTGTTTGTTGTATTTGATTGTACTGCAGAGTCGAGAATAGTGATCGGATCAGTTTGAGTGGCAGTATCAACCACGGAAACCTTTCTCATAGAAGACTGGGTGATGTTGGCATAACTGATTCCAGGTATTGGAGTTGGGGTCTCAACAAGTTTCCTCGCTTCAATGAAAGAAATATTTCTGGTGAACTTGATACGCAAGATTTCCTTTTCTTTGTGCCAAATTCGGCATTCTTTAGAGTCAGCACTGTGTTTTTCACCACAATTGACACAGTGTAATTCGTTGCTACATCTATTTTCGAGGTGTTCTCCTGTTTGACCGCATTTCGAACAGATGGGGTCTTTAGAACACCTATCCTCATGGTGTCCATATTTTTGGCAATTATGACAACGTAAGGGATTTGGTACGTAGACTTCTACGTTGACTCTAAAGTATGCCACTTTGACCGTTTTGGGTAAAACTGGCGTATTGAAAGTAAAAACAAAGGTGTTTGTGTTTTTTAACTCTCCGTTTCGTTTTATTTTGAATCTTTTTACTCCAGTTACTCCTTGAGATCTTGTGCCCTCGAGAATCTCCTCCTCGCCGCAATTCCTCAATTCGGGACAACGAATTACCCCTTTTGAGGAATTTAGCGAGGTATGAGGGTACACTCGGACTTTCAAGTCGTAAAAAGTCTGTGCACGAAGAAGATTCTCGGCATGGGCTTTCTTGGATACCTCAATGAGTAGCTGATTCGATCTGTGTAGTTTTTTGATGTTTTCAGGTTCACCAGCTATACTCTGTATGATTTTTTGTATAAGAAACGGTGACAGAGATGTTATCTGTCTGTTCTCTTCTTTGCTTTCAATTAAAATGAAGCGTGGAAAGTGTTGAGGAGACGTATCATTTGTTGAGGTAGATGGAGTTTGAGAATTTTCGTCAAAATCTGAATTATCAGTGTCTGGGGTTTGTTTAGTTCTTTTTCTTTTATCATTACCCATGATGAAGTTGTATTAAAATTCGTCCTCCGTGCTCTCCGCCCACCACGGAGCCCAACAAGGGAACACATAAATGGAGTGGTTTTCCTACTCACATGTGCTAGAGATACACAGAAGATATACTCGCACGAGCAAAATGCTGCACGATTGACCCGTTAAGCCGCCGCCTTCTTAGGATTGGAAAGATTGAGAAATAAGAATTATGGGCAAACGGTGAGTATCAGTATGATACAAAAGACAAGGAAGAGAAAGAAAAGATTTTTCCTAGGGCTTGGCGCGACCAGCCGATTGACCGTGCCGGGTCTCACGGACACCCTTCTACACCGAAATCCAGGCCAAAGAGGCGTGTTGAGTCATCAGGAGAGAACAAACTCCCAATAACTCTCAACCTCCAGGATCCCTTCTTCCGGCTTACGGGTTGCCACCCACGGCAAACGGGTGGTATTTCCTCTTCGCTCTTCCCAAAGGGGACAATTACTGCTCACCAAGCTAGCAACGTTCCCAGTGGGAATTGAGCCCCCAGGGCCTCGACAAGGCGGAAAGTTTAATACCCAGGGGTCTGGCCTTCTGAATATATATAATTGTATGTAATGAAATCTCTGATATTTAATTGATCATCAGTTTTTAAAAAAGTTTCTTGCAAGCAAAAAACTGATGGACTCAATAAAGATAAAAGTAATAAGATCTCGTTATAGTTTGACTTTAGACCTCGACAGTTCCAATGAATTATTTTGTGATTTGAATTCATTTTAGTGTTGTTAAATTTTAGTTAGACTAGCAACTAAGGATATGTTATTGGTGATTTTGATCCATTGTTACTATTGTTGACGTGTGAATGTTCTGATGATCTCGATCTATTTCTGTTAGTTCGTGGGCGATCTGGAGCTTCTCCTAACTCCATATCATCGCTACTGTCACTCAAAGATCCGAATCTGTTATGTTGTTGGATAACATTATTTGAACCTTTTCGTTCTCTGTTTGATGTGCTTGGTCTTTGTGTTCCTTGACTAGATTTTGATTTTGTTTCTTTCGTAGGTGGAGATGATTGACTTCTTGCTTGTCTTTCTTTCTGTTGTTGTTTCTTCCAATCTTTCCTTATCATCTCAATGGTGGCTTTTTTCAGGCCACCCTCTCCTTTTTTCTCCTCAATAGGTGTCTTTGTTTGATTTTTGTTTGTGGTGTTTGTTTGACCTTTTTGTTTCTGCAGATCTTCTGTTTTGCTGTTTGTTGTATTTGATTGTACTGCAGAGTCGAGAATAGTGATCGGATCAGTTTGAGTGGCAGTATCAACCACAGAAACCTTTCTCATAGAAGACTGGGTGATGTTGGCATAACTGATTCCAGGTATTGGAGTTGGGGGGGCCTCAACAAGTTTCCGCGCTTCAACGAAAGAAATATTTCTGGTAAACTTGAGACGTAGAATTTCCTTTTCTTTGTGCCAAATTCGGCATTCTTTAGAGTCAGCACTGTGTTTTTCACCACAATTGACACAGTGTAATTCGTTGCTACATCTGCTTTCGAGGTGTTCTCCTGTTTGACCGCATTTCGAACAGATAGGGTCTTTAGAACACCTATCCTCATGGTGTCCATATTTTTGACAATTATGACAACACAAGGGATTTGGTACGTAGACTTCTACGTTGACTCTAAAGTATGCCACTTTGACCGTTTTGGGTAAAACTGGCGTATTGAAAGTAAAAACAAAGGTGTTCGTGTCTTTTAACTCTCCGTTTCGTTTTATTTTGAATCTTTTTACTCCAGTTACTCCTTGAGATTTTGTGCCCTCGAGAATCTCCTCCTCGCCGCAATTCCTCAATTCGGGACAACGAATTACCCCTTTTGAGGAATTAAGCGAGGTATGGGGGTACACTCGGACTTTCAAGTCGTGAAAAGTCTGTGCACGAAGAAGATTCTCGGCATGGGCTTTCTTGGATACCTCAATGAGTTACTGGTTCGATCTGTTAAGTTTTTTTATGTTTTCCGGTTCACCAGCTATACTCTGTATGACCTTTTGTATCAAAAAAGGGGACAGAGATGTTATCTGTCTGCCCTCTTCTTTGCTTTCAACTAAAATGAAGCGTGGAAAATGTTGATGAGACGTATCATTTGTTGAGGTAGTTGGAGGTTGAGAATTGTCGTCAAAATCTGAATTATCAGTGTCTGGGGTTTGTTTAGTTCTTTTTCCTTTATCATTACCCATGATGAAGTTGTATTAAAATTCGTCCTCCGTGCTCTCCGCCCACCACGGAGCCCAACGAGGGAACACATAAATGGAGTGGCTTTCCTACTCACATGTGCTAGAGATACACAGAAGATATACTCGCACGAGCAAAATGCTGCACGATTGACCCGTTAAGCCGCCGCCTTCTTAGGATTGGAAAGATTGAGAAATAAGAATTATGGGCAAACGGTGAGTATCAGTAAGATACAAAAGACAAGGAAGAGAAAGAAAAGGTTTTTCCTAGGGCTTGACGCGACCAGCCGATTGACCGTGCCGGGTCTCACGGACACCCTTCTACACCGAAATCCAGGCCAAAGAGTCGTGTTGAGTCATCAGGAGAGAACAAACTCCCAATAACTCAACCTCCAGGATCCCTTCTTCCGGCTTACGGGTTGCCACCCACGGCAAACGGGTGGTATTTCCTCTTCGCTCTTCCCAAAGGGGACAATTACTGCTCACCAAGCTAGCAACGTTCTCAGTGGGAATTGAACCCCCAGGGCCTCGACAAGGCGGAAAGTTTAATACCCAGGGGATGATGATGATGAGTTCAGGTTTAACGACGCATCAACCCATGAGGGTCATTTGCGTCAAAATGGTGAACTAACATGGTTATGTAATGAAACGATTATAATGATAAGTCATAAATGCATAAAATGTAAAACAAGAACGAATTTAAAAACTAAAGCAGTTATACTTTGTTAAAAAGATTGATGTGTTTTAAAAACGTAAGTATGTTATCAGTTGGTACATTTTCAAATAAGTATCTCAGGTCATTTGTTTGGAAGAATTGACGTCGTATATGAGAGAATTCAATGCAATCGATCAGAAAGTGTTTTACTGTAAAAGGTTCATTACAGCTGATACAAAATGGCTGATCTTCTCGTTTGAGTAGATAAGAATGTGTGAGTCTAGTATGACCTATACGTAGACGAGTAAGAACCACTTCTTCTCGCCTTAATGACCGATAAATGTTATTTTTACCAAGAACCGGTTTTATTTCATGTAGTTTATTGAATGTCGCTCTGTCCCATGACAGCTGCCATTTGGATAAGATGTACCTGTTGATAAAAGGTTTAAAATCTGTACATGGAAGTTTAAAATTCGAAATTTCTAGATCGAGTGAGGCCTTTGCTTTTACGTCGGCAGCCTCGTTACCTTTTATGCCAACATGGCTGGGGAGCCAACAGAATAAAATTTCCTTAGTTTTCGATAACTCATGATGTTTTTCTATCACGTTCTGGATTTTGGGATTTTTTGAAGCTGTGTGATTTAGAGATTTCAAAACAGAAAGAGAGTCCGAGAAAATAACGAATTTGTTCTCTAAAGAGTTATTCAGTACGTAATCCAAAGCCATATCAATAGCCTTGGATTCAGCAGTGAAAATAGATGAGCCATCAGGAAGACGGATCTTTTCATGGTGGTTGCCCGATATAAACGCACAGCCAACCTTATCTTCAACTTTTGAGCCATCAGTGTAGATGTGTTGATAATCTGAAAGTCGCGACTGTAATTCTTGGAAGTTTTGTTTCATGAGATGTGAATCAGAAAGTGACTTTTTGCTGTTGTGTAAATCGAAAAGAATATTTGGTTTAGTAATGCACCAGGATGGAATATCAGAAAACGAGTGTTTTTGAATGTTTTTAATGTTAATATTAGTAGATTCTAAAAGTGGTGCTATACGAAGGCCGAAGGATTTAATAGCGTTAGGTTTTCTTTCATAATATTCCTGAAATTGTGGTGGAAATGTGATTTCAAAAGCAGGGTTAGAAGGGTTAGCAGCAAGTCTGATGGCATACTGAAGAGACAATTTTTCTCTGCGTAGCCATAACGATGGCTCATCTGCTTCCACGTTAAGACTCGATACTGGAGATGTACGAAAAGCTCCCAATGCCAAACGAAGTCCTTGATTATGTACAGTGTCTAACATCTGTAGATAAGATTTTCTAGCAGATCCATATACGATGGACCCATAATCAAGTTTTGATCGAATTAAAGAACGATACAGGTGAAGAAGAGTTGTTCTGTCCGCTCCCCAACTTGTGTGAGATAAATATACTTTTAAACATTTCGCTTTCAAGTATTTTATATGGGGTATGAAGGAGAGTTTTTTATCAAATATAACCCCAAGAAATTTTGATTCAGCAACAACTGGTATTTGAGATCCATATATGTAGAGCGATGGATCGTTGTGTATTTTCCGTTGCTGACAGAAATGAACGCACTGAGTTTTCGATTTGGAAAATTTAAAGCCATTTCTAGTTGCCCAGTCTTCAATTCTATTTAGACATTGCTGTAGATGTCTTTCTATTGTGCGCATATTTTTCGAGCGAAAACAAATACAGAAATCATCAACGTACAAAGAAGCATCTGTTTTGTAATCCAGGCAGTTTATAATATCGTTTAATTTCACGTTAAATAACGTGGTTGAAAGTATTGCTCCTTGAGGAACGCCCTGTTCTTGATCATAGAGATCAGACAGGGTCGATCCTACACGCACTTGTATTGTACGATCTTCAAGAAAACTTTTAATAAAGTTTGGTAGTCTTCCTTTCATACCAAAGTTATGTAGGTCTTTTAAAATTCCATATCGCCAAGTGGTATCATAGGCTTTTTCCAAATCGAAAAATACAGCGACTACATGTTCTCGTTTGATAAAAGCATCACGGATAAAAGTTTCTAGTCTAACTAAATTATCATTGGTACTACGTTCAGCTCGGAATCCCGACTGAAGTTTTGTTATAAGATTGTTAGATTCTAAGTACCAAACAAGTCGTTTGTTAATCATTCTCTCTAGTGTTTTGCAAAGGCAACTTGTTAGCGCTATTGGTCTGTAGTTTGTTGGTTCTGCATGATCTTTCCCTGGTTTGGGAATAGGTATAATTGTGGCCAAACGCCAGCTTTCTGGAAAAACTCCTGTTGTCCATATACCGTTGAAAATATGTAAAAGTGTGTCAAGGGCGGTTTCGGGAAGGTGTTTAAGCATCTGGTAATGGATGTCATCAGAGCCTGTAGCTGTATCTTTTGATACTGCGATAGCATCTTTAAGTTCTGTAATGTTAAACAGGCTGTTATATTCTTCAGTATTTGAAGAGGTGAAATCAAGTTTGATTTTTTCTTCTTGTTTTTTGATGTTTTGAAACTTCTCTGAATAATTCCGAGATGAAGAATTATCCAAAAAAGTTTCGCCAAGTGTGTTTGCTATCTCTTCCTTTGATGTGGCCTTTGTTCCACGTTTTGTATTTAAGTGGGTGAAACTGGGTGATTTTGATTTACCAGATATTTTTCGTATCATGTCCCAAACCTTTTTAATTGGAGTTTTATAATTTAAATTCGAAACGTAAGATTTCCATGATTTGCGTTTGGAGGCCTTTATTGTTCGACGAGCCTTTGCTCTGAAATTCTTTACTTTATTCAGGTTCTCCTTTGTTGGATATCTGCAGAACTTTGATAATGCTTGCTTGCGCTGTTTTATGGCATCTTTGCATTCATCATTGTACCATGGCTTGCTTTTCTTTGGATTTGTCGAGGTTTTCGGTATACTTTTGGTAGAGATATCGAGAAGAGAAGAAGTAAAATCATCTAGAGGATCCAAAGAATTCTTAAACTTATCTATTTTGAGACTTTCTTCACATAATAAGTGGTATATTTCCCAATTTGCTTTATTTAGTTTCCACTTTGCGTTGTGATCGTTCGTGGAATTATTTACGCTTTCAATAATAACAGGGAAGTGATCACTTCCATGTTGGTCTTCACTGACCGTCCAGTCGAAGTCCAGCAGGAGAGATGGGTGACATATGGAAAGATCTAAAGAAGAAAATTTTCCTGTTGCAGGATGGAGATAAGTGTGAGATTTGTCATTCATAAGACAAAGATCGTTTTTGGTTATAAAGTCTTCAATAATATTACCTTTAGGGTTGTTATCTTTACATCCCCAAAGGATATTGTGACCATTGAAGTCACCAACTAGTATACAGGGTGAAGGGAGTTGTTTCAGTAAAATGTCTAAACGTTCGGTCTCTAAATGAAAATTCGGAGGTATATACACAGAACAAAATGTAATTTCTTTATCTAAAGTAACAGAAACCGCAACGGCTTGAAGACTGGTTACAAGTTTAATTTCTCGCTGCGGACATGAAGAGTGAACTAAGATTGAGCTTCCACCTGACGGCCTCTGGCCTTCTGAATATATATAATTGTATGTATTGAAATCTCTGATATTTAATTGATCATCAGTTTTTAAAAAAGTTTCTTGCAAGCAAAAAACTGATGGATTCAATAAGGATAAAAGTAATAAGATCTCGTTATAGTTTGACTTTAGACCTCGACAGTTCCATTGTATTATTTTGTGATTTGAATTCATTTTAGAGTTGTTAGATTTTAGTTAGACTACCAACTAAGGATATGTTATTGGTGATTTTGATCTATTATTACTATTGTTGACGTGTGAATGTTCTGATGATCTCGATCTATTTCTGTTAGTTCGTGGGCGATCTGGAGCTTCTCCTAACTCCATATCATCGCTACTGTCACTCAAAGATCCGAACCTGTTATGTTGTTGAATAACATTATTTGAACCTTTTCGTTCTCTGTTTGATGTGCTTGGTCTTTGTGTTCCTTGACTAGATTTTGATTTTGTTTCTTTCGTAGGTGGAGATGATTGACTTCTTGCTTGTCTTTCTTTCTGTTGTTGTTTCTTCCAATCTTTTCTTATCATCTCAATGGTGGCTTTTTTCAGGCCACCATCTCCTTTTTTCTCTTCAGAAGGTGTCTTTGTTTGATTTTTGTTTGTAGTGTTTGTTTGACCTTTTTGTTTCTGCAGATCTTCTGTTTGGCTGTTTGTGTTTGTTGAACTTGATTGAACTGCAGAGTCGAGAATATTGATCGGATCGGTTTGAGTGGCAGTATCAACCACAGAAACCTTTTTCATAGAAGACTGGGTGATGTTGGCATAACTGATTCCAGGAATTGGAGTTGGGGCCTCAACAAGTTTCCGCGCTTCGATGAAAGAAATATTTCTGGTAAACTTAAGACGTAAAATTTCTTTTTCTTTGTGCCAAACTTGGCATTCTTTAGAGTCAGCACTGTGTTTTTCACCACAATTGACACAGTGCAGTTCGTTTCTACATTGACTTTCTGGGTGTTCTGCTACCTGACCGCATTTCGAACAGATAGGGTCCTTAGAACACCTATCCTCATGGTGTCCATATTTCTGGCAATGATGACAACGCAAAGGATTTGGTATGTAGACTTCTACGTTGACTCTAAAGTATGCTACTTTTATTGTTTTTGGTAGAACTGATGTATTGAATGTAAAGACAAAGGTGTTTGTGTTTTTTAACTCTCCGTTTCGTTTAATTTTGAATCGTTTTATTGCAGTTACTCCTTGAGATCGTGTGCCTTCGAGAATCTCCTCCTCGCTGCAATTCCCCAATTCGGGGCAACGAATTACCCCCTTTGAGGAGTTCAGCGAAGTATGAGGGTACACCCGGACTTTCAAGTCGTGAAAAGTCTGTGCACGTAGAAGATTCTCGGCATGGGCTTTCCTGGATACCTCAATGAGTAGCTGATTCGACCTGTGTAGTTTCTTTATGTTTTCCGGCTCACCAGCTATACTTTGAATGACTTTTTGTATTACAAACGGAGATAAAGATGTTACTGGTTTGTTTTCTTCCTTGCTTTCAACTAAAATGAAACGCGGAAAATGTTGAGATGATGTATCTTTGGTAGAGGTTGTTGGAGGTTGAGTGCTTTCGTTAACATCTGAAATATCAGATTCTGAACATTGTTTAGTTCTTTTTCTTCGATTAGAACCCATGATAAAGATGTATTAAAATTCGTCCTCCATGCTCTCCGCCCACCACGGAGCCCAACAAGGGAACACATCAATGGAGTGGTTTTCCTACTCACTTGTGCTAGAGATACACAGAAGATATACTCGCACGAGCAAAATGCTGCACGATTGACCCGTTAAGCCGCCGCCTTCTTAGGATTGGAAAGATTAAGAAAAAAGAATTATGGGCAAACGGTGAGTATCAGTATGATACAAAAGACAAGGAAGAGAAAGAAAAGATATTTCCTAGGGCTTGGCGCGACCAGCCGATTGACCGTGCCGGGTCTCACGGACACCCTTCTACACCGAAATCCAGGCCAAAGAGGCGTGTTGAGCCATCAGGAGAGACCAAACTCCCAATAACTCTCAACCTCCAGGATCCCTTCTTCCGGCTTACGGGCTGCCACCCACGGCAAACGGGTGGTATTTTCTCTTTGCTCTTCCTAAAGGGGACAATTACTGCTCACCACGCTAGCAACGTTCCCAGTGAGAATTGAGCCCCCAGGGCCTCGGCAAGGCGGAAAGTTTAATACCCAGGGGTAATACCCAGGGGAGGTTTGTAAGAAAAAAAAAAAAAAAAAAAAAAAAAAAAAGATTAAACCAGTACAGTGCACATTATTTTCGCCAAAAACTGACAATCGTTCTTCTTGACATTTTATGTTTACACACCTGTTTAAGACTCGTTTTATTTTTTCAGTTAATATTGTTTCATTTAAATAAAAGGACATGGTCAGCTGAGATTTAAATGAGACGGTGATTTTGGTCCAAACAGCGCAAAGTTTGGTGGTAAACAATTTGTGTACTTGAGGGTTCATTCCGCAATGAGGCGGGTCAAAGCGTGTCGACGAAAACGGGTGTAAGGTACCCGATCAAGATGCTGACGGACATACGGGGAGTCCTTGATGCCAGTACACAAATGGCAACTTCGTTAAAAAAGAAATCAGGGAAAAGTATGCTGTATGCCAGGGTGGCATTAATTGAGAGGGAAATTCGAATTCTAGAAAGCTTAGGATCGAACTGTCAAGGATGTTTTACGAAACATCCCAGTCAAAAGCAGCACAAGGGAGAAGGAGGGTGTCTTGAGAAAAAAAAATGGGAAGAAATTGTTGCTAACAGATTCGACGAAGCCATACTCGGCGTCCACGAGTATGAAAGAATGGCGTTGGCAAACGCCGTCGCTAAAACATTGTGTGACAGGGGACTCTTCATCGAAGGCTATGTGGATAAACCAAATGATGAAGTGAGTTTTTTGTTGTTGTTTTTTTTAAATTTGAAATATGATTATCAGGTTAACAGAAAAATATTCTAAACATATATTGTGGGTACTCGTTAGAATCGAAGCATTTTAGAGAGTATACTCAATATCTTTGCAAGACGTCCTAGCGAGTACCCACAATATGTTTTTTATTTTTTTGTTTTTGTTTTTTGTTGTTTTTTTTTTCAGATATTAATGTTTTGTTTCAGTGGGCGGATGGGGGTGTATAGACAACGATAAAGAAAAGAAAAAAAATCCAAGTCACATCATTTTTTTTTTATCTGATAAAAAAATCGACTCCATTGTTGTTGTTTTTCGTATATTATTCTTTTTATAATAATTTGAATGGACAGTAAATGAAATCATAATAATAATAATAACAACTCTGATTTAGTTGTATTACTGTGGTATATACATATGACTTCCATTATTTTTTTGAAAATAAAAATAAATAAATGAAGCGTATTATCATACATTTTATTTTCTAGGCGATCTTTAGCAATAATTAACCTATAAGTGGATGCGTGCTTAACGTGTTTGTTTTTTTCTTTCCAGCTGAAAGCCTTAAGTGTGTACAGAAGGGGCATTCAAACGTCATCTGGTGTATATTACAGTTGAACAGGAGATGAAAAGCAGGGATAATGCTGAAACCACGGTGAGTTTCATAGTTCATTTACAACAATGAATGTGTAACACTTCAATCATGGTCATCCATTTTTATTTGAGAATGATTTATTTTTTTTAATGGTCCAATCGCACAAACGCTTTTTTTCTTTTTTTGGTTTTATGATCCTCTCAAGATTATTTCAACCATATCGAGCCTATCGTTAATCATAGGTGGGCGGAAACCGGAGTACCCGGAGAAAAAAAACACCCGATCTTCCTTGGCAGAACTTGGCGTCTCACATGTGATCCGAGCCAGACTCCAACCTACAGTTGAAAGGCCTAATGATGAAGTCAGCGCTCTGATCCATTTGTCCACGGAGACCCTTTTTTTTTTTTTTTTTTTTTGTTTGTCTCTCTTCCTATTGTTATTGGGAGTAGGTTGCGTCTTTTTTTATTGCGGCGTCTTATTTCTTTTTTAAGAGAAAAAACAATAAAAAGACATAAAAGACGCTTTCCATAGCGGTTCAAGAAGAAGTTTTATTGTATTTATTTTTTTAGGACAACCGAGAAGAAAAATACATGGAAGAGGGTGACGAGTAAAATGCCTGACGATTTAAACCATGGGAAAGAATAAAAAGAATGGTCGTGAAGAGAAGACGTTTAGAACAAAATACAACAGAAATTCACATTGCGAATGGACACGATAATTCGTGTGTGTTTTTCAACAACTTTACAATAGAAGATTTCATTTGCTCGTGTGGGGCGAAATTCAATAGAAAATTTAACTTGAATGTGCACAACCGTGTTTGCGATTCGATTAAGCAAAAAAGGCAAAGCATTCGTTTGTTCTTGCGGGTTAAAAAATTCAAGAGAAACTAGAGCTGGTGTTTGTAAAACACTATGCCCCCAACTGCCTGACTCTAACACTGCTTGCCCATGACGGCTGACGTATGGGAAAATTGCATATTGAGGGATGACATCCTGCCGTATGGGAAATTTGCGTGTTAAGGGATGACATCCTGCCGTATGGGGAATTACTGTATTGAGGGATGACAGCCTGTCCCATGTTAAAAACCCAAACTGGTTGGAAAAGTTATTTTCAAGAAGAAAAACAAACAAGAGGCCCACGGGCCACGGGTCGCTCACCTGAGTGACATAGCTACTGCAGATATGCAGATGTCATGCAACATTTTTCCAATCCTGTCATCGCAACTAATGAAAAGATCATCATTTAAGCAGTTCTTTATTTTGAAGAAGAAGATATATGGCATGCCAGTCAATTGAGCGTGATCATTTGAACAAACTCTAACTGGCAGCCAGCTTGGATTTACGATCGGCACGATTTTAGCTATTTTTGATCTACGAGTCACTCCAATGCTTCCTACCAAGTTTCGAGTCAACTGGCCTTTCAGTTCGAGAGAAGAGGCGAAAAATAGATTTTCAAGATGGCTGCCATGGCGGCCATCTTGGATATCCGACTGGCACGATTTTAGCTATTTTTGATCTACAAGTCATCCAAATGTCTCCTACCTAGTTTGGAGTCAATTGGCCTTTCGGTGCAGGAGAAGAAGCTAAATATAGATTTTCAAGATGGCGGCCATGGTGGCCATCTGGGATTTCTGATCAGAACGATTTTAGCTATATTTGATCTACAAGTCACCCTGATGCTTCCTACTAAGTTTCAAGTCAAGTGACTTTTGAGTTTAGGAGAAGAGTGAAAAATAGATTTTCAAGATAGCCGCCATGGCGGCCATCTTGGATTTACGATCGGCATGATTTTAGCTATTTTTGATCTACAAGTCACACAAATGCTTCCTACCAAGTTTCGAGTCAACTGGCCTTTCGGTTCAGGAGAAGAAGCCATAAATAGATTTTCAAGATGGCTGCCATGGCGTCTATCCTGGTTTTACGATCGGCACGATTTTAGCTATTTTTGATCTACAAGTCACCCCGATGCTTCCTACCAAGTTTGGAGTCAAATGGCCTTTCGGTTCAGGAGAAGAAGCGAAAAATAGATTTTCAAGATGGCTGCCATGGTAATAAAAGTAATAAGATCTCGTTATAGTTTGACTTTAGACCTCGACAGTTCCACTGTATTATTTTGTGATTTGAAGTCATTTTATAGTTAGACTAGCAACTAAGGATATGTTATTGGTGATTTTGATCTATAATTACTATTGTTGACGTGTGAATGTTCTGATGATCTCGATCTATTTCTGTTAGTTCGTGGGCGATCTGGAGCTTCTCCTAACTCCATATCATCGCTACTGTCACTCAAAGATCCGAATCTGTTATGTTGTTGAATAACATTATTTGAACCTTTTCGTTCTCTGTTTGATGTGCTTGGTCTTTGTGTTCCTTGACTAGACTTTGATTTTGTTTGGTCTTTTGTAGGTGGTGATGATTGACTTCTGGCCTGTCTTTCTTTCTGTTGTTGTTTTTTCTAATCTTTTCTTATCATTTCCATGGTGGCATTTTTCAGGCCAGCCTCTGCTTGTTTCTCTTCGATAGATGTTTTTGTCTGACTTTTCTTGGTGGTATTACTTTGGAGTTTTTGTTTTTGTAATTCTTCTGTTTTGTTGTTTGAACTTGTTGTTTTTGATTGGACTGCAGGGTCGACAATAGTAATCGGATCAGTTTGAGTGGCAGTATCAACCACAGAAACCTTTTTCATAGAAGACTGGGTAATGTTGGCGTAACTGATTCCAGGAATTGGAGTTGGGGCCTCAAAATGCCGGATGGCGAACAAAAACAGAAACTTTTAGAATTTTTAAAACACTATGCTCACAAAATTGAAAATGACTTCAATCTGTCTATCCAGGCAGCAAGTGAGAGTGTATCTTCTCTTTTATGGCTGGACAACCTGATGATTCCTGCGTCAAAAGATCTTAAAGGTATAATTAATGTTGTGGTGGTGACTTTAATTGAAGAACGGGAAAGAAGACAAGCAAGTATTCTTCGGAAATATACACTACGGTGGAACCTTCCCGTTAGGATGGAGAGAATAGTCATTATGAAAAAGCGGCTTTTTCTTCTTCTCGCCTTTTTAGTTGATACAAATCAGACGGAATGCGAGAAGATAACTGAAAACAACGAGTGCAAAAACTATGTTTTAAATGCCAAAGAACGGGAAAGAAGACAAGCAAGTATTCTTCGGAAATATACACTACGGTGGAACCTTCCCGTTAGGATGGAGAGAATAGTCATTATGAAAAAGCGGCTTTTTCTTCTTCTCGCCTTTTTAGTTGATACAATTCAGACGGAATGCGAGAAGATAACTGAAAACAACGAGTGCAAAAACTATGTTTTAAATGCCAACAGCCAGATGAGCAGATGACCATTGGTGAATACACCAAAGAAATCTACATAGATATCATCGATGCGGCAATCGCTGTGGACAATAATTTTTCGTTCTGTTGACATTTTTAATGACCCTCAAAATTGACTAAATACATTGCCCTAGGATGATCTATATTTGACACCTGTATACTGATTCGGTTTTAGGTCATGTCAATAATCTAAATACGTGTTTATTTTCATCTCTAGATAAGAGGAGTATTCTGTTGATAATTTGAGATAATTTTCATTATTTCTCATTAGAAACATAGGTTGTGGATACTCATTAGAATAAAGTGCCAACAACCTATATTGTTTCTGCAAAGAAATGACAAAAATACCATATTTTCATCTTAAAATTGTCCATTTTATATACCAGTTATCATTATTTATCATTAGAAACATAGGTTGTGAGTACTCATTGGAGTGACAACAACCTATATATTGTTTCTACAATGATGGTGAGTTCAGGTTTAACGTTTGGAGGCCTTTATTGTTCGACGGGCTTTTGCTCTAAAGTTTTTAACGTTATTCAAGTTCTCCTTTGTTGGATATCTGCAGAACTTTGATAATGCTTGCTTGCGCTGTTTTATGGCATCTTTGCACTCATCATTGTACCATGGTTTGTTTTTCTTTGGATTTGTCGAGGTTTTCTATATACTTTATTAGCTATGTCAAGAAGAGCAGAAGTAAAATCATCTAGAGGGTCCAAGGAATTGTCAAACTTATCTATTTTGAGACTTTCTTCGCATAATAAGTGATATAATTCCCAATTTGCTTTATTTAGTTTCCACTTTGCGTTGTGATCATTGGTGGAATTATTTACGCTTTCAATAATAACAGGGAAGTGATCACTTCCATGTTGGTCTTCACTGACCGTCCAGTCGAAGTCCAGCAGGAGAGATGGGTGACATATGGAAAGATCTAAAGAAGAAAATTTTCCTGTTGCAGGATGGAGATAAGTGTGAGATTTGTCATTCATAAGACAAAGATCGTTTTTGGTTATAAAGTCTTCAATAATATTACCTTTAGGGTTGTTGTCTTTACATCCCCAAAGGATATTGTGACCATTGAAGTCACCAACTAGTATATAGGGTGAAGGGAGTTGTTTCAGTAAAGTGTCTAAATGTTCGGTCTCTAAATGAAAATTCGGAGGTATATACACAGAACAAATAGTAATTTCTTTATCTAAAGTAACAGAAACCGCAACGGCTTGAAGATTGGTTACAAGTTTATTTTCTCGCTGCGGACATGAAGAGTGAACTAAGATTGAGCTTCCACCAGACGGCCTCTGGCCTTCTGAATATATATAATTGTATGTATTGAAATCTCTGATATTTAATTGATCATCAGTTTTTAAAAAAGTTTCTTGCAAGCAAAAAACTGATGGATTCAATAAGGATAAAAGTAATAAGATCTCGTTATAGTTTGACGTTAGACCTCGACAGTTCCATTGTATTATTTTGTGTTTGGAATTCATTTTACAGTCAGTTCCATTGTATTATTTTGTGTTTGGAATTCATTTTACAGTGGAATGTTTTAGTTAGACTAGAAACTAAGGATAAGTTATTGGTGATTTTGATCTATTATTACTATTGTTAGTAGGTGGATGTTCTGATGATCTCGATCTACTGCGGTTAGCTCGTGGGCGATCTGGAGTCTGTCCTAACTCCATATCATCGCTACTGTCACTCAAAGATCCGAATCTATTATGTTGTTGAATCGCATCATTAGAACCTTTTTGTTCTCTGTTTGTTCTGATTGATCTTTGTGATCCCTGAGTAGATTTTGATTTTGTTTGGTCTTTTGTAGGTGGTGATGATTGGCTTCTGGCTTGTCTTTCTTTCTGTTGTTGTTTTTTCCAATCTTTTCTTATCATTTCCATGGTGGCATTTTTCAGGCCAGCCTCTGTTTGTTTCTCCTCGATAGATGTTTTTGTTTCACTTTTCTTGGTGGTATTACTTTGGAGTTTTTGTTTTTGTAATTCTTCTGTTTTATTGTTTGAACTTGTTTTTGATTGGACTGCAGGGTCGACAATAGTAATCGGATCAGTTTGAGTGGCAGTATCAACCACAGAAACCTTTTTCATAGAAGACTGGGTAATGTTGGCGTAACTGATTCCAGGAATTGGAGTTGGGGCTTCAACAAGTTTCCGCGCTTCAATGAAAGAAATATTTCTGGTAAACTTAAGACGTAAGATTTCTTTTTCTATGTGCCAAATTTGGCATTCTTTAGAGTCAGCACTGTGTTTTTCACCACAATTAACACAGTGCAGTTCGTTTCTACATTGACTTTCAAGGTGTTCTGCTACCTGACCGCATTTCGAACAGATAGGGTCTTTAGAACACCTATCCTCATGGTGTCCATATTTCTGGCAATGATGACAACGCAAAGGATTTGGTATGTAGACTTCTACGTTGACTCTAAAGTATGCTACTTTTATTGTTTTCGGTAGAACTGATGTATTGAATGTAAAGACAAAGCAGTTTGTGTTTTCTTAACTCTCCGTTTCGTTTAACTTTGAATCGTTTTATTGCAGTTACTCCTTGAGATCTTGTGCCTTCGAGAATCTCCTCCTCGCTGCAACTCCCCAATTCGAGGCAACGAATTACCCCCTTTGAGGAGTTCAGCGAAGTATGAGGGTACACCCGGACTTTCAAGTCGTGAAAAGTCTGTGCACGTAGAAGATTCTCGGCATGGGCTTTTCTGGATACCTCAATGGGTAGCTGATTCGACCGGTGTAGTTTCTTTATGTTTTCCGGCTCACCAGCTATACTTTGAATGACTTTTTGTATTACAAACGGAGATAAAGATGTTACTGGTTTGTTTTCTTCCTTGCTTTCAACTAAAATGAAACGCGGAAAATGTTGAGATGCTGTATCTTTGGTAGAGGTTGTTGGAGGTTGAGTGCTTTCGTCAACATCTGAAATATCAGATTCTGAACATTGTTTAGTTCTTTTTCTTCGATTAGAACCCATGATAAAGATGTATTAAAATTCGTCCTCCATGCTCTCCGCCCACCACGGAGCCCAACAAGGGAACACATCAATGGAGTGGTTTTCCTACTCACTTGTGCTAGAGATACACAGAAGATATACTCGCACGAGCAAAATGCTGCACGATTGACCCGTTAAGCCGCCGCCTTCTTAGGATTGGAAAGGTTAAGAAAAAAGAATTATGGGCAAACGGTATCAGTATGATACAAAAGACAAGGAAGAGAAAGAAAAGATATTTCCTAGGGCTTGGCGCGACCAGCCGATTGACCGTGCCGGGTCTCACGGACACCCTTCTACACCGAAATCCAGGCCAAAGAGGCGTGTTGAGCCATCAGGAGAGACCAAACTCCCAATAACTCTCAACCTCCAGGATCCCTTCTTCCGGCTTACGGGCTGCCACCCACGGCAAACGGGTGGTATTTTTTCTTCGCTCTTCCCAAAGGGGACAATTACTGCTCACCACGCTAGTAACGTTCCCAGTGGGAACTGAGCCCCCAGGGCCTCGGCAAGGCGTAAAGTTTAATACCCAGGGGACTTTTTCATGGATGTATTTAGTAAACTATTATACTTGCTTGAATGGTATCTTCTTAATTTTAACCCTGTGAAGCTTTGTATCCTAATTAAAACATCTTTCTAACCTTTGTGTCCTGATTATGACACCTTTCTATTATGCAAGTTGACATCAGAAATCGTATACTATTACCTTTTCAGTTAGGTGTTCTATTATGCTACGTTTTTCAACGTTTGCGTAAGAAACAACACCCACACCACTGATTTAGTATGATCTCAAAAATAGAAAATTATGTATTCTGCCAAAAATATTTTTTGAGACGTCTGATATACGCGATGCAACGTTTTGTGACGAATTTTACTTTTTGTATAAAAGCTGCTTCCAAAAGTTAACTTCTTCACGACAGACGATTAATTTCTTGAGTTTTTAATAATCCATACTTAGTAATTATTTTTAAAATTTACCTAAACAAATATTTGAAATGCATCCTCTGATTTATATAGTAAACTGTCTAGAAATTGTAAAGGAATTCTTACAAGGAATCGGAAATGAAATGCCGGATGGCGAACAAAAACAGAAACTTTTAGAAGTTTTAAAACACTATGCTCACAAAATTGAAAATAACTTCAATCTGTCTATCCAGGCAGCAAGTGAGAGTGTATCTTCTCTTATGGCTGGACAACCTGATGATTCCTGCGTCAAAAGATCTTAAAGGCATAATTAACGTTGTGGTGGTGACTTTAATTGAAGAACGGGAAAGAAGACAAGCAAGTATTCTTCGGAATTATACACTACGGTGGAACCTTCCCGTTAGGATGGAGAGAATAGTCATTATGAAAAAGCGGCTTTTTTTTCTTCTCGCCTTTTTAGTTGATACAATTCAGACGGAATGCGAGAAGATAACTGAAAACAACGAGTGCAAAAACTATGTTTTAAATGCCAACAGCCAGATGAGCAGATGACTATTGATGAATACACCAAAGAAATCTACATAGATATCATCGATGCGGCAATCGCCGTGGACAATGATTTTTCGTTCTGTTGACATTTTTGACATTTTAACGACCTCAAAATTGACTGAATACATTGCCCTAGGATGATCTATATTTGACACCTGTATACTGACTCGGTTTAGGTCATGTCAATAATCTAAATACGTGTTTATTTTCATCTCTAGATAAGAGGAGTATTCTGTTGATAATTTGAGATAATTTTCATTATTTCTCATTAGAAACATAGGTTGTGGGTACTCATTAGAATAGTGCCAACAACCTATATTGTTTCTACAAAGAAATGAGAAATATATACCATATTTTCATCTTAAAATTGTCCATTTTATATACCAGTTGTCATTATTTATCATTAGAAACATAGGTTGTGTGTACTCATTAGAGTGACAACCTATATATTGTTTCTACAAAGAAAATGAGAAAAATATACCATATTTTCATCTTAAAATTGTCCAATTAATAAACCAGTTAACAGTGTATTATATAGGTATGTTAACCTAATAGTTATTAACACTCTCTGTACAGACAGTCAGTGCAATTATATAATAGATGTACAAGTTAAATACAAGAATATTTGGTAAACCTTTATTGGAAATGTGGGAGCTGCAACTTTTTGACAGCTGATAATATTATATCTAGACAGCCAGCTAGAGATAAAGACTAGACATAAAACCACAGTTTTGTTAAAAAACAAACCCTGGGTATTAAACTTTCCGCCTTGTCGAGGCCCTGGGGGCTCAATTCCCACTGGGAACGTTGCTAGCTTGGTGAGCAGTAATTGTCCCCTTTGGGAAGAGCGAAGAGACAATACCACCTGTTTGCCGTGGGTGGCGTCCCGTAAGCTGGAAGAAGGAGTCCTGGAGGTTGAGGGTTATCTGGAGTACGGTGTTTCGGATGCCTAACACACCTCTTTGGCCTGGATTTCGGTGTAGACGGGTGATCGTGCGGCCCGGCACGATCAATCGGCTGGTCTCGCCGATCCCTAGGAATAATTCTTTACTTTCTCTTCCTTCTTTTGTATCATCCTGATACATACCGTTTGCTCATCAGTCTTATTCACAACCTTTCCATTCCTAGAAGGCGGCGGCTTAACGGGTCAATCGTGCGACTACTTAATCGTGCGGGTATATCTTTTGTGTATCTCTAACACTTAAGGAGTTTGGAAAGCCACTCCTTTATAGTGTTCCCTAGTAGGGCTCCACGGTGGGCGGAGAGCACGGAGGATGAATTCTTTTTCTTTTCTCTTCATGGATACTTACAATAAACGAAAAAGGCAAATTGGGAATTGTACCGTTCTTTATGTGAAGAAAGTATCAAACCAGAGACGTTTGAAATTTCCTTAGACTCTATAGCTGATTTTACTTCTTCTCTGCTTGACATATCTAATAAAAGTATACCAAAGACCTCGACAAGTCCAACGAAAAGCAAGCCATGGTACAATGATGAATGCAAAGATGCCATAAAACAGCGCAAGCAAGCATTATCAAAGTTCTGCAAATATCCAACAAAGGAGAACTTGAACAAGGTTAAAAACTTCAGACCAAAGGCTCATCGAACAATAAAGGCCTCCAATCGCAAATCATGGAAATCTTACGTTTCCAATTTAAATCATAAAACTCTAATTAAAAAGGTTTGGGATATGATACGAAAAATATCTGGTAAATCTAAATCACCCAGTTTCACCCATTTAAATACAAAACGTGGAACAAAGGCCACATCAAAGGAAGAGATCGCAAATACACTTGGCGAAACTTTTTTGGATAATTCCTCATCTCGGAATTATTCAGAGAAGTTTCAAAACATCAAAAATCAAGAAGAAAAGATCAAACTTAATTTCACCTCTTCAAATACTGAAGAATATAACAGTCTATTTAACATAACAGAACTTAAAGATGCTATCGCAGTATCAAAGGATACAGCTACAGGCCCTGATGACATCCATTATCAGATGCTTAAACACCTTCCCTTAACCGCCCTTGACACACTTTTACATATTTTCAACGGTACATGGACAACAGGAGTTTTTCCAGATGATGATGAGTTCAGGTTTAACGACGCATCAACCCATGAGGGTCATTTGCGTCAAAATGGTTAACTAACGTGGTTCTGTAATTAAACGATTATAATGATAAGTCATAAATGCATAAAATGTAAAACTAGAACGAATTTAAAAATTAAATCAGTTATACTTTGTTTAAAAGATTGATGTGTTTTAAAAACGTAAGTATGTTATCAGTTGGTACATTTTCAAATAAGTATCTCAGGTCATTTGTTTGGAAGAATTGACGTCGTGTATGAGAGAATTCAATGCAATCGATCAGAAAGTGTTTTACCGTAAAAGGTTCATTACGGCTGATACAAAATGGCTGATCTTCTCGTTTGAGTAGATAAGAATGTGTGAGTCTAGTATGACCTATACGTAGACGAGTAAGAACTACTTCTTCACGCCTTAATGATCGATAAATGTAATTTTTACCAAGAACCGGTTTTATTTCATGTAGTTTATTGAATGTCGCTCTGTCCCATGACAGCTGCCATTTGGATAAGATGTACCTGTTGATAAAAGGTTTAAAATCTGTACATGGAAGTTTAAAATTCGAAATTTCTAGATCGAGTGAGGCCTTTGCTTTTACGTCGGCAGCCTCGTTACCTTTTATGCCAACATGGCTGGGGAGCCAACAGAACAAAATTTCCTTAGTTTTCGATAGCTCGTGATGTTTTTCTATCACGTTCTGGATTTTGGGATTTTTTGAAGATGTGTGATTTAGAGATTTCAAAACAGAAAGGGAGTCAGAAAATAACGAATTTGTTCTCTAAAGAGTTATTCATAACGTAATCCAAAGCCATATCAATAGCCTTGGATTCAGCAGTGAAAATAGATGAGCCATCAGGAAGACGGATCTTTTCATGGTGGGTGCCCGATATATACGCACAGCCAACCTTATCGTCAACTTTTGAGCCATCAGTGTAGATGTGTTGATAATCTGAAAGTCGCGACTGTAATTCTTGGAAGTTTTGTTTCATGAGATGTGAATTAGAAAGTGACTTTTTGCTGTTGTGTAAATCGAAAAGAATATTTGGTTTAGTAATGCACCAGGATAGAATATCAGAAAAAGAGTGTTTTTGAATGTTTTTAATGTTAATATTAGTAGATTCTAAAAGTGGTGCTATACGAAGGCCAAAGGATTTAATAGCGTTAGTTAATATTTCTGGAAATGTGGTGGAAATGTGACTTCAAAAGCAGGGTTAGATGGGTTAGCAGCAAGTCTGATGGCATACTGAAGAGACAATTTTTCTCTGCGTAGCCATAACGATGGCTCATCTGCTTCCACGTTAAGACTCGATACTGGAGATGTACGAAAATCTCCCAATGCCAAACGAAGTCCTTGATTATGTACAGTGTCTAACATCTGTAGATAAGATTTTCTAGCAGATCCATATACGATGGACCCATAATCAAGTTTTGATCGAATTAAAGAACGATACAGGTGAAGGAGAGTTGTTCTGTCCGCTCCCCAACTTGTGTGAGATAAAACTTTTAAAAGGTTTAATGCTTTTAAACATTTCGCTTTCAAGTATTTTATATGGGGTATGAAGGAGAGTTTTTTATCAAATATAACCCCAAGAAATTTTGATTCAGCAACAACTGGTATTTGAGGTCCATATATGTAGAGCGCTGGATCGTTGTGTATTTTCCGTTGTTGACAGAAATGAACGCACTGAGTTTTCGATTTGGAAAATTTAAAGCCATTTCTAGTTGCCCAGTCTTCAATTCTATTTAGACGTTGCATATTTTTCGAGCGAAAACAAATACAAAAATCATCAACGTACAAAGAACCATCTGTTTTGTAATCCAGACAGTTTATAATATCGTTTAATTTCACGTTGAATAACGTGGTTGAAAGTATTGCTCCTTGAGGAGGAACGCCCTGTTCTTGATCATACAGATCCGACAGGGTCGATCCTACACGCACTTGTATTGTACGATCTTCAAGAAAACTTTTAATAAAGTTTGGTAGTCTTCCTTTCATACCCTTCCTTTCATACCAAAGTTATGTAGGTCTTTTAAAATTCCATATCGCCAAGTGGTATCATAGGCTTTTTCCAAATCGAAAAATAGAGCGACTACATGTTCTCGTTTGATAAAAGCATCACGGATAAAAGTTTCTAGTCTAACTAAATTATCATTGGTACTACGTTCAGCTCGGAATCCCGATTGAAGTTTTGTTATAAGATTGTTAGATTCTAAGTACCAAACAAGTCGTTTGTTTATCATTCTCTCTAGTGTTTTGCAAAGGCAACTTGTTAGCGCTATTGGTCTGTAGTTTGTTGGTTTTGCATGATCTTTCCCTGGTTTGGGAATAGGTATAATTGTGGCCAAACGCCAGCTTTCTGGAAAAACTCCTGTTGTCCATATACCGTTGAAAATATGTAAAAGTGTGTCAAGGGCGGTTTCGGGAAGGTGTTTGAGCATCTGGTAATGGATGTCATCAGGGCCTGTAGCTGTATCTTTTGATACTGCGATAGCATCTTTAAGTTCTGTAATGTTAAACAGGCTGTTATATTCTTCAGTATTTGAAGAGGTGAAATTAAGTTTGATTTTTTCTTCTTGTTTTTTGATGTTTTGAAACTTCTCTGAATAATTCCGAGATGAAGAATTATCCAAAAAAGTTTCGCCAAGTGTGTTTGCTATCTCTTCCTTTGATGTGGCCTTTGTTCCACGTTTTGTATTTAAATGGGTGAAACTGGGTGATTTTGATTTACCAGATATTTTTCGTATCATGTCCCAAACCTTTTTAATTGGAGTTTTATAATTTAAATTCGAAACGTAAGATTTCCATGATTTGCGTTTGGAGGCCTTTATTGTTCGACGAGCCTTTGCTCTGAAATTCTTTACTTTATTCAGGTTCTCCTTTGTTGGATATCTGCAGAACATTGATAATGCTTGCTTGCGCTGTTTTATGGCATCTTTGCATTCATTATTGTACCATGGCTTGCTTTTCTTTGGATTTGTCGAGGTTTTTGGTATACTTTTATTAGCTATGTGAAGAAGAGAAGAAGTAAAATCTAGAGGGTCCAAGGAATTGTCAAACTTATCTATTTTGAGACTTTCTTCGCATAATAAGTGATATAATTCCCAATTTGCTTTATTTAGTTTCCACTTCGCGTTGTGATCATTCGTGGAATTATTTACGCTTTCAATAATAACAGGGAAGTGATCACTTCCATGTTGGTCTTCACTGACCGTCCAGTCGAAGTCCAGCAGGAGAGATGGGTGACATATGGAAAGATCTAAAGAAGAAAAGTTTCCTGTTGCAGGATGGAGATAAGTGTGAGATTTGTCATTCATAAGACAAAGATCGTTTTTGGTTATAAAGTCTTCAATAATATTACCTTTAGGGTTGTTATCTTTACATCCCCAAAGGATATTGTGACCATTGAAGTCACCAACTAGTATATAGGGCGAAGGGAGTTGTTTGAGTAAAGTGACAGAAACAGCAACGGCTTGAAGATTGGTTACAAGTTTAATTTCTCGCTGGGGACATGAAGAGTGAACTAAGATTGAGCTTCCACCAGACGGCCTCTGGCCGTCTGAATGTATATAATTTTAATTGATCATCAGTTTTTAAAAAAGTTTCTTGCAAGCAAAAAACTGATGGACTCAATAAAGATAAAAGTAATAAGATCTCGTTATGTTTTGACTTTAGACCTCGACAGTTCCATTGTATTATTTTGTGATTTGAATTCATTTTAGAGTTGTTAGATTTTAGTTAGACTAGCAACTAAGGATATGTTATTGGTGATTTTGATCTATTATTACTATTGTTGACGTGTGAATGTTCTGATGATCTCGATCTATTTCTGTTAGTTCGTGGGCGATCTGGAGTTTCTCCTAACTCCATATCATCGCTACTGTCACTCAAAGATCCGAACTTGTTATGTTGTTGAATAACATTATTTGAACCTTTTCGTTCTCTGTTTGATGTGCTTGGTCTTTGTGTTCCTTGACTAGATTTTGATTTTGTTTGTTGTTTCGTAGGTGGAGATGATTGACTTCTTGCTTGTCTTTCTTTCTGTTGTTGTTTCTTCCAATCTTTTCTTATCATCTCTATGGTGGCTTTTTTCAGGCCAGCCTCTCCTTTTTTCTCTTCAGTAGGTGTCTTTGTTTGATTTTTGTTTGTGGTGTTTGTTTGACCTTTTTGTTTCTGCAAATCTTCTGTTTGGCTGTTTGTTGAACTTGATTGAACTGCAGAGTCGAGAATATTGATCGGATCGGTTTGAGTGGCAGTATCAACCACAGAAACCTCTTTCATAGAAGACTGGGTGATGTTGGCATAACTGATTCCAGGTATTGGAGTTGGGGTCTCAACAAGTTTCCTCGCTTCAACGAAAGAAATATTTCTGGTGAACTTGATACGCAAGATTTCCTTTTCTTTGTGCCAAATTCGGCATTCTTTAGAGTCAGCACTGTGTTTTTCACCACAATTGACACAGTGTAATTTGTTGCTACATCTATTTTCGAGGTGTTCTCCTGTTTGACCGCATTTCGAACAGATAGGGTCTTTAGAACACCTATCCTCATGGTGTCCATATTTTTGGCAATTATGACAACGCAAGGGGTTTGGTACGTAGACTTCTACGTTGACTCTAAAGTATGCCACTTTGACCGTTTTGGGTAAAACTGGCTTATTGAAAGTAAAAACAAAGGTGTTTGTGTCTTTTAACTCTCCGTTTCGTTTTATTTTGAATCTTTTTACTCCAGTTACTCCTTGAGATCTTGTGCCCTCGAGAATCTCCTCTTCGCCGCAATTCCTCAATTCGGGACAACGAATTACCCCTTTTGAGGAATTTAGCGAGGTATGAGGGTACACTCGGACTTTCAAGTCATGAAAAGTCTGTGCACGAAGAAGATTCTCGGCATGGGCTTTCTTGGATACCTCAATGAGTAGCTGATTCGATCTGTGTAGTTTTTTGATGTTTTCAGGTTCACCAGCTATACTCTGTATGATTTTTTGTATTAGAAACAGTGACAGAGATGTTATCTGTCTGTTCTGTTCTTTGCTTTCAACTAAAATGAAGCGTGGAAAGTGTTGAGGAGCCGTATCATTTGTTGAGGTAGATGGAGTTTGAGAATTTTCGTCAAAATCTGAATTATCAGTGTCTGGGGTTTGTTTAGTTCTTTTTCTTTTATCATTACCCATGATGAAGTTGTATTAAAATTCGTCCTCCGTGCTCTTCGCCCACCACGGAGCCCAACAAGGGAACACATAAATGGAGTGGCTTTCCTACTCACATGTGCTAGAGATACACAGAAGATATACTCGCACGAGCAAAATGCTGCACGATTGACCCGTTAAGCCGCCGCCTTCTTAGGATTGGAAAGATTGAGAAATAGGAATTATGGGCAAACGGTGAGTATCAGTATGATACAAAAGACAAGGAAGAGAAAGAAAAGATTTTTCCTAGGGCTTGGCGCGACCAGCCGATTGACCGTGCCGGGTCCCACGGACACCCTTCTACTCCGAAATCTGGGCCAAAGAGGCGTGTTGAGCCATCAGGAGAGAACAAACTTCCAATAACTCTCAACCTCCAGGATCCCTTCTTCCGGCTTACGGGTTGCCACACACGGCAAACGGGTGGTATTTCCTCTTCGCTCTTCTCAAAGGGGACAATTACTGTTCACTAAGCTAGCAACGTTCCCAGTGGGAATTGAGCCCCCAGGGCCTCGACAAGGCGGAAAGTTTAATACCCAGGGGAGTTTTTCCAGAAAGCTGGCGTTTGGCCACAATTATACCTATTCCCAAACCAGGGAAAGACCATGCAGAACCAACAAACTACAGACCAATAGCGCTAACAATTTGCCTTTGCAAAACATGAGAGAATGATAAACAAACGACTTGTTTGGTACTTAGAATCTAACAATCTTATAACAAACTTTCAGTCGGGATTCCGAGCTGAACGTAGTACCAATTATAATTTAGTTAGACTAGAAACTTTTATCCGCGATGCTTTTATCAAACGAGAACATGTAGTCGCTGTATTTTTCGATTTGGAAAAAGCCTACGATACTACTTGGCGATACTGAATTTTGAAAGACCTACACAACTTTGGTCTGAAAGGAAGACTACCAAACTTTATTCAAAGTTTTCTTGAAGATCGTACTATACAAGTGCGTGTAGGATCGACCCTCTCTGACCTCTATGATCAAGAGCAGGGCGTTCCTCAAGGAGCCATACTTTCAACCACTTTATTCAACGTGAAATTAAACGATATTATAAACTGTCTGGATTACAAGACAGATGGTTCTTTGTACGTTGATGATTTCTGTATATGTTTTCGCTCGAAAAATATGCGCACAATAGAAAGACATCTACAGCAATGTCGAAATAGAATTGAAGACTGAGCAACAAGAAATGGCTTCAAATTTTCCAAATCGAAAACTCAGTGCGTTCATCTGTCAACAACGGAAAATACACAACGATCCAGCACTCTACATATATGGATCTCAAATACCAGTTGTTGCCGAATCAAAATTTCTTGGGGTTATATTTGATAGAAAACTCTCCTTCATACCCCATATTAAATACGTGAAAGCGAAATGTTTAAAAGCATTAAACCTTTTAAAAGTTGTATTTCACACAAGTTGGGGTGCGGACAGAACAACTCTTCTTCACCTATATCGTTCTTTTTTTTTTTTTTTTTTTTTTTTTGATTTGGGTTTTACGGCCCTTTCAAGAATATTTCACTTATATCGAGCCGATCGTTCATCGAAGGTGGGCGAAAACCGGAGAACCCGGAGAAAAACCACCTGACCATCCGTAAGCAGAACTTGGCTTTCCCACATATGACCCGAGCGAGGCTCGAACCACAGCGGTGAGAAACCTAATGGATTAAGAGTCAACTCTCTTATCCACTAGGCTACGGGGGCCCGTATATCGTTCTTTAATTCGATCAAAACTTGATTATGGGTCCATCATATTTGGATATGCTAGAAAATCTTATCTACAGATGTTAGACACTGTACATAATCAAGGACTTCGTTTGGCATTGGGAGCTTTTCGTATGTCTCCAGTATCGAGTCTTAACGTGGAAGCAGATGAGCCATCGTTATGGCTACGCAGAGAAAAATTGTCCCTTCAATATGCCGTCAGACTTGCTGCTAACCCTTCTAACCCTGCTTTTGAAGTCACATTTCCACCACAATTTCAGGAATATTATAAAAGAAAGCCTAACGCAATTAAATCCTTTGGCCTTCGTATAGCACCACTTTTAGAATCTGCTAATATTAACACTAAAAACATCCAAAAACACTCTTTTTCTGATTTTCCATCCTGGCGCATTACTAAACCAACTATTCTTTTCGATTTACACAACAGCAAAAAGTCACTTTCTGATTCACATCTCATGAAACAAAACTTCCAAGAATTACAATCGCGACTTTCAGATTATCAACACATCTACACTGATGGCTCAAAAGTTGAAGATAAGGTTGGCTGTGCGTATATATCGGGCAGCCACCATGAAAAGATCCGTCTTCCTGATGGCTCATCTATTTTCACTGCTGAATCCAAGGCTATTGATATGGTTTTGGATTACGTTATGAATAACTCTTTAGATAACAAATTCGTTATTTTCTCGGACTCCCTTTCTGTTTTGAAATCTCAAAACCATACATCTTCAAAAAATCCCAAAATTCAGAACCTGATAGAAAAACATCTGGTGATTTTGAAGAGAATAATTACTACACTATATAAATGAATAGTATTCATCGATGGCTGCATCTGTGGCCATATTGGACATAATCTGTACATCTTCTATGTAAATGTTATTGATGTACGGGCAAAATTGTCTAAAGAGATCTTGTTTCATGATAGCTGTCCTCTGTAAACGTACATCAAGAAACCTTAGGGTAAAATTCCTAGTAATAACCGCTAGCCTTCTGTCCGCTTCCTTCTCCATCGTGATTAAAATAGTGTTAAGAATCATACTATAGTCACGTAAGGCAGACTCTTTAAAGCTCTCAAACCATATATCAGACAGCCGTAACTCGTTCATAATTTGACAAGGGACAAGATAGTCTCTACTAAGATGTTTCCTATAGATTGTTATTTTCTGTTCGAGTTCATTCCTCATTTGACATATATAAGGCATGCCTATCGCCAGTTCTTCTAAAAACTTTACACTAACAAGAAAACAATTAATATAATTGAAAGAATGCATTGGGTTACTCTGTGTCAACCTCGAGACTCAAGACATGAAATTATCTCAGTGATGAAAGTTGAGGTATTGTGGACTATTTTATACAGTGTATGTTACAAAACGTTGTGAAATTGAATATTTTTAGTCAGCATAATTTAAAAAAAAAAAAGCTTTAGTTAGCATACTGAGTAAATCATGTAAATTGTACTTATTTTTAAACCGTACAGTATACGATGTGTGACATAACCTTACATAAAGATACAAAGGTTATGAGGTTGAAAATATTACCAGTGTCCTATTACTGAAAAGTTAACAAATATTGAATGGGGTAACGAAGAAAGATATCATTTTTTTTTTTTTTAAACATAAAAGAGCTAGTTTAAGAAAGTATGATATTTGGTTCATATTGTGCAATTCTAAAAGATGCTGACATTAAATAATAATGTTCCAAAATATCACGAAGAGTTGGTATAAAAAGCTAAAATATTTAATTTTCGTTGGTGAAAATTATAGTTAACATGTCTGATCGTAAAAAACCTCATTATATACGTAAACATGTTTACGGAATAATTAGAGACTACGAGTCGAAGGTCTGTAGCTTATTTTTAAGTGAAGACCAAGCCAAGCGTGCTGTGCATAACACGTTGCATCATGGCCACATAGTAAATCTTGGTTTGAAGGGTACAGTTCGCACTCTAACCCTTAAAAATGACTGGTTGGCTGGGATGATCAACACCGCGCATGCAAGGGGGTGTTGGTTATATGTGCTGATGCTAATAATTGGAATCTCAACGAGAGGCATATCATCACTGCATATTCCATTGTAGTATGAAGGTTTTACAGGTTTAACGTTACTTTCAACAATGTTTAGTTATATCACTGCGTTGGAAAGGTTGGGTAATGCTGCGGTTGGAATAAAAACAACAACAAAAAAACTTCAACCGCAAGTGGCAAGCCTTGAAAAATGCAGAGCCACCAACCTTATTTTTTGAAAAATAACTTTTTCTAACTTTCCAGTCATCACGAATTCAGTTAACGCTTAATTTTCCCATGAGGCAGGATGTCATCCCTCAACATGTAAGTTTCCCATACGACAGGCAGTACGGAAGGATGTCATCCCTCAACATGTAAATTTCCCATACGTCAGGATGTCATCCCTCAAATATAACTACTTGGGTGTAACTGGGTGATTTTGATTTACCAGATATTTTTCGTACCATATCCCAAACCTTTTTAATTGGAGTTTTATGATTTAAATTTGAAACGTAAGATTTCCATGATTTGCGTTTGGAGGCCTTTATTGTTCGACGAGCCTTTGCTCTGAAAATCTTAACATTATTCAAGTTCTCCTTTGTTGGATATCTGCAGAACTTTGATAATGCTTCCTTGCGCTGTTTATGGCATCTTTGCATTCATCATTATACCACGGCTTGCTTTTCTTTGGATTTGTCGAGGGTTTCGGTATACTTTTGTTAGAGATATCGAGAAGAGAAGAAGTAAAATCATCTAGAGGATCAATGGAATTGTTAAACTTATCTATTTTGAGACTTTCTTCACATAATGAGTGATACAATTCCCAATTTGCTTTATTTAGTTTCCACTTTGCGTTGTGATCGTTCGTGGAATTATTTACGCTTTCAATAATAACAGGGAAGTGGTCACTTCCATGTTGATCTTCACTGACCGTCCAGTCGAAATCTAGCAGTAGAGATGGATGACACATGGAAAGATCTAAACAAGAGAATTTTCCAGTTGCAGGATGGAGATAGGTGTGAGATTTGTCATTCATAAGACAAAGATCGTTTTTGGTTATAAAGTCTTCAATAATATTACCTTTAGGGTTGTTATCTTTACATCCCCAAAGGATGTTGTGACCATTGAAGTCACCAACTAGTATATAGGGTGAAGGGAGTTGTTTCAGTGAAGTGTCAAAATGTTCGGTCTCTAAATGAAAATTCGGAGTTATATACACAGAACAAATAGTAATTTCTTTATCTAAAGTGACACAAACCGCAACGGCTTGAAGACTGGTTACAAGTTCAATTTCTCGCTGGGGACATGAAGAGTGAACAAAGATTGAGCTTCCACCAGACGGCTTCTGGCCTTCTGAATATATATAACTGTATGTATTGAAATCTCTGATATTTAATTGATCATCAGTTTTCAAAAAAGTTTCTTGCAAGCAAAAAACTGATGGACTTAATGAAGGTAAAAGTAATAAGATCTCGTTATAATTTGACTTTAGACCTCGACAGTTCCATTGTATTATTTTATGATTTGAGTTCATTTTACAGTGGAATGTTTTTAGTTAGACTAGATGATGATGAGTTCAGGTTTAACGACGCATCAACCCATGAGGGTCATTTGCGTCAAAATGGTGAACTAACATGGTTCTTTAGTTAGACTAGAAACTAAGGGTAAGTTATTGGTGATTTTGATCTAGTGTTACTATTGTTGGTGTGTGAATGTTCTAGTGATCTCAATCTATTGCAGTTAGCTCGTGGGCGATCTGGAATCTGTCCTAACTCCATATCATCGCTACTGTCACTCAAAGATCCGAATCTATTATGTTGTTGAATCATATCATTTGAACCTTTTCGTTCTCTGTTTGTTGTGATTGGTCTTTGTGTACCCTGACTAGATCTTAATTTTGTTTGGTCTTTTGTAGGTGGTGATGATGATGACTTCTTGCTTGTCTTTCCTTCTGTTGTTGTTGTTTTTTTTGTTTTGTTCTTTTGTTGTTGTTTTTTTTTGTTTTGTTTTTTTGTTTGTTTGTTTTTCTCCAATCCTTTTTTTTTTGTTATCTCCATGATGGCATTTTTCAGGCCAGCCTCTGTTTTTTTTTCTCAATAGATGTTTTAGTTTGACTTTTCTTGGTGGTGTTACTTTGTAGTTTTTGTTTCTACAGTTCTTCCGTTTTTTTTGTTTTTTTTTGTACTTGTTTTTGATTGTACTGAGGTGTCGACAATATTAATCGGATCAGTTTGAGTGGCAGTATCAATCACAGAAACCTTTTTCATAGAAGACTGGGTAATGTTGGCATAACTAATTCCAGGAACTGGAGTTGGGGCCTCAACAAGTTTCCGCGCTTCAATGAAAGAAATATTTCCGGTGAACTTCATACGTAAGATTTCTTTTTCTTTGTGCCAAAGTCGGTATTCTTTAGCGTCAGCACTGTGTTTTTCTTCACAATTAACACAATGTAGGTCGTTTCTACACTGACTTTCGCGGTGTTCTGCTTTGCTATCTGACCGCACTTCGAACAGATAGGGTCTTTAGAACACCTATCCTCATGGTGTCCATATTTCTGGCAGTGTTGACAACGCAAAGGATTTGGTATGTAGACTTCTACGCTAACTCTTCTACGCTAACTCTAAAGTATGCTACTTTTATTGTCTTCGGTAGAACTGATGTATTGAATGTAAAGACAAAGGTGTTTGTGTCACTGTGTTACTCCTTGAGATCTTGTGCCCTCGAGAATCCCCTCCTCGCTGCAATTCCCCAATTCGGAGAAACGAATTACCCCCCCCCCCACCCCCCCTTTGAAAAGCGAGAGGTATGAGGATACACCCGGACTTTCAAGTCGTGAAAAGTCTGTGCACATATAAGATTCTCGGCATGGGCTTTCCTGGATACCTCAATGAGCAGCTGATTTGACCTGTGTAGTTTCTTAATGTTTTCTGGCTCACCAGCTATACTTTGAATTATTTTTGTATCACAAAAGGAGACAAAAGATGTTATTGGTTGGTTTTCTTCCTTGCTTTCAACTAAAATGATGTGGTTGACGCGGAAAATGTTGAGCTGATGTATCTTTGGTAGAGGTTGTTTGAGGTTGGGTGTTTTCGTCAATATCTGAAATATCAGATTATGAAAATTGTTTAGTTATTTTTCTTTGATTAGAACCTATGATAAAGATGTATTAAAATTCGTCCTCCGTGCTCTCCGCCCACCACGGAGCCCAACAAGGGAACACATCAATGGCGTGGCTTTCTTACTCACTTGTGAGATACACAGAAGATATACTCGCACGAACAAAAAGCTGCACGATTGACCCGTTGAGCCGCCGCCTTTTTAGGATTGGAAAGGTTGAGAAATAAGACCTTGATTCTGTGACTCAGACATTGAATATGGTGACGCTGAATATGTTGACGTCGTCGACGAACCACTGTTTATTCTAAAAGCCCCCCCCCCCCCCCCCCACACACACACACACACACTCCACTCACGGAGCCTTCGGCTCTGGTGGGTGGCTAAACATTAAAAGAAAAACAGCGATCAGACTAATGAAATACGGTCCTTTTTTCCCAATTACGAAAACATGCCTATTCAAATGTACTGAAAATTTTACGACCTAAAAAATGAAAATTTCTAGATAAAAAAAGTCTGATATTTTTCTGATAAATTCATATTTCTGCTCAAAACATAGATTGTGGGTACCTAACGAGTACCTACGATCTATGTTTTTGAGCAGAAAAATAAGAAAAAATAATGCATACCCCTGTAAACCCCAATTTTACTATATAAAAGAGGGGTTGAAGGATAATCTGCAGGCTACCCAAACATAGCGGCAAATTTGACACCTGTACACGTCATCATAAAATATCAACAACAAGAGCACGCATGCGGGTGCCAACGCTCGGCAGCATTTTCTTTTAGCAAAACATAGGATTTTCAACAAAAATTTTAAGTCGAAAAAGGGGAAATAACTGTGCCAAAAATATTTTGAGGGTTACCTCCCCTATTGGTATAAGTTCCCCTTTTAATAATGAAGAACTATTCCGAGTTTCAAGTAAATATCTTCAGTAATGACAGAGGTATTAAAGCATGTCCCAAGTTTTTGCACGACGACGACGCAGACGAAAATGGGGCATAACTGTGCCAAAAATATTTAGGGTTACCTCCCCTATTGGTATGAGTTCCCCTTTTCATACTGAAGAACTAGTCGGAGTTTCAAGTAAATATCTTCAGTAATGACAGAGATATTACAGAATGTCCAAGTTTTTGCACGACGAAGACCATGCAGACGAAAAAGGGGCATAACTGTGCCATAAATATTGAGGGTTACCTCCCTTAATGGTATGAGTTCCCCTTTTCATAATGAACAACTAGTCCGAGTTTCAAGTAAATATCTTCGTGATGACAGAGATATTACAAAATGTCCAAGTTTTTGCACGACGACGACGCAGACGACGCCAGAGCTATGACAATACCTCGTCGTTTTCTTCGAAAACAGCCGAGTTAAAATCACAAATGAAATGCGTGTCTCATAAATTAAACTGATAACTTAAATGTAAAGGCATATCAAGTGGTTTTCAAGAGATAAAAATGCATTTTACAAGTATTAAAAAACTAACCTTCTACCTTGTGCAAATTCGGGAGCCAAAAGTTCTCTTTTCTTTTCCATAAATTCATAAAACACTAACGCTAGTTTGTTTCACAATGTTCCGTCTAGAGCAGCCAGAAATTAAAATATCCAAAAGCTTTCAAATAAAAACACAGTATGCCTATGTCCGCAGGTACCCAAACTGATACACAAACTAATATCTTGTCCTTTCATGTATATAACGGACTGGATACCGGTTTATATTCTATCTGCACGTGAAAGGGGGACATCTAAGTTTGTTTGTGTTGAGGTTTTACGGCCCAGTCAACCCAATGTGGTCATGTCGAGCGCGGTCAGTTTACCTAACCACACGTTTACTGGACAGGCTTAGACTGATTGTGCACATTCTTTCGCCAGAAACTGACAACTGCCCTTCTTGAATCAGCGGAAGGGAGAGAATGACCGTAGAAAATATTTCATGATCAATCTCCACGAAAGAATGTTGCCGACCTCGGCGGGGGTTGAACCCGCGACCTCCTGGTCTCCAGTCGGACGGCGCATCCAACTGAGCCACCGAGGCCAGGGACAGCTAAGTACATTATATATGTACGGTCAATGTACATTGTTTAAAGCTGTTTGATAGCCTTCTTGGAAGCCAAAGTGGGTCTTTATTTGAATGAATTCGGATATTTTATTTTCCGGTTGCCCTAGATGGAACATTGTAGAAGAAAATGACATTAGTACTTTATGTATTCATGGAAAAGAAACAGGAAATTTTTTGTCTCAAAATTACGCAAGTCAGCACACAAGTTTTTTCATTACGGTTTTTCATACTTATAAAATGCATTTTTATCTATTAATAACCACTTGATGTATCCTAACATTTGAGTTATCAGTTCAATTTGTGAGACATGCATTTCATTTGTGGTTTTTGTTGATATTTTATGACGACGTGTATAGGTGACATATTCCGCCGCCATGTTTGGTCAGCCGGCAGATTATCCTTAAGGGGGTCAAAATAATATAGGCATGTTTTCGTGATGCTACGGTACAAAGTAAACGAATTTGCCCTTAAAAGTAAAAAAATAAAAAAAAAAAGAAAAGAAAGCAACCACGAACAGAGTAATGGTGTACGATCCTTTTATCTTCGATAAAAAGAACGAATTTACCATTTACAGAAAAGGAAAAGCGCCCATTATGCGAATGATGAAGTCAAGTATCACCGTAAACTTCTGTGTTTGCGCTTGTAAACGTAAGGCAACAAATTTAAACTCATCGGGTGGCGATTGAAAGTATTACGCCAAATTTAAACTCCCGGATGGAAATAGACGTTATTATGCCCTGTGAGAAACATTGTTTGTGGATTTGGGTGTGGCTGATGTTCTTTTTTTTTTTTTTTTTTTTTTACTCCCATAAGCGCTCAAGCGCTCTTTTTGTATGCATAAGACTTTTTACACTTTTCGGACGCTGTGTTTAAGGTGGAAAAGAAACTAGCTAACTTATCTGTAACTATCTTAGGCAGCCCAGCCATTTAATAGAATCGGGTAATTCAGCCCAAGTTATGGGAATCATCTCAAAAAGCAGTTTCAGCAATAGTATAGTATACACATATTTTATTGCATCTCTTTCATATACATGAATGCAATGGAGTTGGGTCACAAGATCTCACAACATTAGTTACGACTCTTCCCCTACAAGATGACAACAGTAGATTACAGTCACATGATAATGAGACAATAAGACAAATATTTTTCTAGCTAATAATAATGATTACGAATGAATAAATAAATAAATAGTGTGTGCCTTCTCAAGAGGTCATGGAATACTCGGCAGTTACCATGTAGTTAATTAGCAAATCTTTTAGTGCTTTTTAGCTCACCTGAGCCGAAGGCTCAAGGTGAGCTTTTGTGATCACTCACCGTCCGTCGTTTTCGGCGTCGTCTGTCTGTCCGTCCGTCCGTTCACAATCTTTAAACAACATCTCCTCCTAAACCACTGATTGGATTTTGACCAAACTTCACAGGAATGATCCTTGGTTGGTCCCCTTTCAAAGTTATTCAAATGGTTCCGGTCCATTGCATATCTAGGTCACAGGAGCTAAAAATAGATTTTTTAACTGAAAATTTAAAAAATCTTCTTCTCAGAAACCACTGGACCGATTTCAATATAATTTTGCAGAAATGTTCCTTTGGTGATCCTCTACCAAGATTGTTCAAGCCATTTGGATTCGTGAAAAACATGGCCGCCAGGGGCGGGGCTTAGTTTCCCTATTTATCTACATAGAAAACTTTAAAAATCTTCTTGTCAGAAACCACTGGACCAATTTCAATATAATTTTGCAGAAATGTTCCTTTGGTGATCTACCAAGATTTTCAAACCATTTGGATTCGTCAAAAAGCATGGCCTCCAGGGGGCGGGGCTTATTTTCCCTATATAATCTATATAGAAAACTTTCAAAATCTTCTTGTCAGAAACCACTGAACCGATTTCTATATAATTTCGCAGAAATGTTCCTTTGGTGATCCTTTACTAAGATTGTTCAAGCCATTTGGATTCGTCAAAAAAACATGGCCGCCAGGGGGCGGGGCTTATTTTCCCTATATATCTATATAGAAAACTTTAAAAATTTTCTTGTCAGAAACCACTGGACCGATTTCAATATAATTTTGCAGAAATGTTTGTTTGATGATCCTCTACCAAGATTGTTCAAGCCATTTGGATTCGTCAAAAACATGGCCGCCAGGGGGGGGGCGGGGCTTATTTTCCCTATATATCTATATAGAAAAATTTAAAAATCTTCTTGTCAGAAACCACTGGACTGATTTCAATATAGTTTTGCAGAAATGTTCCTTTGGTGATCCTCCACCAAGATTGTTCAAGCCATTTGGATTCGTGAAAAAACATGGCCACCAGGGGGCGGGGCTTATTTTCCCTATATATCTATATAGAAAACTTTCAAAATCATCTTGTCAGAAACCACTGGACCGATTTCAATATAATTTTGCAGAAATGTTTGTTTGATGATCCTCTACCAAGATTGTTCAAGACATTTGGATTCGTCAAAAAACATGGCCGCCAGGGGGGGGGGGGGGGCTTATTTTCCTTATATATCTTTATAGAAAAATTAAAAAATCTTCTTGTCAGAAACCACTGGACTGATTTCAATATAGTTTTGCAGAAATGTTCCGTTTGGTGATCCTCTACCAAGATTGTTCAAGCCATTTGGATTCGTGAAAAAACATGGCCACCAGGGGGCGGGGCTTATTTTCCCCATATATCTACATAGAAAACTTTAAAAATCTTCTTGTCAGAAACCACTGGACCAATTTCAATATAATTTTGCAGAAATGTTCGTTTGGTGATCCTCTACCAAGATTGTTCAAGCCATTTGGATTCGTCAAAAAACATGGCCGCCAGGGGGCTGGGCTTATTTTCCCTATATATCTATATAGAAAACTTTCAAAATCTTCTTGTCAGAAACCACTGAATCGATTTCTATATAATTTTGCAGAAATGTTCCTTTGGTGATCCTTTACTAAGATTGTTCAAGCCATTTGGATTCGTCAAAAAACATGGCCACCAGGGGGCGGGGCTTATTTTCCCTATATATCTCTATAGAAAACTTTAAAAATCTTCTTGTCACAAACCACTGGACTGATTTCAATATAATTTTGCAGAAATGTTCGTTTGGTGATCCTCTACCAAGATTGTTCAAGCCATTTGGATTCGTCAAAAAACATGGCCGCCAGGGGGGCGGGGTTTATTTTCCCTATATATCTATATAGAAAAGTTTAAAAATCTTCTTGTCAGAAACCAATGGACCAATTTCAATATAACTTGGCAGGAATGTTGCTCTGGTGACCCTCTACGAAGATTGTTCAAGCTGTCATGATTCGTCAAAAAACATGGCCGCTAGGGGGCGGGGCATAATTTCCCCATATATCTATAAAGAAAACTTTAAAAATCTTCTCGTAAGAAACCGTTGGCTCGAGTTCAATGTAACTTTACAGGAATGTTGCTTTGGTGACCCTCTACCAAGATTGTTCAAGTCGTCATGATTCGTCAAAAAACATGGCCGCTAGGGGGTGTTTTCGACTTGGAAAATTTGAAGCCATTTCTAGTTGCCCAGTCTTCAAATCTATTTAGACAATGCTGTAGATGTCTTTCTATTGTGCGCATACTTTTTGAGCGAAAACATATACAGAAATCATCAACATACAAAGAACCATTTGTCTTGTAATCAAGACAATTTATAATATCATTTAATTTCACGTTGAATAAAGTGGTGGAAAGTATGGCTCCTTGACGAATGCCCTAATCTTGATCATAGCGGTCACACAGGGTCGGTCCTACGCGCACTTGTATAGTACGGTCTTCAAGAAAACTTTTAACAGTACGGTCTTCAAGAAAACTTTTAATAAAGTTTGGTAGTCTTCCTATAAGACCAAAATTTTGTAGGTCTTTCAAAATTACATATCGCCATGTAGTATCATAGGATTTTTCCAAATCGAAAAACACAGCTACTATATGTTCTCGTTAGTAGTGGAAGATGTAGTATTTAATACCCCCTAAAGATACATGTTTTCACCGTTGGGATACAAAGTTTCACTTTGCATATTATTCTCAATAGGTTAAAACTGGTCGGGTAAAAAGGGATCGTATCGCACAAAAAAAAGTGACCGTATCACCTCCATTGCGAGTAGACCAATATCAGCGCGCGTCAGTGTCGAATAATTAATGCATTTTATTTGTGTTTACTTGATTCATCAAATTAACGAAAACACGTTTAGTTATTTTAGTTTATGAAAATTGTAGAAATGTCGTGTTTTTCCTGATGCGATGCATACATTTATATATTATACCAGAAACCTTTTCTCATTCTCGTTACAATGAGTATGTGTGAATGCTACTTACTGGATATACCGAAAGAAATTGTTCAAACTGTTACACTTTTCTTACCTATCGAAGACATTATTTCACTGGCAAAAACTTGTAAAAAAGCACGCGATTTTATTAATAGTGATAAACTTTTGTGAATATAACTGATAAAACGAGATTTTAACCTTGTGTGCGACAATTGTGAAGGTTCGACGAAACTGCTCTATCAGGTTTTGAAAAAAACGTATCGCACAGACACCAGAGAATTTGATTTGGAAAAATAATTGAAGACATGGCCAGCAGAAGGAATCGGGACAGTTACCAAGACTTAATTATCAATAAAAAACTGAAGCTGGGTTTAAATGGGGAATTACCTGAAAACACAGTATTTTTCAATGATTCTCTGTCTGAAGAATTGCATATGTACTTGAATTATGATGACTATGTGATGAACAATCTGGTCGTGGGAATCAAGAAAACCGTCGGACAGAACACTTGTGAAATTACTTTAGATGAGTTGGAATGCGATGGGTTATTGAAACACATCCCTCTCGCATTAACCGTAGCTAAGAAGTATTCCGGTAAAAATATGCCGGATTTGGTTGACATACCGTTTGAAACGAAACTCATATATACTGGAGAAATTGGGGTGATTGTGTTTGTCAAGGAAAATTCATACAAAAGAGGGGAGATTGACATAGATATTCGCAGTGTGACTTGTAGATCAAAAATAGCTAAAATCATGCCAATCGGATATCCAAGATGGCAGCCATCTTGAAAATCTATTTTTCGCCTCTTCTCCTGAACTGAAAGGCCAGTTGACTCGAAACTTGGTAGGAAGCATTGGGGTGACACCTAGATCAAAAATAGCTAAAATCGTGCCGATCGCAAATCCAAGCTGGCTGCCATTTAGAGTTTGTTCAAATGATCACGCTCAGTTGACTGGCATGCCATATATCGTCTTCAAAATAAAGAACTGCTTAAATGATGATCTTTTCATACAGGATTGGAAAAATGTTGCATAACATCTGCATATCTGCAGTGGCTATGTCACTCAGGTGAGCGACCCGTGGCCCGTGGGCCTCTTCTTATTTCTGCTCTAAACATAGATTGTGGGTACCCGTGAACCGCCTCGTCGAGGCAGTTCTAACGAGTACCCACAATCTATGTTTTTGAGCAGAAATAAGAAAAATAATGAATACCCCTGTAAACCCCAGTTTTACTATATAAAAGTGGGGTTTAAGGGGGTCAAAATTATATAGGTATGTTTTCGTGATGATATCTTTTGATCAGCGAAAACCTGTGTACAGATATCACGGCTTCCAATCAACTTACATGAAGATCATAGTATACATATAGCGCACGACATTATTATTGTAACAAACGAGGGCGTTCTGACAAATCTCGATTATTTTGGTCAACGGAGGCTTGCTGACGAATCTCACGGTTTCAAATGGACCGAAATGCAGAACGTTGTATAAATGGCGCAAGACACTATTAGTGAAAACAAGGAAGGCATTCTGACCTATTTCACGGCTCTCAGTCCTACCAAATGCATATCATCGATAAATTAAAGAACTATAGCCGATTATTTTGGTCAACAGAGGCCTCCTGACAAATCTCACTGCTTCCAATCAACCTAAATGCAGATCGTAGTATGAATGAAGCGCAAGACATTATTATTGAAACAAAGGAAGACATTCTGACAAATCTCAAATCACTCAGTCCTGCGAATCGCATATCGTCGATGAAGTAAAGAACTACAGCCGATTATTTTGTTAAACGGAGGCCTGCTGGCAAATCCCACGGCTTCCAATCACTTTAAATGAAGGTCATAGTATATATATATATATATATATATATATATATATATATAGCGAACGACGTTATTATTGTAACAAACGGGTGCGTTCTGACAAATATCACGACTCTCAGTCCTACCAATTGCCCCTGGGTATAATTAAACTTTCCGGCTTGCCGAGGCCCTGGGGGCTCAATTCCCTCTGGGAACGTTACTAGCGTGGTGAGCAGTAATTGTCCCCTTTGGGAAGAGCGAAGAGAAAATACCACCCGTTTGCCGTGGGTGGCAGCCCGTAAGCCGGAAGAAGGGATCCTGGAGGTTGAGAGTTATTGGGAGTTTGGTCTCTCCTGATGGCTCAACACGCCTCTTTGGCCTGGATTTCGGTGTAGAAGGGTGTCCGTGAGACCCGGCACGGTCAATCGGCTGGTCGCGCCAAGCCCTAGGAAATATCTTTTCTTTCTCTTCCTTGTCTTTTGTATCATACTGATACTCACCGTTTGCCCATAATTCTTTTTTCTTAACCTTTCCAATCCTATGAAGGCGGCGGCTTAACGGGTCAATCGTGCAGCATTTTGCTCGTGCGAGTATATCTTCTGTGTATCTCTAGCACAAGTGAGTAGGAAAACCACTCCATTGATGTGTTCCCTTGTTGGGCTCCGTGGTGGGCGGAGAGCATGGAGGACGAATTTTAATACATCTTTATCATGGGTTCTAATCGAAGAAAAAGAACTAAACAATGTTCAGAATCCGATATTTCAGATGTTGACGAAAGCACTCAACCTCCAACAACCTCTACCAAAGATACAGCATCTCAACATTTTTTTCGCGTTTCATTTTAGTTGAAAGCAAGGAAGAAAACAAACCAGTAACATCTTTATCTCCGTTTGTAATACAAAAAGTCATTCAAAGTATAGCTGGTGAGCCGGAAAACATAAAGAAACTACACAGGTCGAATCAGCTACTCATTGAGGTATCCAGGAAAGCCCATGCCGAGAATCTTCTACGTGCACAGACTTTTCACGACTTGAAAGTCCGGGTGTACCCTCATACTTCGCTGAACTCCTCAAAGGGGGTAATTCGTTGCCCCGAATTGGGGAATTGCAGCGAGGAGGAGATTCTCGAGGGCACAAGATCTCAAGTAGTAACTGCAATAAAACGATTCAAAGTTAAACGAAACGGAGAGTTAAAAAACACAAACACCTTTGTCTTTACATTCAATACATCAGTTCTACCGAAGACAATAAAAGTAGCATACTTTAGAGTCAACGTAGAAGTCTACATACCAAATCCTTTGCGTTGTCATCATTGCCAGAAATATGGACACCATGAGGATAGGTGTTCTAAAGACCCTATCTGTTCGAAATGCGGTCAAACACCTTGAAAGTCAATGTAGAAACGAACTGCACTGTGTTAATTGTGGTGAAAAACACAGTGCTGACTCTAAAGAATGCCAAATTTGGCACAAAGAAAAAGAAATCTTACGTCTTAAGTTTACCAGAAATATTTCTTTCATTGAAGCGCGGAAACTTGTTGAGGCCCCAACTCCATTTCCTGGAATCAGTTACGCCAACATTACCCAGTCTTCTATGAAAAAGGTTTCTGTGGTTGATACTGCCACTCAAACTGATCCGATTACTATTGTCGACCCTGCAGTCCAATAAAAAACAACAAGTTCAAACAACAAAACAGAAGAATTACAAAAACAAAAACTCCAAAGTAATACCACCAAGAAAAATCAAACAAAAACATCTATCGAGGAGAAACAAACAGAGGCTGGCCTGAAAAATGCCACCATGGAAATGATAAGAAAAGATTGGAAAAAACAACAACAGAAAGAAAGACAAGCCAGAAGCCAATCATCACCACCTACAAAAGACCAAACAAAATCAAAATCTACTCAGGGATCACAAAGATCAAACAGAGAACAAAAAGGTTCTAATGATGCGATTCAACAACATAATAGATTCTGATCTTTAAGTGACAGTAGCGATGATATGGAGTTAGAACAGACTCCAGATCGCCCACGAGCTAACCGCAGTAGATCGAGATCATCAGAACATCCACCTACTAACAATAGTAATAATAGATCAAAATCACCAATAACTTATCCTTAGTTTCTAGTCTAACTAAAACATTCCACTGTAAAATGAATTCCAAACACAAAATAATACAATGCAACTGTCGAGGTCTAAAGTCAAAATATAACGAGATCTTATTACTTTTATCCTTATTGAATCCATCAGTTTTTTGCTTGCAAGAAACTTTTTTGAAAACTGATGATCAATTAAATATCAATTTCAATACATACAATTATATATATTCAGAAGGCCAGAGGCCGTCTGGTGGAAGCTCAGTCTTAGTTCACTCTTCATGTCCGCAGCGAGAAATTAAACTTGTAACCAATCTTCAAGCCGTTGCGGTTTCTGTTACTTTAGATAAAGAAATTACTATATGTTCTGTGTATATACCTCCGAATTTTCATTTAGAGACCGAACATTTAGACACTTTACTGAAACAACTCCCTTCACCCTATATACTAGTTGGTGACTTCAATGGTCACAATATCCTTTGGGGATGTAAAGACAACAACCCTAAAGGTAATATTATTGAAGACTTTATAACCAAAAACGATCTTTGTCTTATGAATGACAAATCTCACACTTATCTCCATCCTGCAACAGGAAAATTTTCTTCTTTAGATCTTTCCATATGTCACCCATCTCTCCTGCTGGACTTCGACTGGACGGTCAGTGAAGACCAACATGGAAGTGATCACTTCCCTGTTATTATTGAAAGCGTAAATAATTCTATGTATGATCACAACGCAAAGTGGAAATTAAATAAAGCAAATTGGGAATTATATCACTTATTATGCGAAGAAAGTCTCAAAATAGATATGTTTGACAATTCCTTGGACCCTCTAGATGATTTTACTTCTTCTCTTCTTGACATAGCTAATAAAAGTATACCGAAAACCTCGACAAATCCAAAGAAAAACAAACCATGGTATAATGATGAATGCAAAGATGCCATAAAACAGCGCAAGCAAGCATTACCAAAGTTCTGCAGATATCCAACAAAGGAGAACTTGAATAACGTTAAAAACTTTAGAGCAAAAGCCCGTCGAACAATAAAGGCCTCCAAACGCAAATCATGAAAATCTTACGTTTCAAACTTAAATTATAAAACTCCAATTAAAAAGGTTTGGGATATATCGATACGAAAAATATCTGGTAAATCAAAATCACCCAGTTTCTCCCACTTAAATACAAAACGTGGAACAAAGGCCACATCAAAGGAAGAGATAGCAAACACACTTGGCGAAACTTTTTTGGATAATTCCTCATCTCGGAATTATTCAGAGAAGTTTCAAAACATCAAAAAACAAGAAGAAAAAATCAAACTTAATTTCACCTCTCCAAATACTGAAGAATATAACAGCCTGTTTAACATTACAGAACTTAAAGATGCTATCGCAGTATCAAAAGATACAGCTACAGGCCCTGATGACATCCATTACCAGATGCTTAAACACCTTCCCGAAACCGCCCTTGACACACTTTTACATACTTTCAACGGTATATAGACAACAGGAGTTTTTCCAGAAAGCTGGCGTTTGGCCACAATTATACCTATTCCCAAACCAGGGAAAGATCATGCAGAACCAACAAACTACAGACCAATAGCGCTAACAAGTTGCCTTTGCAAAACACTAGAGAGAATGATAAACAAACGACTTATTTGGTACTTAGAATCTAACAATCTTATAACAAAACTTCAGTCGGGATTCCGAGCTGAACGTAGTACCAATGATAATTTAGTTAGACTAGAAACTTTTATCCGTGATGCTTTTATCAAACGAGAACATGTAGTCGCTGTATTTTTCGATTTGGAAAAAGCCTATGATACCACTTGGCGATATGGAATTTTAAAAGACCTACATAACTTTGGTATGAAAGGAAAACTACCAAACTTTATTAAAAGTTTTCTTCAAGATCGTACAATACAAGTGCGTGTAGGATCGACCCTGTCTGATCTCTATGATCAAGAACAGGGCGTTCCTCAAGGAGCCATACTTTCAACCACGTTATTCAACGTGAAATTAAACGATATTATAAACTGTCTGGATTACAAAACAGATGGTTCTTTGTACGTTGATGATTTCTGTATTTGTTTTCGCTCGAAAAATATGCGCACAATAGACAGACATCTACAGCAATGTCTAAATAGAATTGAAAACTGGGCAACTAGAAATGGCTTTAAATTTTCCAAATCGAAAACTCAGCTTCATTTCTGTCAACAACGGAAAATACACAACGATCCAGCGCTCTACATATATGGATCTCAAATACCAGTTGTTGCTGAATCAAAATTTCTTGGGGTTATATTTGATAAAAACCTCTCCTTCATACCCCATATAAAATACTTGAAAGCGAAATGTTTAAAAGCATTAAACCTTTTAAAAGTTTTATCTCACACAAGTTGGGGAGCGGACAGAACAACTCTTCTTCACCTGTATCGTTCTTTAATTCGATCAAAACTTGATTATGGGTCCATCGTATATGGATCTGCTAGAAAATCTTATCTACAGATGTTAGACACTGTACATAATCAAGGACTTCGTTTGGCATTGGGAGCTTTTCGTACATCTCCAGTATCGAGTCTTAACGTGGAAGCAGATGAGCCATCGTTATGGTTACGCAGAGAAAAATTGTCTCTTCAGTATGCCATCAGATTTGCTGCTAACCCATCTAACCCTACTTTTGAAGTCACATTTCCACCACATTTTCAGGAATATTATGAAAGAAAACCTAACGCTATTAAATCCTTCGGCCTTCGTATAGCACCACTTTTAGAATCTACTAATATTAACATTGAAAACAATCAAAAACACTCTTTTTCTGATATTCCATCCTGGTGCATTACTAAACCAAATATTCTTTTCGATTTACACAACAGCAAAAAGTCTATTTCTGATTCACATCTCATGAAACAAAACTTCCAAGAATTACAGTCGCGACTTTCAGATTATCAACACATCTACACTGATGGCTCAAAAGTTGATGATAAGGTTGGCTGTGCGTATAATTCGGGCAGCCACCATGAAAAGATCCGTCTTCCTGATGGCTCATCTATTTTCACTGCTGTATCCAAGGCTATTGATATGGCTTTGGATTACGTTATGAATAACTCTTTAGAGAACAAATTCGTTATTTTCTCTGACTCCCTTTCTGTTTAGAAATCTCTAAATCACACATCTTCAAAAAAAAACAAAATCCAGAACGTGATAGAAAAACATCACGGGTTATCGAAAACTAAGGAAATTTTATTCTGTTGGCTCCCCAGCCATGTTGGCATAAAAGGTAACGAGGCTGCCGACGTAAAAGCAAAAGCCTCACTCGATCTAGAAATTTCGAATTTTAAACTTCCATGTACAGATTTTAAACCTTTTATCGACAGGTACATCTTATCCAAATGGCAGCTGTCATAGGACAGAGCGACATTCAGTAAACTACATGAAATAAAACCGGTTTTTGGTAAAAATAACATTTATCGATCATTAAGGCGAGAAGAAGTGGTTTTTACTCGTCTACGTATAGGTCATACTAGACTCACACATTCTTATCTACTCAAACGAGAAGATCAGCCATTTTGTATCAGCTGTAATGAACCTTTTACGGTAAAACACTTTCTGATCGATTGCATTGAATTCTCTCATATACGACGTCAATTCTTCCAAACAAATGACCTGAGATACTTATTTGAAAATGTACCCACTGATAACATACTTATGTTTTTAAAACACATCAATCTTTTTAACAAAGTATAACTGCTTTAATTTTTAAATTCGTTCTAGTTTTACATTTTATGCATTTATGACATCATTATAATCGTTCCATTACAGAACCATGTTAGTTCACCATTTTGACGCAAATGACCCTCATGGGTAGATGCGTCGTTAAACCTGAACTCATCATCATCACCTACCAATTGCATATCAATGATAAACCAAAGACCTACAGCCGATTATTTTGGTCAACGGACGCTTGTTGACAAATCTCACGTCTTCCAATCGACCGAAATGCAGAACGTTGTATAAATGGAGCGCAAGACATTTTTAGCTCACCTGAGCAAAAGCTCAGGGTGAGCTATTGTCATCACCCTATGTCCGTCGTTCGTCGTCAACAATTAGTTTGTTAACACTCTAGAGGTCAAAGTTTTGACCCAAGCTTGATGAAACGGTCAGAATGTTTGTCTCTATGAAATCTAGGTCAAGTTCGATACTGGGTTACTTGGGGTCAAAAACTAGGTCACCAGGTCAAACCAAAGGAAAAACTTGTTAACACTCTAGAGGTCATAGTTTTGACCCAATCTTGATGAAACTCGCTCAAAATGTTTGCCTCTATTAAATCTAGGTCAAGTTCGAAACTGGGTCACTTGGGGTCAAAAACTAGGTCACCGGGCCAGATCAGCAAAAAACTCTAACGGTCACATTTTTGAAGCAGTTATCATGAATCTTGCTCAATATGTTTGTCTTGATGAATTCTAGGTCAAGTTCGAAACTGGGTCACTTGGAGTCAAAAACTAGGTCACCTGGCCAAATCAGCGGAAAACATTGTTAACACTCTAGCGGTCACATTTTTGAAGCAATCATCATGAATCTTGCTCAAAATGTTTATCTTGATGATTTCTAGGTCAAGTTCGAAACTGGGTCACTTGGAGTCAAAAACTAAGTCACCGGGCCAAATCAGCAGAAAACCTTGTTAACACTCTAGCGGTCAAATTTTTCAAGCAACCATCATGAATCTTGCTCAAAATTTTTGTCTTGATGATTTCTTGGTCAAGTTTGAAACTGGGTCACATGGTATGAAAAAGTAGGTCACCAGGCCAAACCAGCCAAAAAGCCTTGTTAACACTCTTGCGGTCACATTTTTGAAGCAATAATCATGAATCTTGCTCAAAATGTTTGTCTTGATGAGTTCTAGGACATCTTTGAAACCCGGTTACGTGGGGTCAAAAACTAGTTCACCGGGCCAAATCAGCAGAAAACCTTGTTAACACTCTAGCAGTCACATGTTTGTAGCAATCATCATGAATCGTGCTCAAAATGTTTGTCTTGATGATTTCTAGGTCAAGTTCGAAACTGGAACACCTGGGGTCAAAAACTAGGTCACCTGGCCAAATCAGTGTAAAATCTTATCACTCTAGCGGTCACATTTTCCAAGCAATCATCATGAATCTTGCTCAAAATGTTTGTCGTGATGAGTTCTAGGTCAAGCTCTAAACTGGGTCACTTGGAGTCAAAAACTAGGTCACCGGGCCAAATCAGCAGAAAACTTTAACACTCTAGCGGTCACATTTTTTAAGCAATCATCATGAATCTTGCTCAAAATGTTTGTCTTGATGATTTTTAGGTCAGGTTCGAAACTGTGTCATCTGGGGTCAAAAACTAGGTCACCTGGCCAGATCAGCAGAAAACCTTGTTTACACTCTAGTGGTCACATTTTTCAAGCAATCATCATGAATCTTGCTCAACATGTTTGTCTTGATGATTTCTAGGTCAGGTTTGACACTGGGTCACTTCAGGTCAAAAACTAGGTCACCTGGCCAAATCAATAGAAAACCTTGTTAACACTCTAGCGGTCACATTTTTGAAGCAATCATCATGAATCTTGCTCAAAATGTTTGTCTTGATGATTTCTAGGTCAAGTTTGAAACTGGGTCACATGGGGTCAAAAACTAGGTGACCTGGTCAAATCAGCAGAAAACTGTTAACACTCCAAAGGTCACATTTTTTAAATAATCATCATAAATATTGCTTAAAATGTTTGTCTTGATGATTGCTAAGTCTAGTTTAAAACTGGGTCACTTGATATCAAAAACTAGTTCACCTGGCCAAATCAAAGGAAAACTTTGTTGATGCTCTAGAGGTCACATTTTTGAAGTGATCATCATGAATCTTGCTCAAAATGTTTGTCTTCATGATTTCAAGGTGATGTATAGTTTTCTGTCCAGTGACTTTCAAAGTGATGTATAGTTTTCTGTCCAGTGACTCTCTTAAGGTTTTTTCCATTTAGGTCAGTTTCTCAGTAATTATTGGTCCTACAGAGTGATATTTGGTACTTGTTAAGTGTTTGTGTTTAGGTCAGTTTCTCAGTAACTATTGCTCCTACAGCCAGTGATACTTAGTACATGCATACATCTTAGCATGGCCTCTTGAGTGCAGTCATCCATATTTGACCTTGACCTTGACCTTTATTTCACAGTCCATTAGACATGCTACATTGTCTTACTTGTTAATATAATCATTTTGAACTTTGATCAGAATGTTTGCCTTAATCAATTGTAGATCAGGCTCCGAAAGTGCAATGTTGCTCAGGTGAGCGTTACAGGGCCATCATGGCCCTCTTGTTAGTGTAAACAAGGGAGGCTTTCTGATAAATCCCAGGGCTCTCAGTCCTACCAAATGCATATCATAGATAAATTAAAAGAACTACAGCCGATTATTTTGGTCAACGGAGACCTGCTGAAAAAATCTCACGGCTTCCAATCAACCTAAATGCAGATCGTAATATGTATGGCGCACAAAACATTATTATATAAACAGTTCTGACAAATCTCACGGCTCTCAGTCCTACCAAATGCATATCAGCGATAAACTAAAGACCCACAGCCGATTATTTTGGTTAACGGAGGCCTGTTGACAAATCTCACGGTTTCCAGTCAACCGAAATGCATAACGTTGTATAAATGACGTGCAAGATATTATCAGTATAAACAAGGAAGGCTTATTGACCAATCTCACGGCTCTCAGTCCTACGAAATGCATATCATCGATAAATTAAAGAAGTACAGCCGATCATTTTGGTCAACGGAGGCTTGCTGGCAAATCTCACGGCTTCTAATCAGCCTTAATGCAGATCGTAGTATGGATGAAGCGCAAAACATTATTATTCTAACTAAGGAAGCCGTTCTGACAAATCTGACGGCTCACAGGCCTACCAAATGCATATTATGGATAGTGTAAAGACCTACAGCCGATTATTTTGGTAAACGGAGGCCTTCTGATGAATCTCAAACTAAATGCAGATCGTAGTATGAATGAAGTGCAAAACCTTATTCTTGTAACAAAGGAAGGCGTTTTGACAATTCTTACGTGTCTCAGTCCTACGAACTGCATATCGTCCAGAAAGTAAAGTACTAAAGCCGATTATTTTGGTCATCGGAGGCCTGCTGACAAATTTTACGGCTTTCCAATCAACTTAATCGTAGAATGAATGAAGCGCAAGACATTTTTATATAAACAAAGCAAGCCGTTCTGACCAATCTCACGGCTCTCAGTTCTACCAAATGCATATCATCGATAAATTGAAGAACTACAGCCGGTTAACTTGGTCAGCGGAGGCTTGCTGACAAATCTCACGGCTTCCAATAGACCGAAATGCAGACCGTTGTCTACAAGGCGCGCAAGACATTATTAGTGTGAACAAGGAAGGCGTTCTGACCAATCTCACGGCGCTTTGTCCTCTCAAATGTATATCATCGATAAATTAAAGAACTACAGCCGATTATTTTGGTCAACGGAGGCCTGCTGACAAATCTCACGGCTTCCAATCATTCTAAAAGTAAATCGTAGTATGATTGAAGCGCAATACACTATTATTGTATATAAGGAAGGCTTTCTGACCAATATCACGGCTGCCAGTCCGACCAAATGAATATCATTGATAAATTAAAAGACCTACAGCCGATTATTTTGGTAAACGGAGGCCTGTTGAAAAAATCTCAGGGCTTCCAATCAATCTAAATGCAGACCGTAGTATGAATGAAGCGCAAAGTATTATTATTGTAACAAAGGAAGCTGTTCTGACAAATCTCAGGCTCACAGACCTACCAAAAGCATATCATCGATAATGTAAAGAACTACAGCCGATTATTTTGGTCAACGGAGGCCTGCCGACAAATCTCACGGCTTCCAATTAACCTAAATGCAGATCGTAGTATGAATGAAGCGCAAGACATTACTATTATAAGAAAGGAAGGGATTCTGAAAATTCTTACGTCTCTCAGTCCTACGAACTGCATATCGTCGATAAAGTCAAGAACTACAGCCGATTATTTTGGTCAACGGAGGCTTGCTGACAAATCACACTGCTTCCAATCAATCTAAATGCAGATCTTAGTATGAATGAAGCGCAAGACATTATTATATAAACAAAGGAAGGCGTTCTGACCAATCTCACAGCTCTCAGTCCTACCAAAGGCATATCCTCCATAAATTAAAAAACTACAGCCGATTATTTTGCTCAACGGAGGCTTGCTGATAAATCCCACGGCTTCCAGTCAACCTAAATGCAGATCGTTGTAGGAATGCAGCGCAAGACATTATTCTAACAAAGAAAGACGTTCTGGCGGATCTCACGGCTCACAGTCCTACCAAATGCATATTATCGATAATGTAAAGATCTACAGCCAATTATTTTGGTCAACGGAAGCCTGCTGACGAATCTCACGGCTTCCAAAAAAAAAAAAAAAAAAAAAAAAAAAATTATTTATGTAAGAAAGGAAGGCGTTCTGACAATTCTTACGTCTCTTGGTCCTACGAACTGCATATCGTCGATAACGTAAAGAACTACAGCCGATTATTTTGCTCAACGGAGGCCTGCTGACAAATCTCACGGCTTCCAATCAACATGAATGCAGATCGTAGTATGAATGAAGCGCAAGCCATTATTATATAAACAAAGGAAGGCGTTCTGACAAATCTCACGGCTCTCAGTCCTACCAAATGCATATCGTCGATAAATTAAAGAACTACAGCCGATTATTTTGGTCAACGGAGGCCTGTTGAAAAATCTCACGGTTTCCAATCGACCGAAATGTAAAACATTGTATACATAGCGTGCAAGACATTATTATTCTAACAAAGGAAGGCGTTCTGACCAAAATCACGGCTCTTAGTCCTATCAAATGCATATCATCGATAACAATAGCCGATTATTTTGGTCAACGGAGGCCTGCTGACAAATCTCACGGCTTCCAATTAACCTAAATGCAGATTGTGGTATGAATGAAGCGCAATACATAATTATTGTAACAAAGGAAGGCGTTCTGACAAATCCCACGTCTCTCAGTCCTATGAACTGGATATCGTCGATACAGTAAAGAATTACAGCCGCTTATTTTGATCAACGGAGGCCTGATGACAAATAGCACGGCTTCCAATCAATCTAAATGAAGATCATAGTATACATATAGCGCACGATATTATTGTAACAAACAAACGAGGGCGTTTTGACAAATGTCACGGCTCTGAGCCCCTGGGTATTAAACTTTCCGCCTTGTCGAGGCCCTGGGGGCTCAATTCCCACTGGGAACGTTGCTAGCTTGGTGAGCAGTAATTGTCCCCTTTAGGAAGAGCGAAGAGGAAATACCACCCGTTTGCCGTGGGTGGCAACCCGTAAGCCGGAAGAAGGGATCCTGGAGGTTGAGAGTTATTGGGAGTTTGTTCTCTCCTGATGACTCAACACGCCTCTTTGGCCCAGATTTCGGTGTAGAAGGGTGTCCGTGAGACCCGGCACGGTCAATCGGCTGGTCGCGCCAAGCCCTAGGAAAAATCTTTTCTTTCTCTTCCTTGTCTTTTGTATCATACTGATACTCACCGTTTGCCCATAATTCTTATTTCTCAATCTTTCCAATCCTAAGAAGGCGGCGGCTTAACGGGTCAATCGTGCAGCATTTTGCTCGTGCGAGTATATCTTCTGTGTATCTCTAGCACATGTGAGTAGGAAAACCATTCCATTTATGTGTTCCCTTGTTGGGCTCCGTGGTGGGCGGAGAGCACGGAGGACGAATTTTAATACAACTTCATCATGGGTAATGATAAAAGAAAAAGAACTAAACAAACCCCAGACACTGATAATTCAGATTTTGACGAAAATTCTCAAATTCCATCTACCTCAACAAATGATACGTCTCCTCAACACTTTCCACGCTTCATTTTAATTGAAAGCAAAGAAGAGAACAGACAGATAACATCTCTGTCACCGTTTCTTATACAAAAAATCATACAGAGTATAGCTGGTGAACCTGAAAACATCAAAAAACTACACAGATCGAATCAGCTACTCATTGAGGTATCCAAGAAAGCCCATGCCGAGAATCTTCTTCGTGCACAGACTTTTCACGACTTGAAAGTCCGAGTGTACCCTCATACCTCGCTAAATTCCTCAAAAGGGGTAATTCGTTGTCCCGAATTGAGGAATTGCGGCGAGGAGGAGATTCTCGAGGGCACAAGATCTCAAGGAGTAACTGGAGTAAAAAGATTCAAAATAAAACGAAACGGAGAGTTAAAAGACACAAACACCTTTGTTTTTACTTTCAATACGCCAGTTTTACCCATAACGGTCAAAGTGGCATACTTTAGAGTCAACGTAGAAGTCTACGTACCAAATCCCTTGCGTTGTCATAATTGCCAAAAATATGGACACCATGAGGATAGGTGTTCTAAAGACCCTATCTGTTCGAAATGCGGTCAAACAGGAGAACACCTCGAAAGTAGATGTAGCAACGAATTACACTGTGTCAATTGTGGTGAAAAACACAGTGCTGACTCTAAAGAATGCCGAATTTGGCACAAAGAAAAGGAAATCTTGCGTATCAAGTTCACCAGAAATATTTCTTTCGTTGAAGCGAGGAAACTTGTTGAGACCCCAACTCCAATACCTGGAATCAGTTATGCCAACATCACCAGTCTTCTATGAGAAAGGTTTCCGTGGTTGATACTGCCACTCAAACTGATCCGATCACTATTCTCGACTCTGCAGTACAATCAAATACAACAAACACAAACAGCAAAACAGAAGATCTGCAGAAACAAAAAGGTCAAACAAACACCACAAACAAAAATCAAACAAAGACACCTATTGAGGAGAAAAAAGGAGAGGGTGGCCTGAAAAAAAGCCACCATTGAGATGATAAGGAAAGATTGGAAGAAACAACAACAGAAAGAAAGACAAGCAAGAAGTCATTCATCTCCACCTACGAAAGAAACAAAATCAAAATCTAGTCAAGGAACACAAAGACCAAGCACATCAAACAGAGAACGAAAAGGTTCAAATAATGTTATTCAACAACATAACAGATTCGGATCTTTGAGTGACAGTAGCGATGATATGGAGTTAGGAGAAGCTCCAGATCGCCCACGAACTAACAGAAATAGATCGAGATCATCAGAACATTCACACGTCAACAATAATAGATCAAAATCACCAATAACATATCCTTAGTTGCTAGTCTAACTAAAATTTAACAAGTCTAAAATGAATTCAAATCACAAAATAATACAATGGAACTGTCGAGGTCTAAAGTCAAACTATAACGAGATCTTATTACTTTTATCTTTATTGAGTCCATCAGTTTTTTGCTTGCAAGAAACTTTTTTAAAAACTGATGATCAATTACATATCAGAGATTTCATTACATACAATTATATATATTCCGAAGGCCAGAGGCCGTCTGGTGGAAGCTCAATCTTAGTTCACTCTTCATGTCCCCAGCGAGAAATTAAACTTGTAACCAATCTTCAAGCCGTTGCGATTTCTGTCACTTTAGATAAAGAAATTACTATTTGTTCTGTGTATATACCTCCAAATTTTCATTTAGAGACCGAACATTTAGACCGAACATTTAGACACTTTACTCAAACAACTCCCTTCACCCTATATACTAGTTGGTGACTTCAATGGTCACAATATCCTTTGGGGATGTAAAGATAACAACCCTAAAGGTAATATTATTGAAGACTTTATAATCAAAAACGATCTTTGTCTTATGAATGACAAATCTCACACCTATCTCCACCCTGCAACTGGAAATTTTTCTTCTTTAGATCTTTCCATATGTCATCCATCTCTACTGCTGGATTTCGATTGGACGGTCAGTGAAGATCAACATGGAAGTGACCACTTCCCTGTTATTATTGAAAGCGTAAATAATTCCACGAACGATCACAACGCAAAGTGGAAACTAAATAAAGCAAATTGGGAATTGTATCACTCATTATGTGAAGAAAGTCTAAAAATAGATAAGTTTAACAATTCCTTGGATCCTCTAGATGATTTTACTTCTTCTCTTCTCGATATCTCTAACAAAAGTATACCGAAAACCTCGACAAATCCAAAGAAAAGCAAGCCATGGTACAATGATGAATGCAAGGATGCCATAAAACAGCGCAAGCAAGCATTATCAAAGTTCTGCAGATATCCAACAAAGGAGAACCTGAATAAAGTAAAGAATTTCAGAGCAAAGGCTCGTCGAACAATAAAGGCCTCCAAACGCAAATCATGGCAATCTTACGTTTCGAATTTAAATTATAAAACTCCAATTAAAAAGGTTTGGGACATGACACGAAAAATATCTGGTAAATCAAAATCACCCAGTTTCACCCACTTAAATACAAAACGTGGAACAAAGGCCACATCAAAGGAAGAGATAGCAAACACACTTGGCGAAACTTTTTTGGATAATTCTTCATCTCGGAATTATTCAGAGAAGTTTCAAAACATCAAAAAACAAGAAGAAAAGATCAAACTTAATTTCACCTCTTCAAATACTGAAGAATATAACAGCCTGTTTAACATTACAGAACTTAAAGATGCTATCGCAGTATCAAAAGATACAGCTACAGGCCCTGATGACATCCATTACCAGATGCTTAAACACCTTCCCGAAACCGCCCTTGACACACTTTTACATATTTTCAACGGTATATGGACAACAGGACTTTTTCCAGAAAGCTGGCGTTTGGCCACAATTATACCTATTCCCAAACCAGGGAAAGATCATGCAGAACCAACAAACTACAGACCAATAGCGCTAACAAGTTGCCTTTGCAAAACACTAGAGAGAATGATAAACAAACGACTTGTTTGGTACTTAGAATCTAACAATCTGATAACAAAACTTCAGTCGGGATTCCGAGCAGAACGTAGTACCAATGATAATTTAGTTAGACTAGAAACTTTTATCCGTGATGCTTTTATCAAACGAGAACATGTAGTCGCTGTATTTTTCGATTTGGAAAAAGCCTATGATACCACTTGGCGATATGGAATTTTAAAAGACCTACATAACTTTGGTATGATAGGAAGACTACCAAACTTTATTAAAAGTTTTCTTGAAGATCGTACAATACAAGTGCGTGTAGGATCGACCCTGTCTGATCATTATGATCAAGAACAGGGCGTTCCTCAAGGAGCCATACTTTCAACCACGTTATTCAACATGAAATTAAACGATATTATAAACTGTCTGGATTACAAAACAGATGGTTCTTTGTACGTTGATGATTTCTGTATTTGTTTTCGCTCGAAAAATATGCGCACAATAGAAAGACATCTACAGCAATGTCTAAATAGAATTGAAGACTGGGCAACTAGAAATGGCTTTAAATTTTCCAAATCGAAAACTCAGTGCGTTCATTTCTGTCAACAACGGAAAATACACAACGATCCCGCGCTCTACATATATGGATCTCAAATACCAGTTGTTGCTGAATCTAAATTTCTTGGGGTTATATTTGATAAAAAACTCTCCTTCATACCCCATATAAAATACTTGAAAGCGAAATGTTTAAAAGCATTAAACCTTTTAAAAGTTTTATCTCACACAAGTTGGGGAGCGGACAGAACAACTCTTCTTCACCTGTATCGTTCTTTAATTCGATCAAAACTTGATTATGGGTCCATCGTATATGGATCTGCTAGAAAATCTTATCTACAGATGTTAGACACTGTACATAATCAAGGACTTTGTTTAGCATTGGGAGCTTTTCGTACATCTCCAGTATCGAGTCTTAACGTGGAAGCAGATGAGCCATCGTTATGGCTACGCAGAGACAAATTGTCCCTTCAGTATGCCATCAGACTTGCTGCTAACCCTTCTAACCCTGCTTTTGAAGTCACATTCCCACCACAATTTCAGGAATATTATGAAAGAAAACCTAACGCTATTAAATCCTTCGGCCTTCGTATAGCACCACTTTTAGAATCTACTAATATTAATATTAAAAACATTCAAAAACACTCGTTTTCTGATATTCCATCCTGGTGCATTACTAAACCAAATATTCTTTTCGATTTACACAACAGCAAAAAGTCACTTTCTGATTCACATCTCATGAAACAAAACTTCCAAGAATTACAGTCGCGACTTTCAGATTATCAACACATCTACACTGATGGCTCAAAAGTTGAAGATAAGGTTGGCTGTGCGTATATATCGGGCAGCCACCATGAAAAATCCGCCTTCCTGATGGCTCATCTATTTTCACTGCTGAATCCAAGGCTATTGATATGGCTTTGGATTACGTTATGAATAACTCTTTAGAGAACAAATTCGTTATTTTCTCTGACTCCCTTTCTGTTTTGAAATCTCTAAATCATACATCTTCAAAAAATCCCAAAATCCAGAACGTGATAGAAAAACATCACGAGCTATCAAAAACTAAGGAAATTTTGTTCTGTTGGCTCCCCAGCCATGTTGGCATAAAAGGTAACGAGGCTGCCGACGTAAAAGCAAAGGCCTCACTCGATCTAGAAATTTCGAATTTTAAACTTCCATGTACAGATTTTAAATCTTTTATCAACAGGTACATCTTATCCAAATGGCAGCTGTCATGGGACAGAGCGACATTCAATAAACTACATGAAATAAAACCGGTTCTTGGTAAAAATAATATTTATCGGTCATTAAGGCGAGAAGAAGTGGTTCTTACTCGTCTACGTATAGGTCATACTAGACTCACACATTCTTATCTACTCAAACGAGAAGATCAGCCATTTTGTATCAGCTGTAATGAACCTTTTACGGTAAAACACTTTCTGATCGATTGCATTGAATTCTCTCATGTACGACGTCAATTCTTCCAAACAAATGACCTGAGATACTTATTTGAAAATGTACAAAATGATAGCATACTTATGTTTTTAAAACACATCAATCTTTTTAACAAAGTATAACTGCTTTAATTTTTAAATTCGTTCTAGTTTTACATTTTATGCATTTATGACTTATCATTATAATCGTTTCATTACAGAACCATGTTAGTTCACCATTTTGACGCAAATGACCCTCATGGGTTGATGCGTCGTTAAACCTGAACTCATCATCATCACGGCTCTGAGTCCTACCAGATGCATATCAGCGATAAACTAAAGACCTACAGCTGCTGATTTTGACCTTCAGATAAATCTCACGGTTTCCGAACAACCGAAATGTTGTATCAATGGCTCGCAACACATTATTGTAAACAAGGAAGACGTTCTGACCAATCTCACGGCTCTCAGTCCTGCCAAATGCATATTATCGATAAATTAAAGAAGAACTGCAGCCGTGTTTTTAGCTCACCTGAGCTATGCTCAGGATGAGCTATTGTGATCACTTTTCTTCCGTCTTCCGTCCGTGCGTCCGTCGTTAACATTTTCAAACGACCTCCTCTGAAGCCCCTGAGCCAATTTTGCTCAAATTTTATATGGAGCCTCCTTAGGTTGGGGGAACGAAAATTTGCTAAAATGGTCGCGGTCCATTGACCAAGATGGCCGCCATGCCCATATATGGTAAAAACCTTTAAAAATCTTCTTCTCCAGAACAAAGGATGCCTTGGGGCTGAATCTTTGCATAAGTCATCGGGGACGGGAGGTCTACCGAAATTGCTAAAATAAAGGTCGTATATTGACATTTGACCTTTTTACAGCAAGGTCAAGTTTGCTTCCCTATGCATTTGTATGGGAAAAACCTTTAAAATTCTTCTTCTCCAAAACCGAGGATGCCTTATGGCTGAACCTTTACATATTTCATAAGAAACAGGAGGTCTACCAAAGTTGCTAAAATAATGGTGGTACATTGACATTTGACCTTTTTACGGTAAGGTCAATTTTGCTTCCTTATGCATTTATATGGGAAAAGTGTTCAGAATTTCAAACGACTTCTCCTCCGGACCCTCTGGGCCAATTTTGCTTAAATTTCATATGGAGCCTCCTTAGGTTGGGGGAATGAAAGATTGCTAAATGGTCGCGGCTCGTTGACCAAGATGGCCGCCATGCCCATATATGGTCAAAACCTTTAAAAATCTTCTCCAGAATGGAGGATGCCTTGGGGCTGAATCTTTGCATAAGTCATCGAGAACGGGAGGTCTACCAAAATTGCTAAAATAAAGATTCTATATTGACATTCGACCTTTTTACTGCAAGGTCAAGTTTGCTTCCCTATGTATTGTACGGGAAAAACCTTTAAAAATCTTGTTCTCCAAAACCGAGGAAGACTTATGGCTGAACCTTTACATATATCATCGGAAACAGGAGGTCTACCAAAGTTGCTAAAATAATGGTCGTACATTGACATTTGACCTTTTTACGGTAAGGTCAATTTTGCTTCCTTACGCATTTATATGGGAAAATGTTCAGAATTTCAAACGACTTCTCCTCTGGAGCCTCTGGGCCAATTTTGCTCAAATTTCATATGGAGCCTCCTTAGGTTGGGGGAATGAAAGATTGCTAAATGGTCGCGGCTCGTTGACCAAGATGGCCGCCATGCCCATATATGGTAAAAACCTTTAAAAATCTTCTCCAGAACCGAGGATGCCTTGGGGCTGAATCTTTGCATAAGCCATCGGGGACGGGAGGTATATTGACATTTGACCAAAAATTGTTCTGATTGGAAATCTAAGATGGCCGTCATCCTGTTTATATTTATTATATTTCCCTGCCACTGTGCTGTTTACATGTATAAGATCATGATTCTTCAGAAACCACTTAGCCAGTTTCCACCAAATTTCGCGTTGATCCTACTGTTGAAATGTGATTGATAGTTAATTCAAATGATTATGCTCCATTGACTGTCAGGCCCATATATTCTTCTTCAAAACTAAGAACTGCTCAAATGATGATCTTTTCATTGGTTGCGATGATAGGATTGGAAAAATGTTGCATAACATCTGCATATCTGCAGTGGTTATGTCACTCAGGTGAGCGAGTCGTGGCCCATGGGCTTCTTGTTTTGTTTTATTTTTGTCAACGGATGCCTGTCAGATGCCTGCTGACAAATCTCACGGCTTCCAATCAACCTAAATGCAGATCGTAGTCTGAATGAAGCGAAAAACTATAATTGTTACAAAGGAAGGCGATCTGACAAATCTCACGGTTCACATGCCTACCAAATGCATATTAATGATATTGTAAAGAACTACCGCTGATTAGTTTTGTCAACGGAGGCCTGCTGACAAATCCCACGGCTTCCGATCAACCTAAATGCATATCGCAGTATGAATGAAACGCATCTCCACCTACGAAAGAAACAAAATCAAAATTTAGTCAAGGAACACAAAGACCAAGCACATCAAACAGAGAACGAAAAGGTTCAAATAATGTTATTCAACAACATAACCCCTGGGTATTAAACAAACTTCCCGCCTTGTCGAGGCCCTGGGGGCTCAATTCCCACTGGGAACGTTGCTAGCTTGGTGAGCAGTAATTGTCCCCTTTGGGAAGAGCGAAGAGGAAATACCACCCGTTTGCCGTGGGTGGCAACCCGTAAGCCGGAAGAAGGGATCCTGGAGGTTGAGAGTTATTGGGAGTTTGTTCTCTCCTGATGGCTCAACACGCCTCTTTGGCCTAGATTTCGGTGTAGAAGGGTGTCCGTGAGACCCGGCACGGTCAATCGGCTGGTCGCGCCGAGCCCTAGGAAAAATCTTTTCTTTCTCTTCCTTGACTTTTGTATCATACTGATACTCACCGTTTGCCCATAATTCTTATTTCTCAATCTTTCCAATCCTAAGAAGGCGGCGGCTTAACGGGTCAATCGTGCAGCATTTTGCTCGTGCGAGTATATCTTTTGTGTATCTCTAGCACATGTGAGTAGGAAAGCCACTCCATTTATGTGTTCCCTTGTTGGGCTCCGTGGTGGGCGGAGAGCACGGAGGACGAATTTTAATACAACTTCATCATGGGTAATGATAAAAGAAAAAGAACTAAACAAACCCCAGACACTGATAATTCAGATTTTGACGAAAATTCTCAACCTCCAACTACCTCAACAAATGATACGTCTCCTCAACATTTTCCACGCTTCATTTTATTTGAAAGCAAAGAAGAGGGCAGACAGATAACATCTCTGTCCCCTTTTTTGATACAAAAGGTCATACAGAGTATAGCTGATGAACCGGAAAACATAAAAAAACTAAACAGATCGAACCAGTTACTCATTCAGGTATCCAGGAAAGCCCATGCCGAGAATCTTCTTCGTGCACAGACTTTTCACGACTTGAAAGTCCGAGTGTACCCCCATACCTCGCTTAATTCCTCAAAAGGGGTAATTCGTTGTCCCGAATTGAGGAATTGCGGCGAGGAGGAGATTCTCGAGGGCACAAAGTCTCAAGGAGTAACGGGGGTGGTCGGGTGGTGCGAAGGTGCTGTGTATCTTGCATCACTGGGGCGTCCAACTGATATTGGCTTACAGTTGGGCAAGGCCTGCTATCCTTGTAGTGGGTAAGGGTAGAGGGGGAATGTTTTTATTTCTTCTGTTTCTTCACTTTCATTCCTGTTCCTCTTACTTCCCTGTCCCTCTCTTTCATCTCCTCTACTCTCTCTTCTATCTCTTTTCTCCCTTTCTCTGGGAGACGACACAAAATGACCCTCAAGGGTTGACGTGTCGTTAAACCCCAACACAATCAAAAAATCAAGGAGTAACTGGAGTAAAACGATTCAAAATAAAACGAAACGGAGATTTAAAAGACACAAACACCTTTGTTTTTACTTTCAATACGCCAGTTTTACCCAAAACGGTCAAAGTGGCATACTTTAGAGTCAACGTAGAAGTCTATGTACCAAATCCCTTGCGTTGTCATAATTGTCAAAAATATGGACACCATGAGGATAGGTGTTCTAAGGACCCTATCTGTTCGAAATGCGGTCAAACAGGAGAACACCTCGAAAGTAGATGTAGCAACGAATTACACTGTGTCAATTGTGGTGAAAAACACAGTGCTGACTCTAAAGAATGCCGAATTTGGCACAAAGAAAAGGAAATTCTACGTCTTAAGTTTACCAGAAATATTTCTTTCGTTGAAGCGCGGAAACTTGTTGAGGCCCCAACTCCAATACCTGGAATCAGTTATGCCAACATCACCCAGTCTTCTATGAGAAAGGTTTCTGTGGTTGATACTGCCACTCAAACTGATCCGATCACTATTCTCGACTCTGCAGTACAATCAAATACAACAAACACAAACAGCAAAACAGAAGATCTGCAGAAACAAAAAGGTCAAACAAACACCACAAACAAAAATCAAACAAAGACACCTATTGAGGAGAAAAAAGAAGAGAGTGGCCTGAAAAAAACCACCATTGAGATGATAAGAAAAGATTGGAAGAAACAACAACAGAAAGAAGGACAAGCAAGAAGTCAATCATCTCCACCTACGAAAGAAACAAAATCGGGATCTAGTCAAGGAACACAAAGACCAAGCACATCAAACAGGGAACGAAAAGGTTCAAATAATGTTATTCAACAACATAACAGATTCGGATCTTTGAGTGACAGTAGCGATGATATGGAGTTAGGAGAAGCTCCAGATCGCCCACGAACTAACAGAAATAGATCGAGATCATCAGAACATTCACACGTCAACAATAGTAATAATAGATCAAAATCACCAATAACATATCCTTAGTTGCTAGTCTAACTAAAATTTAACAATTCTAAAATGAATTCAAATCACAAAATAATACAGTGGAACTGTCGAGGTCTAAAGTCAAACTATAACGAGATCTTATTACTTTTATCTTTATTGAGTCCATCAGTTTTTTGCTTGCAAGAAACTTTTTTAAAAACTGATGATCAATTAAATATCAGAGATTTCATTACATACAATTATATATATTCAGAAGGCCAGAGGCCGTCTGGTGGAAGCTCAATCTTAGTTCACTCTTCATGTCCCAAGCGAGAAATTAAACTTGTAACCAATCTTCAAGCCGTTGCAGTTTCTGTCACTTTAGATAAAGAAATTACTATTTGTTCTGTGTATATACCTCCAAATTTTCATTTAGAGACCGAACATTTAGACACTTTACTCAAACAACTCCCTTCACCCTATATACTAGTTGGTGACTTCAATGGTCACAATATCCTTTGGGGATGTAAAGATAACAACCCTAAAGGTAATATTATTGAAGACAATCTTTGTCTTATGAATGACAAATCTCACACCTATCTCCATCCTGCAACTGGAAATTTTTCTTCTTTAGATCTTTCCCTATGTCATCCATCTCTACTGCTGGATTTCGATTGGACGGTCAGTGAAGATCAACATGGAAGTGACCACTTCCCTGTTATTATTGAAAGCGTAAATAATTCCACGAACGATCACAATGCAAAGAGGAAACTAAATAAAGCAAATTGGGAATTGTATCACTCATTATGTGAAGAAAGTCTAAAAATAGATAAGTTTAACAATTCCTTGGATCCTCTAGATGATTTTACTTCTTCTCTTCTTGATATCTCTAACAAAAGTATACCGAAAACCTCGACAAATCCAAAGAAAAGCAAGCCATGGTACAATGATGAATGCAAAGATGCCATAAAACAGCGCAAGCAAGCATTATCAAAGTTCTGCAAATATCCAACAAAGGAGAACCTGAATAAAGTAAAGAATTTCAGAGCAAAGGCTTGTCGAACAATAAAGGCCTCCAAACGCAAATCATGGAAATCTTACGTTGCGAATTTAAATTATAAAACTCCAATTAAAAAGGGTTGGGACATGATACGAAAAATATCTGGTAAATCAAAAGCACCCAGTTTCATCCACTTAAATACAAATCGTGGAACAAAGGCCACATCAAAGGAAGAGATAGCAAACACACTTGGCGAAACTTTTTTGGATAATTCTTCATCTCGGAATTATTCAGAGAAGTTTCAAAACATCAAAAAACAAGAAGAAAAAATCAAACTTAATTTCAACTCTTCAAATACTGAAGAATATAACAGCATGTTTAACATTACAGAACTTAAAGATGCTATCGCAGTATCAAAAGATACAGCTACAGGCCCTGATGACATCCATTACCAGATGCTTAAACACCTTCCCGAAACCACCCTTGACACACTTTTACATATTTTCAACGTATATGGACAACAGGAGTTTTTCCAGAAAGCTGGCGTTTGGCCACAATTATACCTATTCCCAAACCAGGGAAAGATCATGCAGAACCAACAAACTACAGACCAATAGCGCTAACAAGTTGCCTTTGCAAAACACTAGAGAGAATGATAAACAAACGACTTGTTTGGTACTTAGAATCTAACAATCTTATAACAAAACTTCAGTCGGAATTCCGAGCTGAACGTAGTACCAATGATAATTTAGTTAGACTAGAAACTTTTATCCGTGATGCTTTTAGCAAACGAGAACATGTAGTCGCTGTATTTTTCGATTTGGAAAAAGCCTATGATACCACTTGGCGATATGGAATTTTAAAAGACCTACATAACTTTGGTATGAAAGGAAGACTACCAAACTTTATTAAAAGGTTTTTTGAAGATCGTACAATACAAGTGCGTGTAGGATCAACCCTATCTGATCTCTATGGTCAAGAACAGGGCGTTCCTCAAGGAGCAATACTTTCAACCACGTTATTCAACGTGAAATTAAACGATATTATAAACTGTCTGGATTACAAAACAGACGGTTCTTTGTACGTTGATGGTTTTTGTATTTGTTTTCGCTCGAAAAATATGCGCACAAAAGAAAGACATCTGCAGCAATGTCTAAATAGAATTGAAGACTGGGCAACTAGAAATGGCTTTAAATTTTCCAAATCGAAAATTCAGTGCGTTCATTTCTGTCAACAACGGAAAATACACAACGATCCAGCGCTCTACATATATGGATCTCAAATACCAGTTGTTGCTGAATCAAAATTTCTTGGGGTTATATTTGATAAAAAAATCTCTCCTTCATACCCCATATAAAATACTTGAAAGCGAAATGTTTAAAAGCATTAAACCTTTTAAAAGTTTTATCTCACACAAGTTGGGGAGCGGACAGAAAAACTCTTCTTCACCTGTATCGTTCTTTAATTCGATCAAAACTTGATTATGGGTCCATCGTATATGGATCTGCTAGAAAATCTTATCTACAGATGTTAGACACTGTACATAATCAAGGACTTCGTTTGGCATTGGGAGCTTTTCGTACATCTCCAGTATCGAGTCTTAACGTGGAAGCAGATGAGCCATCGTTATGGCTACGCAGAGAAAAATTGTCTCTTCAGTATGCCATCAGACTTGCTGCTAACCCATCTAACCCTGCTTTTGAAGTCACATTTCCACCACATTTCCAGTAATATTATGAAAGAAAACCTAACGCTATTAAATCCTTTGGCCTTCGTATAGCACCACTTTTAGAATCTACTAATATTAACATTAAAAACATTCAAAAACACTCTTTTTCTGATATTCCATCCTGGTGCATTACTAAACCAAATATTCTTTTCTATTTACACAACAGCAAAAAGTCACTTTCTGATTCACATCTCATGAAACAAAACTTCCAAGAATTACAGTCGCGACTTTCAGATTATCAACACATCTACACTGATGGTTCAAAAGTTGACGATAAGGTTGGCTGTGCGTATATATCGGGCAGACACCATGAAAAGATCCGTCTTCCTGATGGCTCATCTATTTTCACTGCTGAATCCAAGGCTATTGATATGGCTTTGGATTACGTTATGAATAACCCTTTAGAGAACAAATTCGTTATTTTCTCGGACTCCCTTTCTGTTTTGAAATCTCTAAATCACACATCTTCAAAAAAACCCAAAATCCAGAACGTGATAGAAAAACATCACGAGTTATCGAAAACTAAGGAAATTTTATTCTGTTGGCTCCCCAGCCATGTTGGCATAAAAGGTAACGAGGCTGCCGACATAAAAGCAAAGGCCTCACTCGATCTAGAAATTTCGAATTTTAAACTTCCATGTACAGATTTTAAACCTTTTATCAACAGGTACATCTTATCCAAATGGCAGCTGTCATGGGACAGAGCGACATTCAATAAACTACATGAAATAAAACCGGTTCTTGGTAAAAATAACATTTATCGATCATTAAGGCGAGAAGAAGTATGTTCTTACTCGTCTACGTATAGGTCATACTAGACTCACACATTCTTATCTACTCAAACGAGAAGATCAGCCATTTTGTATCAGCTGTAATGAACCTTTTACGGTAAAACACTTTCTGATCGATTGCATTGAATTCTCTCATACACGACGTCAATTCTTCCAAACAAATGACCTGAGATACTTATTTGAAAATGTACCAACTGATAACATACTTATATTTTTAAAACACATCAATCTTTTTAACAAAGTATAACTGCTTTAATTTTTAAATTCGTTCTAGATTTACATTTTATGCATTTCTGACTTATCATTATAATCGTTTCATTACAGAACCATGTTAGTTCACCATTTTGACGCAAATGACCCTCATGGGTTGATGCGTCGTTAAACCTGAACTCATCATCATCATCAACAACATAACAGGTTCGGATCTTTGAGTGACAGTAGCGATGATATGGAGTTAGGAGAAGCTCCAGATCGCCCACGAAGTAACAGAAATAGATCGAGATCATCAGAACATTCACACGTCAACAATAGTAATAATAGATCAAAATCACCAATAACATATCCTTTGTTGCTAGTCTAACTAAAATCTAACAACTCTAAAATGAATTCGAATCACAAAATATTACAATGGAACTGTCGAGGTCTAAAGTCAAACTATAACGAGATCTTATTACTTTTATCGTTATTGAGTCCATCAGTTTTTTGCTTGCAAGAAACTTTTTTAAAAACTGATAATCAATTAAATATCAGAGATTTCATTACATACAATTATATAATTCAGAAGGCCAGAGGCCGTCTAGTGGAAGCTCAATCTTAGTTGATTCTTCATGTCCCCAGTGAGAAATTAAACTTGTAACCAATCTTCAAGCCGTTGCGATTTCTGTCACTTTAGATAAAGAAATTACTATTTGTTCTGTGTATATACCTCCAAATTTTCATTTAGAGACCGAACATTTAGACACTTTACTCAAACAACTTCCTTCACCCTATATACTAGTTGGTGACTTCAATGGGCACAATATCCTTTGGGGATATAAAGATAACAACCCTAAAGGTAATATTATTGAAGACTTTATAACCAAAAACGATCTTTGTCTTATGAATGACAAATTTCACACCTATCTCCATCCTGCAACTGGAAATTTTTCTTCTTTAGATCTTTCCTTATGTCATCCATCTCTACTGCTGGATTTCGATTGGACGGTCAGTGAAGATCAACATGGAAGTGACCACTTCCCTGTTATTATTGAAGGCGTAAATAATTCCACGAACGATCACAACGCAAAGTGGAAACTAAATAAAGCAAATTGGGAATTGTATCACTCATTATGTGAAGAAAGTCTTAAAATAGATAAGTTTAACAATTCCTTGGATCCTCTAGATGATTTTACTTCTTCTCTTCTCGATATCTCTAACAAAAGTATACCGAAAACCTCGACAAATCCAAAGAAAAGCAAGCCATGGTACAATGATGAATGCAAAGATGCCATAAAACAGCGCAAGCAAGCATTATCAAAGTTCTGCAGATATCCAACAAAGGAGAACCTGAATAAAGTAAAGAATTTCAGAGCAAAGGCTCGTCGAACAATAAAGGCCTCCAAACGCAAATCATGGAAATCTTATGTTTCGAATTTAAATTATAAAACTAAAAAGGTTTGGGACATGATACGAAAAATATCTGGTAAATCAAAATCACCCAGTTTCACCCACTTAAATACAAAACGTGGAACAAAGGCCACATCAAAGGAAGAGATAGCAAACACACTTGGAGAATGTTTTTTGGATAATTCTTCATCTCGGAATTATTCAGAGAAGTTTCAAAACATCAAAAAACAAGAAGAAAAAATCAAACTTAATTTCACCTCTTCAAATACTGAAGAATATAACAGCCTGTTTAACATTACAGAACTTAAAGATGCTATCGCAGTATCAAAAGATACAGCTACAGGCCCTGATGACATCCATTACCAGATGCTTAAACACCTTCCCGAGACCACCCTTGACACACTTTTACATATTTTCAACGGTATATGGACAACAGGACTTTTTCCAGAAAGCTGGCGTTTGGCCACAATTATACCTATTCCCAAACCAGGGAAAGATCATGCAGAACCAACAAATTACAGACCAATAGCGCTAACAAGTTGCCTTTGCAAAACACTAGAGAGAATGATAAACAGACGACTTGTTTGGTACTTAGAATCTAACAATCTTATAACAAAACTTCAGTCGGGATTCCGAGCTGAACGTAGTACCAGTGATAATTTAGTTAGACTAGAAACTTTTATCCGTGATGCTTTTATCAAACGAGAACATGTAGTCGCTGTATTTTTCGATTTGGAAAAAGCCTATGATACCACTTGGCGATATGGAATTTTAAAAGACCTACATAACTTTGGTATGAAAGGAAGACTACCAAACTTTATTAAAAGTTTTCTTCAAGATCGTACAATACAAGTGCGTGTAGGATCGACCCTGTCTGATCTCTATGATCAAGAACAGGGCGTTCCTCAAGGAGCCATACTTTCAACCACGTTATTCAACGTGAAATTAAACGATATTATAAACTGTCTGGATTACAAAACAGATGGTTCTTTGTACATTGATGATTTCTGTATTTGTTTTCGCTCGAAAAATATGCGCACAATAGAAAGACATCTACAGCAATGTCTAAATAGAATTGAAGACTGGGCAACTAGAAATGGCTTTAAATTTTCCAAATCGAAAATTCAGTGCGTTCATTTCTGTCAACAACGGAAAATACACAACGATTCAGCGCTCTACATATATGGATCTCAAATACCAGTTGTTGCTGAATCAAAATTTCTTGGGGTTATATTTGATAAAAAAAACTCTCCTTCATACCCCATATAAAATACTTGAAAGCGAAATGTTTAAAAGCATTAAACCTTTTAAAAGTTTTATCTCACACAAGTTGGGGAGCGGACAGAACAACTCTTCTTCACCTGTATCGTTCTTTAATTCGATCAAAACTTGATTATGGGTCCATCGTATATGGATCTGCTAGAAAATCTTATCTACAGATGTTAGACACTGTACATAATCAAGGACTTCGTTTGGCATTGGGAGCTTTTCGTACATCTCCAGTATCGAGTCTTAACGTGGAAGCAGATGAGCCATCGTTATGGCTACGCAGAGAAAAATTGTCTCTTCAGTACGCCATCAGACTTGCTGCTAACCCTTCTAACCCTGCTTTTGAAGTCACATTTCCACCACAATTTCAGGAATATTATGAAAGAAAACCTAACGCTATTAAATCCTTCGGCCTTCGTATAGCACCACTTTTAGAATCTACTAATATTAACATTAAAAACATTCAAAAACACTCCTTTTCTGATATTCCATCCTGGTGCATTACTAAACCAAATATTCTTTTCGATTTACACAACAGCAAAAAGTCACTTTCTGATTCACATCTCATGAAACAAAACTTCCAAGAATTACAGTCGCGACTTTCAGATTATCAACACATCTACACTGATGGCTCAAAAGTTGAAGGTAAGGTTGGCTGTGCGTATATATCGGGCAGCCACCATGAAAAGATCCGTCTTCCTGATGGCTCATCTATTTTCACTGCTGAATCCAAGGCTATTGATATGGCTTTGGATTACGTTATGAATAACTCTTTAGAGAACAAATTCGTTATTTTCTCGGACTCCCTTTCTGTTTTGAAATCTCTAAATCACACATCTTCAAAAAAACCCAAAATCCAGAACGTGATAGAAAAACATCACGAGTTATCAAAAACTAAGGAAATTTTATTCTGTTGGCTCCCCAGCCATGTTGGCATAAAAGGTAATGAGGCTGCCGACGTAAAAGCAAAGGCCTCACTCGATCTAGAAATTTCGAATTTTAAAACTTCCATGTACAGATTTTAAACCTTTTATCAACAGGTACATCTTATCCAAATGGCAGCTGTCATGTGACAGAGCGACATTCAGTAAACTACATGAAATAAAACCGGTTCTTGGTAAAAATAACATTTATCGGTCATTAAGGCGAGAAGAAGTGGTTCTTACTCGTCTACGTATAGGTCATACTAGACTCACACATTATTATCTACTCAAACGAGAAGATCAGCCATTTTGTATCAGCTATAATGAACCTTTTACGGTAAAACACTTTCTGATCGATTGCATTGAATTCTCTCATATACGACGTCAATTCTTCCAAACAAATGACCTGAGATACTTATTTGAAAATGTACCAACTGATAACATACTTATGTTTTTAAAACTCATCAATCTTTTTAACAAAGTATAACTGCTTTAGTTTTTTAATTCGTTCTAGTTTTACATTTTATGCATTTACGACTTATCATTATAATCGTTTCATTACAGAACCATGTTAGTTCACCATTTTGACGCAAATGGCTCTCATGGGTTGATGCGTCGTTAAACCTGAAATCATCATCATCTGACACATCTCACGGCTCTCAGTCATACGAAATGCACATAATCAACAAGGTAACTAACTACAGCCGATCATTTTGGTCATCGAATTCCTGCTGACAAATAGCACGGCTCCCAATTAACCTGAATGCAGATCAAAGTATAGAGGAAGCGCCAAACATTATTATTGTAACAAAGTACGACATTCGGACAAATCTCACGGCTCTCAGTCCTACCAACTGCGTATCATCGATAAAGTATAGAACTACAGCCAATTATTTTGGTCATCGGAGGCATGCTGACAAATCTCACGGCTCCTAATCAACGTTAATGCAGATCATAATATAAATGAAAGGCAAGACATAATTATTGTAAACTGCGGCAAATCTAAGTGTTCCCAGTCCTACCAAATGCATATCATCATAAACGTAAAGAACCACCGCCGATTATTTTGATCAACACAGGCCTGCTGACAAATTTCATGGCTTTCAATCAAATGCAGACCGTTGTATGAATAAAACACTGCTACCAAATTTCTCTGCTCCAATCAAACTAAAGGCAGATCGTTGTGTAAATAATGCGCAAGACATTATTGTAAACTCAGCCCTACCCGATTCATATCATTGATAAAGTATTATTTGGCGATGAGTTTGTTAACGGGGGCCTGGTGACAAATTTCACGGCTTACAAACAATATAAATGCAGACCGTTGTATGAATAAAGCACTAGATTTTATAATCGTAAACAAGTAACATTCTGACAAATGTCATGGCTTTCAGCCCTACCAATTGCATGTCTATGAGAAATTGAGAGATGCAGCGGATCATTTTGATAAACCGTGGCCTGGTGACAAATGTCACGGCCTCGCAATCACTCCAAACGCAGACTGTTGTAAAATAAAGCACACGAACGTATACTTTTGATCAAGGACAATTTCGGACAATTATTTCGAGCCAATTATTTTGCTCAACTTTCAAGAACTACAGCCTTTTGTTGTATCAGGATATATGATATCTAATATAGAATATAAGATATCTGATAAACAGTAAAGATATCTTATATCCTATATTAGATATCATATACACTATATTAGATATCTGCCCCTGGGTATTAAACTTTCCGCCTTGCCGAGGCCCTGGGGGCTCAATTCCCACTGGGAACGTTGCTAGCTTGGTGAGCAGTAATTGTCCCCTTTGGGAAGAGCGAAGAGGAAATACCACCTGTTTGCTGTGGGTGGCAACCCGTAAGCCGGAAAAAGGGATCCTGGAGGTTGAGAGTTATTGGGAGTTTGGTCTCTCCTGATGGCTCAACACACCTCTTTGGCCTAGATTTCGGTGTAGAAGGGTGTCCGTGAGACCCGGCACGGTCAATCGGCTGGTCGCGCCAAGCCCTAGGAAAAATCTTTTCTTTCTCTTCCTTGCCTTTTGTGTCATACTGATACTCACCGTTTGCCCATAATTCTTATTTCTCAACCTTTCCAATCCTAAGAAGGCGGCGGCTTAACGGGTCAATCGTGCAGCATTTTGCTCGTGCGAGTATATCTTCTGTGTATCTCTAGCACAAGTGAGTAGGAAAACCACTCCATTGATGTGTTCCCTTGTTGGGCTCCGTGGTGGGCGGAGAGCATGGAGGACGAATGTTAATACATCTTTATCATGGGTTCTAATCGAAGAAAAAGAACTAAACAATGTTCAGAATCTGATATTTCAGATGTTAACGAAAGCACTAAACCTCCAACAACCTCTACCAAAGATACATCATCTCAACATTTTCCGCGTTTCATTTTAGTTGAAAGCAAGGAAGAAAACAAACCAGTAACATCTTTATCTCCGTTTGTAATACAAAAAGTCATTCAAAGTATAGCTGGTGAGCCGGAAAACATAAAGAAACTACACAGGTCGAATCAGCTACTCATTGAGGTATCCAAGAAAGCCCATGCCGAGAATCTTCTACGTGCACAGACTTTTCACGACTTGAAAGTCCGGGTGTACCCTCATACTTCGCTGAACTCCTCAAAGGGGGTAATTCGTTGCCCCGAATTGGGGAATTGCAGCGAGGAGGAGATTCTCGAAGGCACAAGATCTCAAGGAGTAACTGCAATAAAACGATTCAAAGTTAAACGAAACGGAGAGTTAAAAAACACAAACACCTTTGTCTTTACATTCAATACATCAGTTCTACCAAAAACAATAAAAGTAGCATACTTTAGAGTCAACGTAGAAGTCTACATACCAAATCCTTTGCGTTGTCATCATTGTCAGAAATATGGACACCATGAGGATAGGTGTTCTAAGAACCCTATCTGTTCGAAATGCGGTCAGGTAGCAGAACACCCAGAAAGTCAATGTAGAAACGAACTGCACTGTGTCAATTGTGGTGAAAAACACAGTGCTGACTCTAAAGAATGCCAAGTTTGGCACAAAGAAAAAGAAATCTTACGTCTTAAGTTTACCAGAAATATTTCTTTCATTGAAGCGCGGAAACTTCTTGAGGCCCCAACTCCAATTCCTGGAATCAGTTATGCCAACATCACCCAGTCTTCTATGAAAAAGGTTTCTGTGGTTGATACTGCCACTCAAACCGATCCGATCAATATTCTCGACTCTGCAGTTCAATCAAGTTCAACAAACACAAACAGCCAAACAGAAGATCTGCAGAAACAAAAAGGTCAAACAAACACTACAAACAAAAATCAAACAAAGACACCTTCTGAAGAGAAAAAAGGAGATGATGGCCTGAAAAAAGCCACCATTGAGATGATAAGAAAAGATTGGAAGAAACAACAACAGAAAGAAAGACAAGCAAGAAGTCAATCATCTCCACCTACGAAAGAAACAAAATCAAAATCTAGTCAAGGAACACAAAGACCAAGCACATCAAACAGAGAACGAAAAGGTTCAAATAATGTTATTCAACAACATAACAGGTTCGGATCTTTGAGTGACAGTAGCGATGATATGGAGTTAGGAGAAGCTCCAGATCGCCCACGAACTAACAGAAATAGATCGAGATCATCAGAACATTCACACGTCAACAATAGTAATAATAGATCAAAATCACCAATAACATATCCTTAGTTGCTAGTCTAACTAAAATCTAACAGCTCTAAAATGAATTCAAATCACAAAATAATACAATGGAACTGTCGAGGTCTAAAGTCAAACTATAACGAGATCTTATTACTTTTATCCTTATTGAATCCATCAGTTTTTTGCTTGCAAGAAACTTTTTTAAAAACTGATGATCAATTAAATATCAGAGATTTCAATACATACAATTATATATATATACAGAAGGCCAGAGGCCGTCTGGTGGAAGCTCAATCATAGTTCACTCTTCATGTCCGCAGCGAGAAATTAAACTTGTAACCAATCTTCAAGCCGTTGCGGTTTCTGTTACTTTAGATAAAGAAATTACTATTTGTTCTGTGTATATACCTCCGAATTTTCATTTAGAGACCGAACATTTAGACATTTTACTGAAACAACTCCCTTCACCCTGTATACTAGTTGGTGACTTCAATGGTCACAATATCCTTTGGGGATGTAAAGATAACAACCCTAAAGGTAATATTATTGAAGACTTTATAACCAAAAACGATCTTTGTCTTATGAATGACAAATCTCACACTTATCTCCATCCTGCAACAGGAAAATTTTCTTCTTTAGATCTTTCCATATGTCACCGATCTCTACTGCTGGACTTCGACTGGACGGTCAGTGAAGACCAACATGGAAGTGATCACTTCCCTGTTATTATTGAAAGCGTAAATAATTCCACGAATGATCACAACGCAAAGTGGAAACTAAATAAAGCAAATTGGGAAGTATATTACTCATTATGCGAAGAAAGTCTCAAAATAGATCAGTTTGACAATTCCTTGGACCCTCTAGATGATTTTACTTCTTCTCTTCTTGACATAGCTAATAAAAGTATACCGAAAACCTCGACAAATCCAAAGAAAAGCAAGCCATGGTACAATGATGAATGCAAAGATGCCATAAAACAGCGCAAGCAAGCATTATCAAAGTTCTGCAGATATCCAACAAAGGAGAACCTGAATAAAGTAAAGAATTTCAGAGCAAATGCTCGTCGAACAATAAAGGCCTCAAAACGCAAATCATGGAAAGCTTACGTTTCAATTTAAATTATAAAACTCCAATTAAAAAGGTTTGGGACATGATACGAAAAATATCTGGTAAATCAAAATCACCCAGTTTCTGCCACTTAAATACAAAACGTGGAACAAAGGCCACATCAAAGGAAGAGATAGCAAACACACTTGGCGAAACTTTTTTGGATAATTCTTCATCTCGGAATTATTCAGAGAAGTTTCAAAACATCAAAAAACAAGAAGAAAAAATCAAACTTAATTTCACCTCTTCAAATACTGAAGAATATAACAGCCTGTTTAACATTACAGAACTTAAAGATGCTATCGCAGTATCAAAAGATACAGCTACAGGCCCTGATGACATCCATTACCAGATGCTTAAACACCTTCCCGAAACCGCCCTTGACACACTTTTACATATTTTCAACGGTATATGGACAACAGGACTTTTTCCAGAAAGCTGGCGTTTGGCCACAATTATACCTATTCCCAAACCAGGGAAAGATCATGCAGAACCAACAAACTACAGACCAATAGCGCTAACAAGTTGCCTTTGCAAAACACTAGAGAGAATGATAAACGACTTGTTTGGTACTTAGAATCTAACAATCTTATAACAAAACTTCAATCGGGATTCCGAGCTGAACGTAGTACCAATGATAATTTAGTTAGACTAGAAACTTTTATCCGCGATGCTTTTATCAAACGAGAACATGTAGTCGCTGTATTTTTCGATTTGGAAAAAGCCTATGATACCACTTGGCGATATGGAATTTTAAAAGACCTACATAACTTTGGTATGAAAGGAAGACTACCAAACTTTATTAAAAGGTTTTCTTGAAGATCGTACAATACAAGTGCGTGTAGGATCGACCCTGTCTGATCTCTATGATCAAGAACAGGGCGTTCCTCAAGGAGCAATACTTTCAACCACGTTATTCAACGTGAAATTAAACGATATTATAAACTGTCTGGATTACCAAACAGATGGTTCTTTGTACGTTGATGATTTTTGTATTTGTTTTCGCTCGAAAAATATGCGCACAATAGAAAGACATCTACAGCAATGTCTAAATAGAATTGAAGACTGGGCAACAAGAAATGGCTTCAAATTTTCCAAATCGAAAACGCAGTGCGTTCATTTCTGTCAACAACGGAAAATACACAATGATCCAGCACTCTACATATATGGATCTCAAATACCAGTTGTTGCCGAATCAAAATTTCTTGGGGTTATATTTGATAGAAAACTCTCCTTCATACCCCATATAAAATACGTGAAAGCGAAATGTTTAAAAGCATTAAACCTTTTAAAAGTGTTATCTCACACAAGTTGGGGTGCGGACAGAACAACTCTTCTTCATCTATATCGTTCTTTAATTCGATCAAAACTTGATTATGGGTCCCTCGTATATGGATCTGCTAGAAAATCTTATCTACAGATGTTAGACACTGTACATAATCAAGGACTTCGTTTGGCATTGGGAGCTTTTCGTACGTCTCCAATATCGAGTCTTAACGTGGAAGCAGATGAGCCATCGTTATGGCTACGCAGAGAAAAATTGTCCCTTCAGTACGCCATCAGACTTGCTGCTAACCCTTCTAACCCTGCTTTTGAAGTCACATTTCCACCACAATTTCAGGAATATTATGAAAGAAAACCTAACGCAATTAAATCCTTCGGCCTTCGTATAGCACCACTTTTAGAATCCTCTAATATTAACACTAAAAACATCCAAAAGCACTCTTTTTCTGATATTCCATCCTGGTGCATTACTAAACCAACTATTCTTTTCGATTTACACAATAGCAAAAAGTCACTATCTGATTCACATCTCATGAAACAAAACTTCCAAGAATTACAATCGCGACTTTCAGACTATCAACACATCTACACTGATGGCTCAAAAGTTGAAGAAAAGGTTGGCTGTGCGTATATATCGGGCAGTCACCATGAAAAGATCCGTCTACCTGATGGCTCATCTATTTTCACTGCTGAATCCAAGGCTATTGATATGGCTTTGGATTACGTTATGAATAATTCTTTAGATAACAAATTCGTTATTTTCTCTGACTCCCTTTCTGTTTTGAAATCTCTAAACCACACATCTTCAAAAAGTCCCAAAATTCAGACCTTGATAGAAAAACATCACGAGTTATCGAAAACTAAGGAAATTATATTCTGTTGGCTCCCCAGCCATGTTGGCATAAAAGGTAACGAGGCTGCCGATGTAAAAGCAAAGGCCTCACTCGATCTAGAAATTTCGAATTTTAAACTTCCATGTACAGATTTTAAACCTTTTATCAACAGGTACATCTTATCTAAATGGCAGCTGTCATGGGACAGAGCGACATTCAATAAACTACATGAAATAAAACCGGTTCTTGGTAAAAATACCATTTATCGATCATTAAGGCGAGATGAAGTAGTTCTTACTCGTCTACGTATAGGTCATACTAGACTCACACATTCTTATCTGCTTAAACGAGAAGATCAGCCATTTTGTATCAGCTGTAATGAACCTTTTACGGCGAAACACTTCCTGATCGACTGCATTGAATTCTCTCATGTGCGACGTCAATTCTTTCAAACAAATGACCTGAGATACTTATTTGAAAATGTACCTGCTGATAATATACTGTTCTTTTTAAAACACATCAACCTTTTTAACAAAGTCTAACTGCTTTAATTTTTAAATTCGTTCTAGTTTTACATTTTATGCATATATAACTTACCTTTATAGCCGTTTCATTACAGAACCATGTTAGTTTACCATTTTGACGCAAATGACCCTCATGGGTTGATGCGTCGTTAAACCTGAACTCTCCCCCGGGTATTAGACTTCCTACCTTGCCGAGGCCCTGGGGGCTCAATTTCCACTGGGAACATCGGTGTGATACAGTCTTTGTCCCCACTGGGAAGAGCTAAAGGAAGTACCACCTGTTTGCCGTGGGTGGCGTCCCGTAAGCCGGAAGAAGGAGTCCTGGAGGTTGAGGGTTATCTGGAGTACGTTCATTCAGATGCTCAACACGCCTCTTTGGCCTGGATTTCGGTGTAGACGGGTGGTCGTGTGGCCCGGCACGATCAATCGGCTGGTCGCGCCAAGCCCTAGGAATAATCCTTTACTTTCTCTTCCTTGTCTTTCGTATCAACCTGATACATACCGTTTGCTCATCAGTCTTATTTTCACAACCTTTCCATTCCTAGAAGGCGGCGGCTAAACGGGTCAATCGTGCGACTACTTAATCGTACGAGTATATCTTCTGTGTATCTCTAACACTAAGGAGTTTGGAAAGCCACTCCTTTTAAGTGTTCCCTAGTAGGGCTCCACGGTGGGCGGAGAGCACGGGGGATGAAACGTTTTCTTTTTTCTTCATGGATACATTCAATAAACGGAAACGGACTAACCAAAATATCTCAGATGATGATCAATCAGACAATGAAGAATACTCTTTCAAAACCCCATCTGAAAATAGTTCTCAACATTTTCCGCGTTTCATTATAATTGAAAGCTTACAAGAAAATAAAAGTATAACATCCCTATCTCCATTTTTAATTCAGAAAGTCATTCAAAGTATATCTGGTGAACCAGAAAGTATTAAAAAACTTCAAAGGACAAATCAGCTCCTCATCGAAGTTAAAAAGAAGGCACATGCCGAAAATCTCCTACGTACCACGACTTTTCAAGACCTAAAAGTACGTGTGTATCCCCATACATCTCTGAACACGTCTAAAGGGGTAATTCGCTGCGCAGAATTACGAGATTGCAGCGAACAGGAGATATTAGACGGTACAAAACAGCAAGGCGTGACAGCAGTAAAAAGATTTAAAATTAGACGAGACGGTAAATTAAAAGACACAAATACTTTCGTTTTCACGTTTAATACACCAACTTTACCAAAAACTGTAAAGGTTGCATATTTTAGAGTCAATGTGGAGATTTACATACCGAATCCACTACGTTGCCACCATTGTCAGAAATATGGACATCATGAGGACAGATGTTCTAGAGACCCAGTATGTCCAAACTGTGGTGAAATGACAAGCCACAGTGAAAAAGATTGTCAAAAAACACCAAAATGCATAAACTGTGGACAAAATCATAATGCAAATTCAAAAGAATGTCAAATCTGGCACAAAGAAAAAGAAATTTTAAGAGTAAAATTCACCAGAAATATCTCTTTTGCTGAAGCGCGGAAAATTGTTGAGGCCCCAACCCCAATACCTGGAATCAGTTATGCCAACATCACCCAGTCTTCTATGAAAAAGGTTTCTGTGGTTGATACTGCCTCTCAAACCGATCCGATCACTATTCTCGACTCTACAGTACAATCTAATACAACAAACAGCAAAACAGAAGATCTGCAGAAACAAAAAGGTCAAACAAACACCACAAACAAAAATCAAACAAAGACAGCTATTGAGGAGAAACAAGGAGAGGGTGGCCTGAAAAAAGCCACCATGGAGATGATAAGAAAAGATTGGAAGAAACAACAACAGAAAGAAAGACAAGCAAGAAGTCAATCATCTCCACCTACGAAAGAAACAAAATCAAAATCTAGTCAAGGAACACAAAGACCAAGCACATCAAACAGAGAACGAAAAGGTTCAAATAATGTTATTCAACAACATAACAGGTTCGGATCTTTGAGTGACAGTAGCGATGATATGGAGTTAGGAGAAGCTCCAGATCGCCCACGAACTAACAGAAATAGATCGAGATCATCAGAACATTCACAGGTCAATAATAGTAATAATAGATCAAAATCACCAATAACATATCCTTAGTTGATAGTCTAACTAAAATTTAACAACTCTAAAATGAATTCAAATCACAAAATAATACAGTGGAACTGTCGAGGTCTAAAGTCAAACTATAACGAGATCTTATTACTTTTATCTTTATTGAGTCCATCAGTTTTTTGTTTGCAAGAAACTTTTTTAAAAACTGATGATCAATTAAATATCAGAGATTTCATTACATACAATTATATATATTCAGAAGGCCAGAGGCCGTCCGGTGGAAGCTCAATCTTAGTTCACTCTTCATGTCCCCAGCGAGAAATTAAAATTGTTACCAATCTTCAAGCCGTTGCGGTTTCTGTCACTTTAGATAAAGAAATTACTATTTGTTCTGTGTATATACCTCCAAATTTTCATTTAGAGACCGAACATTTAGACACTTTACTCAAACAACTCCCTTCACCCTATATACTAGTTGGTGACTTCAATGGTCACAATATCCTTTGGGGATGTAAAGATAACAACCCTAAAGGTAATATTATTGAAGACTTTATAACCAAAAACGATCTTTGTCTTATGAATGACAAATCTCACACCTATCTCCATCCTGCAACTGGAAATTTTTCCTCTTTAGATCTTTCCCTATGTGATCCATCTCTACTGCTGGATTTCGATTGGACGGTCAGTGAAGATCAACATGGAAGTGACCACTTCCCTGTTATTATTGAAAGCGTAAATAATTCCACGAACGATCACAACGCAAAGTGGAAACTAAATAAAGCAAATTGGGAATTGTATCACTCATTATGTGAAGAAAGTCTAAAAATAGATAAGTTTAACAATTCCTTGGATCCTCTAGATGATTTTACTTCTTCTCTTCTCGATATCTCTAACAAAAGTATACCGAAAACCTCGACAAATCCAAAGAAAAGCAAGCCATGGTACAATGATGAATGCAAAGATGCCATAAAACAGCGCAAGCAAGCATTATCAAAGTTCTGCAGATATCCAACAAAGGAGAACCTGAATAAAGTAAAGAATTTCAGAGCAAAGGCTCGTCGAACAATAAAGGCCTCCAAACGCAAATCATGGCAATCTTACGTTTCGAATTTAAATTATAAACTCCAATTAAAAAGGTCTGGGACATGATACGAAAAATATCTGGTAAATCAAAATCACCCAGTTTCACCCACTTAAATACAAAACGTGGAACAAAGGCCACATCAAAGGAAGAGATAGCAAACACACTTGGCGAAACTTTTTTGGATAATTCTTCATCTCGGAATTATTCAGAGAAGTTTCAAAACATCAAAAAACAAGAAGAAAAGATCAAACTTAATTTCACCTCTTCAAATACTGAAGAATATAACAGCCTGTTTAACATTACAGAACTTAAAGATGCTATCGCAGTATCAAAAGATACAGCTACAGGCCCTGATGACATCCATTACCAGATGCTTAAACACCTTCCCGAACTTGCCCTTAACACACTTTTACATATTTTCAACGGTATATGGACAACAGGAGTTTTTCCAGAAAGCTGGCGTTTGGCCACAATTATACCTATTCCCAAACCAGGGAAAGTTCATGCAGAACCAACAAACTACAGACCAATAGCGCTAACAAGTTGTCTTTGCAAAACACTAGAGAGAATGATAAACAAACGACTTGTTTGGTACTTAGAATCTAACAATCTGATAACAAAACTTCAGTCGGGATTCCGAGCTGAACGTAGTACCAATGATAATTTAGTTAGACTAGAAACTTTTATCCGTGATGCTTTTATCAAACGAGAACATGTAGTCGCTGTATTTTTCGATTTGGAAAAAGCCTATGATACCACTTGGCGATATGGAATTTTAAAAGACCTACATAACTTTGGCATGAAAGGAAGACTACCAAACTTTATTAAAAGTTTTCTTGAAGATCGTACAATACAAGTGCGTGTAGGATCGACCCTGTCTGATCTCTATGATCAAGAACAGGGCGTTCCTCAAGGAGCCATACTTTCAACCACGTTATTCAACGTGAAATTAAACGATATTATAAACTGTCTGGATTACAAAACAGATGGTTCTTTGTACGTTGATGATTTCTGTATTTGTTTTCGCTCGAAAAATATGCGCACAATAGAAAGACATCTACAGCAATGTCTAAATAGAATTGAAGACTGGGCAACTAGAAATGGCTTTAAATTTTCCAAATCGAAAACTCAGTGCGTTCATTTCTGTCAACAACGGAAAATACACAACGATCCAGCGCTCTACATATATGGATCTCAAATACCAGTTGTTGCTGAATCTAAATTTCTTGGGGTTATATTTGATAAAAAACTCTCCTTCATACCCCATATAAAATACTTGAAAGCGAAATGTTTAAAAGCATTAAACCTTTTAAAAGTTTTATCTCACACAAGTTGGGGAGCGGACAAAACAACTCTTCTTCACCTGTATCGTTCTTTAATTCGATCAAAACTTGATTATGGGCCCATCGTATATGGATCTGCTAGAAAATCTTATCTACAGATGTTAGACACTGTACATAATCAAGGACTTCGTTTAGCATTGGGAGCTTTTCGTACATCTCCAGTATCGAGTCTTAACGTGGAAGCAGATGAGCCATCGTTATGGCTACGCAGAGAAAAATTGTCCCTTCAGTATGCCATCAGACTTGCTGCTAACCCTTCTAACCCTGCTTTTGAAGTCACATTTCCACCACAATTTCAGGAATATTATGAAAGAAAACCTAACGCTATTAAATCCTTCGGCCTTCGTATAGCACCACTTTTAGAATCTACTAATATTAACATTAAAAACATTCAAAAACACTCCTTTTCTGATATTCCATCCTGGTGCATTACTAAACCAAATATTCTTTTCGATTTACACAACAGCAAAAAGTCACTTTCTGATTCACATCTCATGAAACAAAACTTCCAAGAATTACAGTCGCGACTTTCAGATTATCAACACATCTACACTGATGGCTCAAAAGTTGAAGATAAGGTTGGCTGTGCGTATATATCGGGCAGCCACCATGAAAAGATCCGCCTTCCTGATGGCTCATCTATTTTCACTGCTGAATCCAAGGCTATTGATATGGCTTTGGATTACGTTATGAATAACTCTTTAGAGAACAAATTCGTTATTTTCTCTGACTCCCTTTCTGTTTTGAAATCTCTAAATCATACATCTTCAAAAAATCCCAAAATCCAGAACGTGATAGAAAAACATCACGAGCTATCAAAAACTAAGGAAATTTTGTTCTGTTGGCTCCCCAGCCATGTTGGCATAAAAGGTAACGAGGCTGCCGACGTAAAAGCAAAGGCCTCACTCGATCTAGAAATTTCGAATTTTAAACTTCCATGTACAGATTTTAAATCTTTTATCAACAGGTACATCTTATCCAAATGGCAGCTGTCATGGGACAGAGCGACATTCAATAAACTACATGAAATAAAACCGGTTCTTGGTAAAAATAATATTTATCGGTCATTAAGGCGAGAAGAAGTGGTTCTTACTCGTCTACGTATAGGTCATACTAGACTCACACATTCTTATCTACTCAAACGAGAAGATCAGCCATTTTGTATCAGCTGTAATGAACCTTTTACGGTAAAACATTTTCTGATCGATTGCATTGAATTCTCTCATGTACGACGTCAATTCTTCCAAACAAATGACCTGAGATACTTATTTGAAAATGTACCAAATGATAGCATACTTATGTTTTTAAAACACATCAATCTTTTTAACAAAGTATAACTGCTTTAATTTTTAAATTCGTTCTAGTTTTACATTTTATGCATTTATGACTTATCATTATAATCGTTTCACTACAGAACCATGTTAGTTCACCATTTTGACGCAAATGACCCTCATGGGTTGATGCGTCGTTAAACCTGAACTCATCATCATCATCAAACCTGAACTCATCATCATCATGGTAAATCAAAATCATCCAGTTTCGTCCACTTAAATACAAAACGTGGAACAAAGGCCACATCAAAGGAAGAGATAGCAAACACACTTGGCGAAACTTTTTTGGATAATTCCTCATCTCGGAATTATTCAGAGAAGTTTCAAAACATCAAAATACAAGAAGAAAAGATCAAACTTAATTTCACCTCTCCAAATACTGAAGAATATAACAGTCTGTTTAACATTACAGAACTTAAAGATGCTATCGCAGTGTCAAAAGATACAGCTACAGGCCCTGATGACATCCATTACCAGATGCTTAAACACCTTCCCGAAACCGCCCTTGACACACTTTTACATATTTTCAACGGGATATGGACAACAGGGGTTTTTCCAGAAAGCTGGCGTTTGGCCACAGTTATACCTATTCCCAAACCAGGGAAACCAACAAACTACAGACCAATAGTACGAAAGACCGGTAGTGACATTTCAACTACATTAATTCAAGGTTTCAACTTCACGAATTCACGAATTCAACTTCACGAATTCACTAATTCAGCTTCACGAATTCACGAATTCACGAATTCAACTTCACGAATTCAACTTCACAAATTCACGAATTCAACTTCACGAATTTACGATTTCAACTTCACGAATTCAACTTCACGAATTCACGAATTCAACTTCACGAATTCACGAATTCAACTTCACGAATTCACGATTTCAACTTCACGAATTCACGATTTCAACTTCATGAAAACAAGTCCTCTTTATCTTTGTCACGTGTTTGTGACGTAATTGTCGCCATTTTGATAGCAAACATGGTACTGAAACGTGTTTTTCTCTGGTAAGACTTTTGATTATGTTAATGAAGGTAAATAATTGTAACCTAGCTTATGTATATTGAAGAAGCTTTTTGATAGAATCGATTGAAATTAAAGTTTTAATAATTATGCATATTCACGTCATTTATTCACGACATTGTTGATTCATGTTGGCACAGGGTGAAAGTTCTTTTTAAGGTTCTTCATCCTTTTCTAAGGAGAAAAAAAAAATGTTTTTGTAAACATGTATCTGATTACTTTACAACAAATATTCCCTTCCAGGAACCAGTATACACTTTAGAATTAAAGTTAATTTTTTGAAATTGCACTTTTTGTTGGGAAAAAGTGAAAGGTCCTTTCATATACCATTACAACGTAATTCATGTGAGCAAATAAATAAAGCATACCATATTGAACACGGTGCCTAGCCATTACGGGGCCTAAGTGATCAAAACACCTGTGACGGGGCTTGCGCGATGTGGTAAAGGCGTCTATGTTGATATGATGTTATTGACAAATAGCGACCATTTTGATACAGAAGCTGGGAGAAACGGGAAAAGGTTAGTCTTCCGTTTAGAAGTGCACGAAGTTCTAATGAAATTAAAGTGTTTGATTGTCAAAATAATGGCGAATGCCATGCAGAGTCATCGCTAGCGAAGACGAATTATTGGAAGCGATTAAGGTGGTTGTCAATTTATCTTATATAAAATGCCCCGAAATTGTCTTCTGCAGTCATATAACGCAATGTGTGAGGTCCGCTGGAGTGTAGAATTATTGTATGTGTCATTTAATTGGCTTTTGACTAACAGCCTATGAAGAAATTAGAAAATAATCGAAAAACGAGACAGTAGTGGGAACGACTCCTAAGCGAATATGGTACAGGTCTACACCTATGCGAATATGTACTATATTAAGAGGACATGTGGCACAGTGGAATAAAAAGCCATTTCTACAGGTTCCTGTGTAATCTTTAGAGGAGTAGCCACATAGACGTTTGTATTGTATTGTGTTGTACTGTACTGTACTGCACTGCACTGCACTTCACTGTTTTGCATTGTGTTTTATTGTATTGTACGAAAATCTAGCTATGATGACTTAGCGACAGTTACAGCTATCTTAAATTGGAGTGTCATTCGTTGAAATTTTATATCTGTAATTGAAAAATCATGCATCAGAATCAGAATTATTACTGGGTGTCAAATGCCATTCATTCACCAGCACTTGTGATATGGGAAGTTAGTTCCTAGCTCTTACCAATGATGTAAACTTCGCTATACTATCCTCTGCACTGTCATCTCAGAATTTTCGATTCTGGAAGGGCATTTCAATATCGAGGCCTTCCCAGAGGGGTTACCAGTTCCCTTGTTCCTCTGAAAAAACGGCATTTTCCCTTGTTCACCAAAATCAAAATCTTGATTTTTTTGTGTTCTCTGTTCCCCAAAATTGCATTTATTTCCCTGTTTCCTTCAGTTTTAGACTTTTGTTTCCTTGTTCCCCTGAAATAAATTGATGGCCTTATTCCCCTGTTCCCCGAAACCCCTGGGTGGGCCTCACTATATAATGGTCCGAGGGAAGATGGATCCTTCGTAAATGTCAGTTCTTGCAGCAGGGGTGTGAAGTGCCGATGAGTGATGATTTCTGCAGCGCCTAATTTGGGGATAAGGTCGTCTGCTGGAATGCTGCAGGCACTCTTTTGACCTTTGTACGATAGTTCTAGCCTAACTTCTCTCCCCCTCTTCTTGAGAGACTCCCATTTACAAAGTAGTAATTGTTTATTACAAATCTAACGGCTCTATTCTGAAATGAATGATTGTCAAGGTAGTTAATGGAATCCACATTTTCGAGTATCGTTCCCTAAAAAATGTAAGAAGCCTCAATTTTATTTATTCTCTTCCTAGTTATCTATATAATATTCCATTTAAAGAGCCAGCTGAAATCTCATACCCCATTTTCTTTCCCCACATCCTAATCTATCTATATCCTTTTGAAGTTTCAATGAGTCCTCCGGACATATTCCCGGTAGCAAACGCAGTCATCTGCGAACAGTCTGAGCCAGTCGTTTGTGCAATAAGAACAACAGTGGACCAAGAAAGGTCCTTTGTGGGACACCAGACAAAACTGGATCCCACTCCAAAGTTCCACTATTAACAACAGGCTGCTGTTTTCTATACAAAGGAAGGAACCTATCCATTTGAGAGTCTCAAAACACAGTAAATGATAATAAAAACATAACTTCGGCGTTGCAACTGGTTCAGCATGCTAACCGACGCATCTTTCCGGTTCGGTTCGAAGGATATTCTATTTTTACAGTTATCTATGTTTGGCTCTATTTAATAACAGAATTCGGAATTCACTTACTTTTGACTTCCACAAATATTGATATCGACAGATTTTTATTGCAAAGGTTTAGATCATTCTAAATAGATGTCTGGTAGAGCTACACAGCGAAACAGTCAAATAACACGTTTTAAGGCATACATTATAAAATTAGACCCTGACCTTGATTTATGGGTCTAGGGGAAGTTTAGATGTCGTGTACATGTAAAAAAAAAAGAAAAAAATAGAAAATGTGTAGCCGGTGTGGTCCCTTGATGAACAGACCGTCTAATCAAGTAAACAATCGTCACAACAGTATTATAAGCACTAATAAAGAAATGAAATATGTCAAAAAAGCCGTATCTCATTATCTGTGCATTGTGTTATGTGTTATGGTTGTAACTTATGAGGTGTCGTTTTACTATAAACCTCCTATTTTTGATATCACTAAATAGATTTTGTGATATCGCTAATTATTATGTGATATCACTAATTATTTTGTGATATCACAAAATCGATTTTGTGATATCACAAAATAAGACTGAATTTGTGATGTCACAAAATCGATTTAGTGATATCACATAATATAAGTTATGATATCACAAAATCGATTTAATGATATCACAAAATGGTCATGATTTTGTGATATCACTAATTCTATTTAGTAATATCACTAATTCTATTTAGTGATATCACTAAATCGATTTTGCGATATCACTACTTCGATTATTTGATATCACAAATTCATTTCTATGTAGTGATATCACAAAATCTATTTTGTGATATCACTAATTCGATTTTGTGATATCACTAAGTAGGAGTGAGTTTGTGATATCACTAAACTGATTTTGTGATATCACAAATTCATATTTTCCCTTTGAACTTTTGGAATAATGTGGGCTCCCGAAATGATCACTGCGCATGCGTTACAACTACGCATGCTCTTACGGAAAGAGAAATACGTCTTTTTTTCTCTTTTTGTTTTATAGAAAAAAGGGTTTTGATATTTCATGCAAGCAGACAATTTGTATGACAGATCAAATCCTGTTTTCTTGGAAGAATAAGAAAAAAGTCATCAATTTTTCGTCGGCTAAATTAGCCAAGGGAAAGGAAGTGGACAATTTCGTACTTAGCATATTTACTAAGCAGTCTATTGTTAGTATCGAAATTCCCACGGCTGACGTAAAGCGTTCTATATTTAACTCAGTATTAACGTCCTTGAAGATAAGCAGAAGCACACTGACAGATATTTGTACAAATAGAACACAGCAGAACATTGCTTTCAGATTAACAGAATTTTCAAAAATATGTTAGATCTACTTTCTATTTCGGTGTTGCTTAAAATGCATAAAGATGCTAATGTAATTACTTCTCGAGAATTACTTATCCGAATTCATATTTGTTCTACAGTTTCTCAACAACTTAAGAGGACACAGAAAAAAAAGCTGTACCATTGTCCTAAAGATTCATATTCCCTTATATAATTCACAATTTATTTATCAATTAATGCAGTATGTATGTATTTGCAGTACTTCTGTAAACATGACTTGAAGGGCAACATACTTAAACAAACGTCAATTATATCTGTATGTTCATTTTATATGTTACACGATCTCACTCGAGTCCTGTCTGCAGTGCAGAATATTTATAGATTAGCCTGCTCCACAATTCGACAAATTTACTGTCGTAAAGCTTGTTGTACGAGGTCATGTGGAGCAGTCTATTTATAGATGAGGTATTTTCTCTGTCGTCTTTACCCTCCTGTATTGTAAGGATACTGATATACTGGTAACCAGTCTACCAGACAAACGCTTAACGCTGCTATCGAGCGGGCAAGGAACTGGACAATTTCGTACTATTTTTGTTCAATCCTCAAAATTACTGTAATATTGCGGAAGCGACAGGATGTTTTTCACCATTGATTTTCGTAATCAATATCGTTTAAATCGAAAACGAGTCTATGTCTTAAAGTCTAATCATAACAGCAGCAGATTGATATTTGTTTAATTATTTTTAGAGTAAATTAAAACTTGACATTTCATGTGATTCATCTGGCTGACGAGTCCAAACGAAATGCCAAGTTTTATTTTTTCGGAAAAATAATAACAAAAAAAAATATATATATATATATATATATATATATATGTCGTCTGCTACAATTTTGCATAACCTATTTTCTGGGACAAATAAAAAGAAATATTGCAAAATGACGTCTGATGAAATTTTTACCCAATATGTTGAGCGGAAACAAGTTTATTGGGGAGTAAACATTGTATTGTTTACAAATGTATTATATTTAGTGATATCACTAATTCGATTTAGTGATATCACCAATTCATTCATATTTAGTGATATCACTAATTCGATTTTTTGATATCAATAATTCGATTTTGTGATATCACTTAATCATGTCTTTTTAGTGATATCACTAAACCGAATTAGTGATATCACAAAATCGAATTATCGAAATAGTGATATCACAAAATCAATTAAGTGATATCACTTATTCGATTATGTGATATCACAAAATAGATTTGATTAAGTGATATCACTAATTCTATTTAGTGATATCACTAAATCGATTTTGTGATGTCACTAATTCGATTTAGTGATATCACTAAATAGAATTAGTTATAACAGTAATTCGTTTTAGTGATATCACAAAATAGGGGATTTATAGTAAAACGGCACCTCATAGTAACTGAGATAATTTCATGATCAAGGTCCGAGGTTCGGACAATGTGGTCCCAGGATTGAGAAACAGGCTGTTATACCATATTACCTTGCCACACTCCGCCCCTATGTCCCCGCGTCATTTTATAACAAATCCAACATAATTCCGATATGACCACATAATGTGACTTTGATCTTGAAAACATATTCTGGAAACAATATGGCAGATTCAAATAAAAAATCATTCCCAAGGAAGAATGGTGTCTGAACATGGTCAGTTCAGTGCAATTTGTGGCTATGGTCTAGTCCTAATGTGGCAATGTTCAATTAATATACCTGGTCAAACCATGTTCCGATAATGGTAATCTAAAATAGGGCTTGAACCTCATAGGGTTGGTTGGGGGGGGGGGGTAACTTTGGGGTAATTTGTGGTACGAGTGTGCAAGGTAATTTTGGGGTAATTGTGGTACAAGTGTGCAAGCCAGTATTTCGAAACCTACCCCATATATATACTTGGCCTTTGAAAAAAAAACATTATTATTCATATACTTGGTGGTCTGAAATGTTGAGCCATTCATATACTGCCCTTTGATTCTTTTAACCATTTATTGCTAGCAGGTAGTCAATACCCATACCCCACACCCCGCCCCCACTCCAACGCCCCACGGTCTTTTTAAAATGCTTGTTCATGTTTATCCATGATTCTACCATGGTTTGGGTATGCTTTTTCTGCAAGGTAGTTCTGGTGTAGTAACAGCTCTTAGTTGATTTGTGTAGCTTTTTGTCACAAAACCTTCAATAATACACATGATAATTCTAATTTCCGACTTATTTCAGAAGCTGACGCTGTCTTTCCTCTCTGCTATAACGGCGTTACCATTGATGTCAGTAATGAAAGAAAATGTCAACCGAGGAGCGAAGATGAATTTAATCATTCATTATTTCTCAGTGGGATACAAATATAAAGAGATACTTGCTAGCCTTCTGTTAATTCACGGAATAAAACTTAGTTTAAGACAGCTGAAAAATATTATTAAGAAACAAGGATTACGTAGACGAACACCCGAATCAGATTTGGGAGATATCATCTTTGCAATTCTCGAAGAACTATCTGGAAGTGGAAAATGTATAATATACAAGACAATGTGGAATCGAATTAAAATGAAGTATGGTATTCATGTTCATCGCTCAACAGTGCTCCGTTTGATGTGGATAGCAGATCCATCTGGAATGGAAAGAAGGAAACGACATCGACTTCTTCGACGGAAATATTCGTGTCCGGGGCCTAACTTTGTATGGCACATAGACGGTTATGATAAATTAAAGCCTTTTGGTTTTTCTATACATGGGGCTGTAGACGGGTTTAGTCGGAGAATACTGTGGCTTGAGGTTGCAACCAGCAATAATGACCCACGAGTAATTGCTAGATATTTCTTACAAACTATCAACAGTTTGGGCGGGGTTGTGCCAACATTAATTAGGAGTGATCACGGAACTGAAAATGTGATTGTTCGTCAGCTGCAAATATTCTTCAGACTTGGACATGGTGATGCCCACGCAGACGGCAAAAGCTTTATTGTTGGCAAAAGCACCTCTAACCAACGGATCGAATCCTTATGGAGTATGCTTCGACGACAATGCATTGATTTTTGGATAAACCTTTTTAAAGACATGAGAGACACTGGCTTATACAATGATGGAAATATTTTTCATAGACAATGTTTGCTTTACTGTTTTATGCCAGTAATTAAGTGCGAGCTTCGTAAATTTGTCCTGGAGTGGAATTTACATTACATATCGAGTGGGAGCCCAAACGGAAAACCCGAGGTGATGTTCAGTATGCCAGAATTGTACAACTCGATCAGCCACCACCATAACATTGACTTAGATGACATGCAAATATGTACTGAACTTTATTCACGTCCTTTAAATGACCTGGGATGTTTGCCGGAGTTTTTTACATTGTTTAACCTAATTGCTTCACATGAAGGAAGAGTAATCGACAGTGCAAATGATGCCTTTAATTTGTACATGCATATTACAACTCAAGTACAGTAGAGTTTGCGGTTTGTCAAATGGACATCTTTATATATATATATATATATATATATATATATATATATATATATATATATATATATATATATATATATATATATATATATATATATATATATATATATAAACGAACATCTTTTTACTTGGCATTTGTAATGCTATCATGAAAAATGTTCATCAACCTACACAATCTGACCAGTGTTATTTATCTGTTTATCTGGCTCCGGGGTAGTTTTTTCTTTTGTTTTATTTGTCATTTTCAACAATAAAGTTTAAAAAAAAAGCATTGTATGCTTTAAATCAGGTTAAAGGAGACAACGCAAAGCAGCAGCAGAATTAAAGGTTACTCATCCAACTATTTTATATGTAAACATAAGTTTCCTTTCAAAAGAAAGGGCTTGCCAAATTTTATGTGCTCTCTCTCTCTCTCTCTCTCTCTCTCTCTCTGTATGTTTATAGGAATGCAAATGCTACAATGATCCTAGTTTGTTCACAGTTCCCTATATTCAAAATAGAGGCGACACCAATATAACCTATCCCACATACCAACCACGTATCATCAAACCAACTCAAAGTGTACCGCAGTTATCGAGCGTACACAATTCATAACTCAACATTCCAAGGAAAAGAACTCGAAAACTAAGGCAATGTGAATAACATTTTTGAACACAACACTTGCTTTGTGAATATACACGGCCGCCGTATTAATGGCCTTTAACAGCTGTAGACGGGTTTTCCGACTGTTCTTGTTTCGAAAGATGACTGAACGAGAACACATACTATGGTGGCATATAACTGACATCTAAATATCGAGATACTAAGTCGACCTTTTCTGCTTTTGTCGACTTAAAATGTATGACCTGATGCTGTATCGACTTCTGGTGACAACGGTTATTGCGACTGCAAGTCGTAATACTGTCCAGAAGTGTCGTCCACAACGTCAGCATCATGAAACACTTTCCGGTCATGTTATGTAGTAGGATTTGTTGAGAAGATAATGATAGTCAGATAGTGACTATGCCGGCCGAGACAGTTAAATTCGGGACGATGTGATGTATTAAGTTTAGGGCTTAATATAGTGTTTGGTGGCATATAGATATTAAAACCATGTGACACACCGTCTATCCATGGTGGCCATTTGTGCCAAATTGTTTCAAAATCTGACAATGCCTGACAAACTTATAACTGGACACGATCATTATTACTATAAATTTAAAGTAAAACATGACAAAGTTCAAACGACAGTTGTGACCTTGACCTTTGACTTGGTGACAAGCTTCTTGTTCGCTGACAGTGTATATCCATATAGATCATTGTTCCAAGTTATTTTGAATCCCACCATGCATGGCAATGTTATAGACCGGACACGACACCCATTATGACAATAAATATATAACGAACATTGACAAAGTTTAACCGATAACATGATCTTGACCTTTAAGGTAGCGACACAGTTCTTGCATAAACACATCATCTACCCATGGTAAACATTTGCACATAATTATTCAAAATATGACTGGCTGAGAAACCTACGGATCAGACACGAAACCCATTATCACTAAAAATAAAAACTGGAATATTGACAGTTCAACCGACAAATGTGACCTTGACTTTTGAGGTAGTGACACGGTTCTTGCTTGCAACACGACGTCGTCCATGGTGATTCTTTGTGCTGAGTTACTTTGAAATCCTACCATGCATGACAAAGTTATGGACCGGGGACGAACCTGTATCCTACACACACAACAAACGGATACTGTAGTTGAGTTAAATACTCTGGCATAGGTACTATTAGCTCGCCGGTACTATGTTCCTGGAGAACTAATGTTGTCACCTGTTCGTTGGCGTCGGCGTCTGTCCACGTCGGCGTTAGAACATTAAGCTTTCAAAGGTGTACTCATGACATGTCATAGCCACTCAGGCGAGTTTTGCTGCTCTGCGACAGTGCTTGTTTTAGTTTTAGTGGTAACCATTATTTCGGACAAATTATCTGGGAAAAATCTACCATCTAAACCATGGAACTGAAGAGCATTCTCACGACCACGTACCGCTGTAACAAACCCACATAATCTGTAAAATATGGGATTACCTCTTAGTACTATCGGACCTAATAATAACCACCTAAAACAAATGCATGGGAGGAAGGAACTTAACATTTTTTACAATGCGGACTGAAGGAAATATGACATGTTCCTTTCATTACCTATGTCAAATTACTAAAATAATGTATAATAGAAGAAGGCCAAGATGGCCCTGTATCGCTCACCTGATTACCAGACAAGTTTCGAGTCATATTTTGGCCTTTCTGCGGCTTCAGAGGAGGTCGTTTGTAAAAGTTAAGGACGGACGGACGCATGGACGAAGTGATCACTATAGCTCATCCTGAGCATAGCTCAGGTGAGCTAAAAACCCAGGTGCAGGACTTCAAATACCAATGAACATTTGCATAAAGCAGGATTACTTGACCAAACAGATCAGGAGCAACACGCGCCACAAGATTACTCTATAAACGCTTTCATGTCATAAGTCAAGGGTCACAACTCTTAGCATTACAGGTCCGATATTAAAATAACAACTTAGGTGCACAACCTTACTTACCAATGAACATGGTGACTGGCCAAATATTTAGGAGAAACGCAAGCCACAGGATAAGCGGGACAAACGGACATGGGCAAATCTATAGCCCTACCCTCAAGTGGTGGGGGTGGGGGAGGGGAGGATTAAGACATTTTTTTTTTACTCAACAAAAGGCTAGATTTTCACAAAGCGCGAGGTATTTATTAACTGTTCAGGAGGAAATACAAATGTTGACCAGACTTTGAGGACATTTTTTTTTTCTAAATGACCAATCATTTTGCAAGCTGTGGAAATAAAATAACTCGTGTTTTCATAAGCAAATTTATTGTGCCCTTCTGTATACAATTAGCAAAGGTATACAAGGAATACAGGAGTGCAAAAAATGAATGCTATTAAGTAAACTGTAACACAAACAAGAGGACAATGATGTTCCTATATCGCTCACCTGTGTAACACTGCAGTATAATTAAACTCTTATATCGCTCACCTGTGCAATACTGCAGTATAATGAAAACTGAAAAGAAAATTAAGAGCTGACCCGGTGCCTAGATAAAAAATGAGTGTTAGCAATGTATTCCCTGCCCCCGGTGCCTAGATAAAAAATGAGTGTTAGCAATGTATCCCCCCCCGCCCCGCCCCGCCCCGACCCCCCCCCCCCCACCCCAAGATTTCACCTGATTTCACCTGGTGACACAGATTTTTACCTCATATGAATCAGTTTCTAAACTGACCATAGAACCAAAAAAATGCTGAGCAAGCTTCATGAAATTCCGAGGAAAATATGGACGCTAGAGTGTATTGTTTTCCTAAGAATTGACCTGGTGACCTATTTTAACCCATATAAACTACTTTAAAAAGTGACCTAGAATCTTATAACGACCAATATTCTGCCCAAGTTTCATAAAGATCCAATAAAAATGTGGCCTCTGAAGTGTGTTAAAGACGTTTTTTTATTTTCTTTTTCTTCCAAGATTTGACCCAATGACCAGTTTTTGAGCACCGTGACCCGTATCGCACTTGACCTTGATTTCATAGAGACAAGAAATGCAGTATTGCAACGAAACCAGATTTTCAACACGTGCATATATCTCAATGGCCACCAATTTTTCTTTTTTTTTTTTTTTTTTTTTGGTAACAGCGACCTTGACCTTGACCCAGTAGCCCAAAAACCAATCCCAGTGTTACATTTCAATCAAAAATCTCCACAAACCAAGATTCATTATAATATCGTATTCTAATATTAATTGACTGCTTAACATTTTTTCTATTTTGAGTTACAGTACCCATCATCCTGATCCTACTGGCCCTAAACTCAACTCAAATTCATCTTAATATAAACGCTCCATCATGATTGCTTACTCTGAATAAATTCAAAGTTATTGACCGGAAACTTGACCTTTATCCGAGTAGTCCCAAAATCAATCACAACATATATTATTAAGCTCTCTATGATATACAAAGTTCCATCATTACAGCTTATTCCTTAAGTTATTGGCCGGAAACTTTTCTTTTCAATTTTATTATTATGGACCTTGACGGCGACTCTTGTGGCTCCAAATTTCGTTGAAAAGCTGATGTAAACGTCTGACCGAGTTTCACGAGGATTAGATCAGATACAAAATGTGGCCCCAGAGTGTAAACAAACACAAAAATTAACATTGTAATAAATAAAGGGTCATACCTCTTGACCTACTTGTCCCGTTTGGCACAAAATCTAACCTTACCGAATTCCTACGGTCATATCCATTCTGTCAAAGTTTGAATAGGACTACTAGAGTGTTGACATGGCAATATTCAGCATTGTTTGAGAAATCAAGGGTCATTACTCGTCGTTATATAACAGTCCCATTTAGTCCACAACTGTACTTGACCCAGATCTTATCGCCATATACACTGTGTCCAAGTTTGATTATGATTGGTCAAGAAATGAAGGTGCTTAATTGTGAACGAACAAATAGTTGTTGACGGAAGACGGACATAACATCGAAAAAAAAATCATCATCATGAGCACTTCGTGTTCAGATGAGCAAAAAATGCGAGTCTGATCCCCATCTGACCCAGTTTTGAACCTTACCTGAATGTTATATAGTTAAACAATTTTGAAAAAAAAAAAAAAAAAAAAAAAAATGAAAGAAAAAAAACAAATTCCTTTCAAATATGTGACCTCTAGAGCGTTTACAATGCTTTTCAAAGATTTTGACTGGTGACCCGAACTTTGTCCCCACATACATTTCACCTTGATTTTATACAAACAAACGTACTGACCAGGTTTCATGAACGTCTGATAAAACTGTGGCCTCCAGACTGTTAACGAGGTTTACATAAAATCTAAACTGGTGACCTAGATTTTGACCCCACATAACCCATTTTCAAACATGACCTAAAATTTACTGATAAAAACATTCTGGCCAAGCTTAATGAAAATCATCTCTGTAGTGTTAATACTTTTTATTTAGCTTTGACCTCGTGACCTAGTTTCTGATCCCATGACCTGGTTTAAAACTTGGCCAGATTTTTCCCGGACAATCATTATGACCAAGTTTCATGAACATCAAAGTAAAAAAAATGTGGCTTCTAGAGTGTTAAGAAACAAAAAAAAATGTTAATAAATCAAGGCCATAACTCGTGGCCTACTGGTCCCATTTGGCCAATTATCAAACTACTTGGCCCACAGCTGATGGTAAAATACACAGTGAGGAGTTTGAATAGGGTTAGTTATGAACAAAAAGACCCTGATGGTCCTATACTGTTCCCCTGAATCAATCATGGTTCTAACAAAACCACCCGAGTGGAAATGCATTTTCATGAGTGTTGACAAAGTATTTTTTTCCCTAAAAATGAGTCGATGACCTAGCTTTAGTCCCACATATCTGGTATCAATGAGGACTCGGAGAAACAAACATACATGCCAAATTTATATAAAGATTCCATCAAAATGTTGCCTCTAGAGTATTAAGGGCTTTCTATGATTTGACCTTGTGACCTGGTTTTTGACTTAACATGATCAAGTTTTAAACTTTACCTAGAGTTCACTGAGATAAACACTAACCAACTTCCATGAAGATCCAAAAAATATGCCTTTTGAGCAGTAGCAGAGTTTTTCTAAGATTTGACCTGGTGACCTTTTTTTTTTGACCCCAAGAGAGATGAAGAACCTAGAGTGAGCAATGAGCGCGTCATGCTCAGGTGAGCTAAAAACCTTTACAGATGTTATCCCCAAAATTCACTTTGTCTTACTTCATGCGATTCCTGTGAACAGCAACTAGAGTTTACTTACCTTGAAGTCATAAGTAAAGGTGGTATTGCAGTTACAATTCTAGTTTGCTTCATTTTGTTCGAAAATGTGTTCTGAGTTGAAAAGAACTATTGGATGTAATCATCTGTATAGCTTTTTTTTATTACAAAGGTTGTTAATTCAGTGAAGAACAATAAATTCAACTTTTATCATATAGCAAAACAAATTAAACAGAAAGTTAATGAAACACATAATAAGCATCTTCCAAAGTCAACATTCATATACGTCCAAACATAGTATCAGCCAGAGTTACTTATAATCGTAGCTTGATAGGTAGACGAAAAGTGGTAATATGCAAAGTAGGTGTGTCATGATAAGCTTAAAGCATACCACAATATATTGTATTATTCCATAATGCATTATATTAATGTTCTTCGCTATTACAATGGAATTGCCATTTTGCCCTTTTTCTGCAATCGCTTGGCCAAGTGCCATTGTATACGAGCTGTTGACCAGGCAAATAGTTTTGACGGTTTTCCTCTCGCGCTTTGACGTGACGACAGATGTAAACAATAGATGCTGAAAGGTTTTCCAGCTTATCTGAAAATTTGAATTTACCCAGAACTCATTGCTACTGTGCTTTCGACATCTTTCAGAAAGTCGTTTTTTGCTTGACGCTTTACACAGAAGAAGTAAATTTGCAAAGTTTTGTCATGATTTAATGCAAAACCAATTGTCGTAACTACCTATCTACAAAAAAGTTATATTCTAGTTATTGGTTTTTAAAAAATCAAATATTTTCACTTTTTCCCATAGTAAAAATGAAGCCAAATCATGCTGAAATCTGTAGGGTAAGTAACTTGGAGGCAGATTTTCAACAAGTTTGACTTGTTCAATTTTTCTGAAGTTTCACAATATTGTTGTAAAAAGTCAATAATTCAAATTCAGCAAAGAAAAGTAAAAAATATATTCTTAGACAAAAATTCCAAAAAATCACTTTACTATAGAAATAGCATAGGCAAGACCAACTTTTGGCCATAACTTTAATATTTGTGTAAATATTTGAGAACAAAACACAGAAACATAAAAGACAAATGGTTTGTGACAAGATATGGTCAACCAGAACAAAATATTTTCATTTAAAATAAAACGCCAAGCAAAAAACGTCTTTCCAAGAGATGTCAAAAGGACAGTAACATGTTTTTTTTCTCTTATCGATAACTAATAAGCCGAATCAAGACAAACAAGACATCTTGCTCACAAGATTTAATTCTGATTTTTTTCAAAGGGGCATAACTCTAAACAAACATGCTGGACAAGGAAACAATACGGGTCAGCTATTTTTTCATTGGGAACCCAAATATAAAGTTTCAAAACCCTAGCATGTAGGGTTCTTAAGATATGGCATGCACAAAAAAGTTTGACGAACGGCCAAACGAAGGCAAAATAATATGCTTCATCAATTTCATTCGAAACTGGGGGCATAATCAGGTCATCTACTAATCGGTACCAATCTATTCATCAAGTTTCAAGGCTCCAGCTTCAAAAGTTTTTTTTTTTTTTTTTTTTTTTGTACATATTTTGCTGACAAGGGAAACATGCCCAAATTTACAAAGGGCCATTACTTACGAAATATTTTTCAGAATTTACACAAAAGTTAATCAGGTCATATACTCATCATTACCAATCAATTCACCAAGTTTCAAGTCTCTAGCTCTAACAGTATTGAGGTGTTTTGCTGACAAGATAAAAATGTCAAAAATTACAAAGGGCCATAACTCAATAAGTATTTTTCAAAATTTATTCAAAAGTTAATCAGGCTGACTACTCATCACTACCAGTCTATTCATCAAGTTTCATATTTTGCTGACAAGGTAAAAATGCCCAAAATTACAAAGGGCCATAACTCAAGAAGTACTTTTCAGAATTTCTTCAAAAGTAAATCAGGTTGTCTACTCATCACAACCAGTCTATTCATCAAGTTTCAAGGCTCTAGCTCCCAAGGTTTTTGAGATATTTTGCTGACAAGGTAAAAATGCCCAAAATTACAAAGATCCATAACTCAAGAAGTACATTTCAAAATTTCTTCAAAAGTTAATCAGGTTGTCTACTCAATACTACCAGTCTATTCATCAAGCTTCAATAGTTTTTGGGATGTTTTGCTGACAAGGTAAAAATGCCCAAAATTACAAAGGGCCATAACTCATGAAGTGTTTTTCAGAATTTCTTCAAAAGTTAATCAGGTCATCTACTTATCACTACAAATCCATTTACTAAGTTTCAAGGCTCTAGCTCTAACAGTTTTTGCGAAATTTTGCTGAAAAAGTAAAATGCCCAAAATTACAAAAGGCCATAACTCAAGAAATATTTTTCAAAATTTCTTCAAAAGTTAATCAGGTTGTCTACTCATCACTACGAGTCTATTCATCAAGTTTCAAGGCTCTCGTTTTAATAGTTTCTGAGATATCGCATCCATATTTTTCAAAGGGCAACAACTCAGAAAAGGGGCATAATCCTGTCAAGAAAAAAAATCGTGTCAGCTATTTTTTCATAAGGAATCCGTACAAGAAATGTCAAAACAGTAGCATTCACAGTTCTAAAGTTGTGCTATGCATAAAAATGCGTGACGAACAAACAACTCAGAAGCAATATGCCCCTACAACTTCTTTGAAGTTGGGGGCATAAAAAGATCTGGTAATAAACTGTTATTTTGTACACGTGCTTCTGGAACAGTCAAAGCTGTTGTCCCTTAGGCCAGATTTTTTTTATTTATTTTCTGGTTCTCGAGAGAGCCTACCATTTTTTTTTTTTTTTTTTTTCAAAAATCCAAACAAGAGGCCCAGGGGCCACGGGTCGCTCATCTGAGTGACAATAGCCACTGCAGATATGCAGATGTTATGCAACATTTTTCCATTCCTGTCATCGCAACTAATGAAAAGATCATCATTTAAGCAGTTCTTTATTTTGGCATGCCAGTCAATTGAGCGTGATCATTTGAACAAACTCTAAATGGCAGCCAGCTTGGATTTACGATCGGCACGATTTTAGCTATTTTTAATCTACGAGTCACCCCAATGCTTTCTACCAAGTTTCGAGTCAACTGGCCTTTCAGTTCAGGAGAAGAGGCGAAAAATAGATTTTCAAGATGGCTGCCATGGCAGCCATCTTGGATATCCGATTAGCATGATTTTAGCTATTTTTGATCTACAAGTCACCCCAATGTCTCCTATGAAGTTTGGAGTCAATTGGCCTTTCGGTGCAGGAGAAGCTAAATATTGATTTTCAAGATGGCGGCCATGGTGGCCATCTGGGATTTCTGATCAGAACGATTTTAGCTATATTTGATCTACAAGTCACCCTGATGTTTCCTACTAAGTTTCGAGTCAAGTGACTTTTGGGTTTAGGAGAAGAAGCGAAAAATAGATTTTCAAGATAGCCGCCATGGCGGCCATCTTGGATTTACGATCGGCATGATTTTAGCTGTTTTTGATCTACAAGTCACCCAAATGCTTCCTACCAAGTTTCGAGTCAACTGGCCTTTCGGTTCAGGAGAAGAAGCGAAAAATAGATTTTCGAAATGGCTGCCATGGCGCCCATCTTGGATTTCCGATAGGTACGATTTTAGCTAGGCACGATTTTAGCTATTATTAATCTATAAGTCACCCCAATGCCTCCTACCAAGTTTGGAGTCAACTGGCCTTTCGGTGCAGGAAGAGCTAAATATTGATTTTCAAGATGGCGGCCATGGTGGCCATCTGGGATTTCTGATCAGAACGATTTTAGCTATATTTGGTCCACAAGTCACCCTGATGTTTCCTACTAAGTTTCGAGTCAAGTGACTTTTGGGTTTAGGAGAAGAAGCGAAAAATAGATTTTCAAGATAGCCGCCATGGCGGCCATCTTGGATTTACGATCGGCATGATTTTAGCTCTTTTTGATCTACAAGTCACCCAAATGCTTCCTACCAAGTTTCGAGTCAACTGGCCTTTCGGTTCAGGAGAAGAAGCGAAAAATAGATTTTCAAGATGGCTGTCATGGCGCCCATCCTGGTTTTACGATCGGCATGATTTTAGCTATTTTTGATCTACAAGTTACCCCGATGCTTCCTACCAAGTTTGGAGTCAACTGGCCTTTCGGTTCAGGAGAAGAAGCGAAAAATAGATTTTCAAGATGGCCGCCATGGCGGCCATCTTGGATTTCGGATAGGCACGATTTTAGCTATTTTTGATCTATAAGTCACCCCAATGCCTCCTACCAAGTTTGGAGTCAGTTGGCTTTTGGGTTTAGGAGTAGAAGCGAAAAATAGATTTTCAAGATGGCGGCCATGGCGGCCATCTTGGATTTCCGATCGGCACGATTTTAGCTATTTTTTATCTACAAGTCATCCTGATGCTTCCTGGCAAGTTTGGAGTCAATTGGTCTTTCGGTTCAGGAGAAGAAGCAAAAAAATAGATTTTCAAGATGGCCACCATGGAGGCCATCTTGGATTTCCGATCGGCACGATTTTAGCTACTTTTGATCTACAAGTCACCCTGATGCTTCCTAGCAAGTTTGGAGTCAATTGGCCTTTCGGTTCAGAAGAAGCGAAAAATAGATTTTCAAGATTGCGGCCATCTTGGATTTCCGATCGGAACGATTTTAGTTATTTTTAATCTACAAGTCACCCCGATGCTTCGTACCAAGTATCAAGTCAATTGGCCCAGGGGTGTAGGAGGAGTAGGTTTTTAAAGCAATTGTTGACGCCGCACGACGCACGACGGACATTGACTGACCACAATAGCTCACCATGAGCACTTCGTGCTCAGGTGAGCTAATAAAAATAAAGGAGCATTCAGTCATTTTTTTTTTATTCATTTGACCATATATTTTTCTGTCCAAATAAAATAAAACAAACAAATTCCATTGCGAATTTATGTCCCCCACCTTAATTTTTAGTTCAGCTGTTAAAAGAGGGTAAGTTAACCAGAGGACCAACTCACCTAAGTATTAAAACACGAAAAATACTGAAACTAAAAATACGCCAAAAAAAAAAAAAAAAAACGCATACATTTCAAGAGTCCAAGAGCAAATGTATATCCTCATGCCACAAACAAAATGCCTGTAAAGTTTCAGAAGCATTTGCTTAAAGATGTGGGAGGAGATGTACTCAAAAGGTACTTACTACTATATACACTTTCATAGTATTGAAGCATGAAAAAAGTATGTTTAAAGTTAAAAATGCGAAAAATGTAAAAAATGAAAAAAATTTTTTTTTTAGATTCAATAAAAAGCATATGCATATCTTCAGACTGTGGTTAAAACATCTGTATAGTTTCAGTGGGAATGGTATAAAGCTGCAGGAGGGGTTGCACTCATAAGGTACCTACTACATATACACTTTCATAGTAATGAAGCATGAACAAATCAAGTTTCAGCCTGATAGGATGTAAACTGTAGGAGGAGTTAGCCGGAAACGAAGTCTAACGAAATTTTCAAAGGGGCATAACTCTTCTAATATTTGGTGGACTGTAACCTCGAAACAATACCCTCTGCTCCACATCATGGTCTAACTATACATGAAGTTTCAGCTTGATTGGATGTAAACCATAGGAGGATTTAGCCAGAAACGAAAAATTAAATAGAAATTTTTAAGGGGTATAACTCTGCTAATATTTGGTGGACTGTAACCTTGAAATAATATGCTCTGCTCCACATCATGGCCTAACTACGAATCAAGTTTCAGCTTGATCCGATGTAAACTGTAGGAGGAGTTAGCCGGAAACAAAAAAGTTTACGGACGGACGCCATATCCCGTAACAATACGTCCCATTTTTCAAATGGGCGTATAGTAAATAAACTAAGAGTTGTTAACATCTGTTGTTTCGTAACTACTTATGACGACACCACTACTCTATTTATTGAACTGGAGTCGAATCAAAATATATCAACAATTTTATGACAATGAAAATTTGCATACTCTAGGAGCATTCTGACAGTCTGCAACAAACAAGAAGTATTTTGCTTGTCCTTTTAAGGTATGAAAGTCATGATCGATTTTTCATACGTCATACCCAAGCATGCAGTAACCTGCCTGTTTTCACCATTATTATATTTTTAATGCACCACGTAGATGAAATATTTCCTATGGTGCTACTTCATGATCGTTCAAGGAGATAAGCCAAAATTTATCATGTTTTTTCAAACCATGGCAATCCAACCATGTGCATTTTGGCAGGAAAATTCACACAGATTGTCTTGGAACATGCGACAATAAAGAATGACTAGACTCTACCTGAAATTTTACATTTCAATTTGTGGGAGCTAGAAAACAATTGATATTTTGATTTTGTTTCTAAACACGTTATTATCGTATTTCAATCATAAATCCATCGACAGTATGTGAAAACGATGCCAAAATTAATCACCACCAAAATATCCATTAAAAAGGTCATTTTTTGCACCGTTTGGAGTTAAGTAAAAAATAGTACATACTTTCATACTTTGATTTCGATTGTACTTTATATATATATATATATATATATATATATATATATATATATATATATATATATATAAACCGTTACGCTAAATTCCCGGTAAACAATACAATGCTGTGACATGTTGCCATGTATCGGTTTATTGATTTTTCATGACACACCTAATGTAAAGTATACATTTAATCCTAAAACAAGAGGCCCATGGGCCACAACTCGCTCACCTGAGTGACATAACCACTGCAGATATGCAAATGTTATGCAACATTTTTCCAATCCTATCATCGCAACCAATGAAAAGATCATCATTTGCGCAGTTCTTAGTTTTGAAGATTTGTTTGTTTGTGTGGAGATTTTACGGCCCAGTCAACCCAATAGGGTCATGTCGAGCGCAGACAGTTTTCCTAACCACATGTTTACTGGGCAGGCTTAGTCCTCTAAGCAGTTAACCAGTATTGTGCACATTCTTTCGCCAGAAACTGACAATTGCCCTTCTTGAATCAGTGAAAGGGAGAGAATATATGGACCTGACAGTCAATGGAGCATAATCATTTGAATAAACTATCAATCACATTCCAACAGTAGGATCAATGCGAAATTTGGTGGAAATTGTCTAAGTGGTTTTTGAAGAATCATGATTTTATACTTGTAAACAGCACAGTGGCAGGGAAGTATAATAAACATAAACAAGATGACGGCCATCTTATATTTCCAATCAGAACAATTTTAACTACTGTTGATCTACAAGTCACTTCGATATTTTCAATATAAATGTATATGGCCCATACAAATGCACGGGGAAGCAAATTTCAACATATAACCATCATTTTAGCAATTTTGGTAGATCTCCTGTCCCCCATAATTTGTGCAAAGATTAGGGCCCAGGGCTTATTTGGTTCTGGAGAAGAAGATTTTTAAAGATTTTTACCATACATGGGCATGGCAGCCATTTTGATCAATGGACCATGCCCATTTTAGCAATCTTTCATTCTCTTGCCCAAGGAGGCTCCGCATGAAATTTGAGCAACACTGGCCAAGAGGCTTCAGAGGAAAAATCATTTGAAATTATCAACATTTTTTCCATACAAATGTACGGGGCCCATACAAATGCATACAGAAGAAAACTTGACCTTGCCCTAAAAAGGTCAAATGTCAATGTATGACAATTATTTTAGCAACTTTGGTAGACCACTCGTTCCCAATGATATATGCAAAGATTCAGACATAAGGCATCCTCTTTTTTGGAGAATAAGACTTTTTAAATGTTTTTTTCCATACAAATGCATAGCGAAGCAAACTAGACCTTGCCGTCAAATGTCAATGTAAGACCATTATTTTAGCAACTTTGGTAGACCCCCCCGGTCCCCAATGATTTAAGCAAAGATTCAGCCCGCAGGCATCCTCGGTTCTGAAGGAGAAGATTTTTAAAGGTTTTTACCATATATGGGCATGGCGGCCATCTTGGTCAATGAATCCCGACCATTTTAGCAATCTTTCATTCCCCCAACCTAAGGAGGCTCCATATGAAATCTGAGCAAAATTGGCCCAGAGGCTCCAGAGGAGGTGAAGCTTGAAATTCTGAACATTTTCCCAATACAAATGCATAAGGACGCAAAATTGACCGTACCATAAAAAGGTCAAATGTCAATGTACAACCATTATTTTAGCAACTTTGGTAGACCTCCTGTTTCCGATGATATATGTAAAGGTTCAGCCATAAGGTATCCTCGGTTTTGGAGAACAAGATTTTTAAAGGTTTTTCCCATACAAATGCATAGGAAGCAAACTTTACTTATGCAAAGATTCAGCCCCAAGGCATCCTCCGTTCTAGAGAAGAAGAGTTTTAAAGGTTTTTACCATATATGGGCATGGCGGCCGTCTTGGTCATTGTAGCAATGTTTCGTTCCCCCAACCTAAGGAGGCTCCATATAAAATTTGAGCAAAATTGGCTCAGGGGCTTCAGACGAGAAGTCGTTTGAAAATGTTAACAGACGGACGCACGGACGCCAGACGAAAAGTGATCACAATAGCTCATCCTGAGCATAGCTCAGGTGAGTGAATAACCAAAAATACTGTGACATGGCATAAAATACTGCATATTTATCATGGTGTTGATATGAAGAAATGACCTACTCTATTAAAGAGGGCCTAGATGGACTTAAATCTCTCACCGGAATACACACAATTTTAAGCTCAGTTTTGATGCTCCATATATCAATGTGGCAGTTTGTTGTAATTTGCACCAGTATTATTTATCTCACAAATCACATATGCATCACAATAATCAAAGCACATGTCTACCATCTCATAAAACTCTCTGAAATCATAAACATAGATACAGTAGTACTTAACTTCCATATCATAAGCCAGATTTTGGAACCAATGTAAAAATGTAAGAAACTTGTTTAAGTCAGAGAAAACTAAAATTCCAAAAGGAAACCCATCCTGAGCCATACCTGTGGCTAATGAATGTATAATATAAAATCAAATATTATAATCGAACTGTAAAAGTCGTATTCACCTACCAATTATTATTTTTTTTATCTGCAAATAGAATAATAAAGTAATGAATTCATTACAAATAAAGCAAGGTTTTAACTGTCACTGGAGTGACAAATACCCCAACACGCCACTCTGGCACAATGTGCTTTACATACTGAAATAAAAACGTTAAACTATAATACCTCGCCATTATCATGTCGCGGGCAAAACTCTGTCGAACATTGAAGAAATTTGCCCGTTAGCAATCCCAAACCAGAACTCCTTCATATCAATGCATATACCAAGTTTGGTTAAAATCCCTTGACATTTACTCAAATTATTGTCCGGAAACAAAAATATGGGCGTGTCTCAGGCAGATAACTCCGTCAAAATTTGCCCATTAGGAATCCCAATCCAGATCTCCAGAATATCAATGCACATACCAAGTTTGGTGAAAATCCATTGACGTTTACTTAAGTTATCATCCGGAAATGGAAATATGGGTTTGTCTCAGGCAGATAACTCCATCAAAATTTGACGAAATTTGCCCATTAGCAATCCCAATCCAGATCTCAACAACATCAATACACATACCAAGTTTGGTGAATTTACTCAAGTTATCATCCGGAAACGGAAATATGGGTGTGTCTGGAGCAGATAACTCCCGTCAAAATTTGAAGAAATATGCCCATTAGCAATCCCAAACCAGATCTCCACAATATAAATGCACATATCAAATTTGGTGAAAATCTATTGATGTTTATTCAAGTTATCATCTGAAAATGAAAAATGGACTGATGGACAGACGTACTGACACACGGACGTCCAACGTGAAACCATAATACCCCGTCACTATTGTGTGGCGGGGTATAAAAATGGATATGACACGACCCCCTTGAGTATGTCCTGTTTGACTGTACTGTACTACACATCAAAATTTACAATACTGAAAAAATAAGGAAAAAAAGCGCTGCAAGGAATATCAAGACTGTTGTATATTCATCAAGCAATGCATCCAAGATAATTGTTAGTCAGACAGGTATTACTCAATTTGGAAGGTTTGCTTGAGATGAGAAAGTAATTACTGTAATTACCCTATGTATTGGGACAAACAGGTTTTAGCAAACAGTGTAGACACAGATCAGCAGCATCTAATTTGAGTCTACAGTGTTTGCCATATACAGCAATAACAAGTCAAGAGGTAGTAAGTAGAATGGACTATTTCAAATTTAAGGACAAGTATGGTAAGTAGCTAAGGCATATCAAAATTTAGGGTATATATACAGTATTAATTAAATATTTAACAAATTAAAAAATGAAGGCATCAAAGAAAGGAGCATAAAATTCAAATCCTCCCAGTCTTCACAAGAAAATTTTACAATATAATCCCCTGAACCAAACTGGTCTCCGAGTCTGACTGGTAAGGGGGCTAACAACGGTTCTGTTAGGCATTCAATATTCTCCTCCTACACAGTGCTCTGTATCAAAGATTTAATAGTAATGTCTTAGACTGTCAGGTCCTGTCTGCATCTTTGCAACATCTACTACACTTGTCTTGTAAATGTCGTAACTTCTGGGTACCCCTGGGTATTAAACTTTCCGCCTTGCCGAGGCCCTGGGGGCTCAATTCCCACTGGGAACGTTGCTAGCGTGGTGAGCAGTAATTGTCCCCTTTGGGAAGAGCGAAGAGAAAATACCACCCGTTTGCCGTGGGTGGCAGCCCGTAAGCCGGAAGAAGGGATCCTGGAGGTTGAGAGTTATTGGGAGTTTGGTCTCTCCTGATAGCTCAACACGCCTCTTTGGCCTGGATTTCGGTGTAGAAGGGTGTCCGTGAGACCCGGCACGGTCAATCGGCTGGTCGCGCCAAGCCCTAGGAAATATCTTTTCTTTCTCTTCCTTGTCTTTTGTATCATACTGATACTCACCGTTTGCCCATAATTCTTTTTTCTTAACCTTTCCAATCCTAAGAAGGCGGCGGCTTAACGGGTCAATCGTGCAGCATTTTGCTCGTGCGAGTATATCTTCTGTGTATCTCTAGCACAAGTGAGTAGGAAAACCACTCCATTGATGTGTTCCCTTGTTGGGCTCCGTGGTGGGCGGAGAGCATGGAGGACGAATGTTAATACATCTTTATCATGGGTTCTAATCGAAGAAAAAGAACTAAACAATGTTCAGAATCTGATATTTCAGATGTTAACGAAAGCACTCAACCTCCAACAACCTCTACCAAAGATACATCATCTCAACATTTTCCGCGTTTCATTTTAGTTGAAAGCAAGGAAGAAAACAAACCAGTAACATCTTTATCTCCGTTTGTAATACAAAAAGTCATTCAAAGTATAGCTGGTGAGCCGGAAAACATAAAGAAACTACACAGGTCGAATCAGCTACTCATTGAGGTATCCAAGAAAGCCCATGCCGAGAATCTTCTACGTGCACAGACTTTTCACGACTTGAAAGTCCGGGTGTACCCTCATACTTCGCTGAACTCCTCAAAGGGGGTAATTCGTTGCCCCGAATTGGGGAATTGCAGCGAGGAGGAGATTCTCGAAGGCACAAGATCTCAAGGAGTAACTGCAATAAAACGATTCAAAGTTAAACGAAACGGAGAGTTAAAAAACACAAACACCTTTGTCTTTACATTCAATACATCAGTTCTACCAAAAACAATAAAAGTAGCATACTTTAGAGTCAACGTAGAAGTCTACATACCAAATCCTTTGCGTTGTCATCATTGCCAGAAATATGGACACCATGAGGATAGGTGTTCTAAGGACCCTATCTGTTCGAAATGCGGTCAGGTAGCAGAACACCCAGAAAGTCAATGTAGAAACGAACTGCACTGTGTCAATTGTGGTGAAAAACACAGTGCTGACTCTAAAGAATGCCAAGTTTGGCACAAAGAAAAAGAAATCTTACGTCTTAAGTTTACCAGAAATATTTCTTTCATTGAAGCGCGGAAACTTGTTGAGGCCCCAACTCCAATTCCTGGAATCAGTTATGCCAACATCACCCAGTCTTCTATGAAAAAGGTTTCTGTGGTTGATACTGCCACTCAAACCGATCCGATCAATATTCTCGACTCTGCAGTTCAATCAAGTTCAACAAACACAAACAGCCAAACAGAAGATCTGCAGAAACAAAAAGGTCAAACAAACACTACAAACAAAAATCAAACAAAGACACCTTCTGAAGAGAAAAAAGGAGATGGTGGCCTGAAAAAAGCCACCATTGAGATGATAAGAAAAGATTGGAAGAAACAACAACAGAAAGAAAGACAAGCAAGAAGTCAATCATCTCCACCTACGAAAGAAACAAAATCAAAATCTAGTCAAGGAACACAAAGACCAAGCACATCAAACAGAGAACGAAAAGGTTCAAATAATGTTATTCAACAACATAACAGGTTCGGATCTTTGAGTGACAGTAGCGATGATATGGAGTTAGGAGAAGCTCCAGATCGCCCACGAACTAACAGAAATAGATCGAGATCATCAGAACATTCACACGTCAACAATAGTAATAATAGATCAAAATCACCAATAACATATCCTTAGTTGCTAGTCTAACTAAAATCTAACAACTCTAAAATGAATTCAAATCACAAAATAATACAATGGAACTGTCGAGGTCTAAAGTCAAACTATAACGAGATCTTATTACTTTTATCCTTATTGAATCCATCAGTTTTTTGCTTGCAAGAAACTTTTTTAAAAACTGATGATCAATTAAATATCAGAGATTTCAATACATACAATTATATATATTCAGAAGGCCAGAGGCCGTCTGGTGGAAGCTCAATCTTAGTTCACTCTTCATGTCCGCAGCGAGAAATTAAACTTGTAACCAATCTTCAAGCCGTTGCGGTTTCTGTTACTTTAGATAAAGAAATTACTATTTGTTCTGTGTATATACCTCCAAATTTTCATTTAGAGACCGAACATTTAGACATTTTACTGAAACAACTCCCTTCACCCTGTATACTAGTTGGTGACTTCAATGGTCACAATATCCTTTGGGGATGTAAAGATAACAACCCTAAAGGTAATATTATTGAAGACTTTATAACCAAAAACGATCTTTGTCTTATGAATGACAAATCTCACACTTATCTCCATCCTGCAACAGGAAAATTTTCTTCTTTAGATCTTTCCATATGTCACCCATCTCTCCTGCTGGACTTCGACTGGACGGTCAGTGAAGACCAACATGGAAGTGATCACTTCCCTGTTATTATTGAAAGCGTAAATAATTCCACGAATGATCACAACGCAAAGTGGAAACTAAATAAAGCAAATTGGGAAGTATATTACTCATTATGCGAAGAAAGTCTCAAAATAGATCAGTTTGACAATTCCTTGGACCCTCTAGATGATTTTACTTCTTCTCTTCTTGACATAGCTAATAAAAGTATACCGAAAACCTCGACAAATCCAAAGAAAAGCAAGCCATGGTACAATGATGAATGCAAAGATGCCATAAAACAGCGCAAGCAAGCATTATCAAAGTTCTGCAGATATCCAACAAAGGAGAACCTGAATAAAGTAAAGAATTTCAGAGCAAATGCTCGTCGAACAATAAAGGCCTCCAAACGCAAATCATGGAAATCTTACGTTTCGAATTTAAATTATAAAACTCCAATTAAAAAGGTTTGGGACATGATACGAAAAATATCTGGTAAATCAAAATCACCCAGTTTCACCCACTTAAATACAAAACGTGGAACAAAGGCCACATCAAAGGAAGAGATAGCAAACACACTTGGCGAAACTTTTTTGGATAATTCTTCATCTCGGAATTATTCAGAGAAGTTTCAAAACATCAAAAAACAAGAAGAAAAAATCAAACTTAATTTCACCTCTTCAAATACTGAAGAATATAACAGCCTGTTTAACATTACAGAACTTAAAGATGCTATCGCAGTATCAAAAGATACAGCTACAGGCCCTGATGACATCCATTACCAGATGCTTAAACACCTTCCCGAAACCGCCCTTGACACACTTTTACACATTTTCAACGGTATATGGACAACAGGAGTTTTTCCAGAAAGCTGGCGTTTGGCCACAATTATACCTATTCCCAAACCAGGGAAAGATCATGCAGAACCAACAAACTACAGACCAATAGCGCTAACAAGTTGCCTTTGCAAAACACTAGAGAGAATGATAAACAAACGACTTGTTTGGTACTTAGAATCTAACAATCTTATAACAAAACTTCAATCGGGATTCCGAGCTGAACGTAGTACCAATGATAATTTAGTTAGACTAGAAACTTTTATCCGCGATGCTTTTATCAAACGAGAACATGTAGTCGCTGTATTTTTCGATTTGGAAAAAGCCTATGATACCACTTGGCGATATGGAATTTTAAAAGACCTACATAACTTTGGTATGAAAGGAAGACTACCAAAGTTTATTAAAAGTTTTCTTGAAGATCGTACAATACAAGTGCGTGTAGGATCGACCCTGTCTGATCTCTATGATCAAGAACAGGGCGTTCCTCAAGGAGCAATACTTTCAACCACGTTATTCAACGTGAAATTAAACGATATTATAAACTGTCTGGATTACAAAACAGATGGTTCTTTGTACGTTGATGATTTTTGTATTTGTTTTCGCTCGAAAAATATGCGCACAATAGAAAGACATCTACAGCAATGTCTAAATAGAATTGAAGACTGGGCAACAAGAAATGGCTTCAAATTTTCCAAATCGAAAACGCAGTGCGTTCATTTCTGTCAACAACGGAAAATACACAATGATCCAGCACTCTACATATATGGATCTCAAATACCAGTTGTTGCCGAATCAAAATTTCTTGGGGTTATATTTGATAGAAAACTCTCCTTCATACCCCATATAAAATACGTGAAAGCGAAATGTTTAAAAGCATTAAACCTTTTAAAAGTGTTATCTCACACAAGTTGGGGTGCGGACAGAACAACTCTTCTTCATCTATATCGTTCTTTAATTCGATCAAAACTTGATTATGGGTCCCTCGTATATGGATCTGCTAGAAAATCTTATCTACAGATGTTAGACACTGTACATAATCAAGGACTTCGTTTGGCATTGGGAGCTTTTCGTACGTCTCCAATATCGAGTCTTAACGTGGAAGCAGATGAGCCATCGTTATGGCTACGCAGAGAAAAAATGTCCCTTCAGTACGCCATCAGACTTGCTGCTAACCCTTCTAACCCTGCTTTTGAAGTCACATTTCCACCACAATTTCAGGAATATTATGAAAGAAAACCTAACGCAATTAAATCCTTCGGCCTTCGTATAGCACCACTTTTAGAATCCTCTAATATTAACACTAAAAACATCCAAAAGCACTCTTTTTCTGATATTCCATCCTGGTGCATTACTAAACCAACTATTCTTTTCGATTTACACAATAGCAAAAAGTCAATATCTGATTCACATCTCATGAAACAAAACTTCCAAGAATTACATTCGCGTTTTTCAGACTATCAACACATCTACACTGATGGCTCAAAAGTTGAAGAAAAGGTTGGCTGTGCGTATATATCGGGCAGTCACCATGAAAAGATCCGTCTACCTGATGGCTCATCTATTTTCACTGCTGAATCCAAGGCTATTGATATGGCTTTGGATTACGTTATGAATAATTCTTTAGATAACAAATTCGTTATTTTCTCTGACTCCCTTTCTGTTTTGAAATCTCTAAACCACACATCTTCAAAAAGTCCCAAAATTCAGAACTTGATAGAAAAACATCACGAGTTATCGAAAACTAAGGAAATTATATTCTGTTGGCTCCCCAGCCATGTTGGCATAAAAGGTAACGAGGCTGCCGATGTAAAAGCAAAGGCCTCACTCGATCTAGAAATTTCGAATTTTAAACTTCCATGTACAGATTTTAAACCTTTTATCAACAGGTACATCTTATCTAAATGGCAGCTGTCATGGGACAGAGCGACATTCAATAAACTACATGAAATAAAACCGGTTCTTGGTAAAAATACCATTTATCGATCATTAAGGCGAGATGAAGTAGTTCTTACTCGTCTACGTATAGGTCATACTAGACTCACACATTCTTATCTGCTTAAACGAGAAGATCAGCCATTTTGTATCAGCTGTAATGAACCTTTTTCGGTGAAACACTTTCTGATCGACTGCATTGAATTCTCTCATGTGCGACGTCAATTCTTTCAAACAAATGACCTGAGATACTTATTTGAAAATGTACCTGCTGATAATATACTGTTCTTTTTAAAACACATCAACCTTTTTAACAAAGTCTAACTGCTTTAATTTTTAAATTCGTTCTAGTTTTACATTTTATGCATATATAACTTACCTTTATAGCCGTTTCATTACAGAACCATGTTAGTTTACCATTTTGACGCAAATGACCCTCATGGGTTGATGCGTCGTTAAACCTGAACTCATCATCATCATCATCAACTTCTGGGTAACTTCAATTGCAGTAGGTCTATCATTGATGTTGTATGAAAGACATTTTCTAACAAGTTCCAGGATCTGATGGGGAATGAGTGGAGCACTCTGGAGCCCATGTGGTTCCTGTTTTCCTTCCATTGCTGTCTGTAGCTGTTTCATGTCATCCTCCTCCTCATCGTCTGTTTTCAGATCCCATATGTCCTTGCATGTGAACAGTTCACATATGGTGCACCCGTAAGACCACATGTCTGAGGCTGTGGATGTTTTTTGCTGCTTCATTACACACTCTGGTGCCATATACACAGGAGTGCCCTCAATTGTTTTAACAGTTTTACTTGATAGGATGTTCATGGTTCTGATTCTGGAAATCCCCAAGTCACAGATTTTCACTAATACACTATCTGATACCAGAATGTTTGCCGGTTTAATATCCTGGTGAATAACTGGCACTTTCTGCCCATGCAGATAAGACAGTCCTTGGGAAATTTGAACACTAATAGAAATTTTGTTTGCATCATTCAAATGCAATGATAATTCTTCATCTGGAAATATCAGTGACTCAAGATCATATCCATTAACAAATTCCATTATAATAAATGCTTTCAAGTATGACATATTGTAAGCCATTATCTGCACCAGGTTTGGATGTCTTAATCTGCTTAGTATTTCTATTTCTTTTTTAACAATACCTGTTTGTGCCAACTTCTGCTTTTTGCTCATTGGGATTTTTTTTATAGCTACATCACTTCCAAGCCATTTTCCTTTATAGACTGTCCCAAAAACACCATTTCCTATTTCTTCACCCAGTTCAAATTCGGAGGCAGCAATACAAGGTACATTAGCAGCTGCAGCCTGACTGCATGTTGCTTCACAACTTGTTGGTTCTGAGATGGGCTTGCTGAAATAGGCTGAGGCATCGGTCAAATCAAACACATGACCTACACTTAGTTCTCCCAATGTGGATTTTACAATACATACTGCTTGTGAAACATGGGTTTCATCACCTGCCTCCATGATAATACTAGCATAGTATAGTCCTGATTCTGTCACATTGATCAAGTGCAGATCTTTGCCCGATTTGTAAACCTGCCCATCACGAATCCATTCAATCATACAATTGGAATGCTTGGCCAACACAACTCCAATCACAACATCATTGATTTCATATCCATTTACTTTGTCAGGACCATGAACAATTACTGGAAAGTCAGCTTTATCACTTGCAGGAAAAACCTGTTCCCGATGCCCTCCAGATTCTGTAGATTTCCAATCCAGGAAAATCTCTGTTCCTTTGCTGATTTTGATTGCTTTATAGCCATGTTCAAGGGGATTTATAACTGATGAATCTAATTCAAGAATGTCTGGATTAAACAAAGCTTCATGCTCAACAGCTCCAACTTTTCCATGAACAACTATTGTATTAATAACGGATCAGTCACAGTCAGTACATTCATCTCCCCATCAGCCATTTCAGCATTTGATTGCACTGCTTCTTTATTGATTTCTTCATCACTGGAAGATGGGACTGCTATGTTAGTCACAAAATCAAAACATTCCTTATTTATGTTTACTGCTGGAGTATCAGAAATTTCTCCAAAAACAGTTGATACAGATAATGGCTCTACCTCAGGAACATTTTTTAAGTCACAAACTAAATATAATCTGCATCTTGATGGATACAGGTGCTTAAATTTCAGTACCTCTGCATAGGTGCATTTTTTACCCTTGTCATTCAAAAAATCACATACTTTTTGTCCATTCAATTCCATGAATGTTTCACCAACAACAGTATTGTCAAGAAAGTAGTTTTTAACTTGAGATATAATATTTTCAAATGTTGATTCTGTCTTTTTCATTTTCATTTCGTATACACTCCCCCATTTTTTTTATTCTCCGTGTTCCTGAACTGGTCTTTACTTTCAATCCTACTTTCACTGTGATACTTGTATCTCTATCATCACTTATCTGCAACAAAGAAGATACATACTGCATGACTTCAAAATGAATCAATATTTAGGGTTTTCCTTCAGAGTTTTAAAATTAGGGTCCTAGGGAATTTCTTATGTAGAATTAAAGGGTACTATTTAGGGGTTTTGTTGTTTAAAAAAGGTTTACATGTAAAAAAAAAGTAATCACAACATTTTGAAATAATTTTTTTTCTATTTTTCCGAGAAAAACGGCTTGACATTTCATGTTAATTGTCTGTCTAAAAGACAATTCACATGAAATGTCTTATTTTCTCTGAAAAAATAAACTAAAACATAGAATGTTTGCTGTAATTTGCTTAATGCTTTAAGGGCATTCACCCTAATTACCATACAGTGCACTTAATTTTTCAAAATTACTGGAAAAACTAGAGAAATATCTTCCTAATAAGTCATGCCTACCAAATGAATGAATACTTAACCATATGCTAAGAAGGTGAAATAATTAGAGCGACACAGATCAGGCATTCGATGACTCCATAAAAGCACAACAAGCATAATACCCCGCCATAGCAATTATTTGTTTATGTATTAAAGTTATCATTGCGAAAATGTCTGGAAAGAAAATGATGGAGGAACAGATAACAATCCTAAACCAGATCTTGATAATATCAATGGACAGATAACAATCCTAAAGCAGATCTTGATAATAACAAGAGGACCATGATGGTCCTATATCGCTCACCTGACCAAACAGATTTGCATATTTACAGTTGAAGTTTCAGCCAAGTTCAATGCTCTAGGATTGTTGTATAAACTTTATAGCACTAACCACCCCCACCCCCCCCCCCCCTCCACCACACCCCCGGCCATGTTTTTTTACAAATCTTGACGACCTGAACTGAATCTTAAAAGAGGGTCACCAAAGGAACATTTCTGCCAAGTTATATTGAAATTGGTCCAGTGGTTTAAAAACTTTTATATAGCTATAAAGCCCTACGCCCTAACGGCCATGTTTTTTGACGAATCATGACAGCTTGAGCAAACTTGGTAGACGGTCACCAAAGGAACATTCCTACCAAGTTATATTGAAATCTGTTCAGTGGTTTCTGACAAGAAGATTTTTAAAGTTTTCTATTTAGATATATAGGGAAAACAAGCCCCACCCCATGGCAGCCATGTTTTTTGACGAATCATGATTGCTTGTCAATCTTGATAGAGGTTCACCAAAGCAACATTCCAGCCAAGTAATATTGAAATCAGTCATGGGGTATGTGACAAGAAGAATTTTAAAATTTTCTATGCAAATATATATGAAAAATAAGCCCCACCCCCTTGTGGGCCATGGTTTTTGACATATCATGAAGGCTTGAACAATCTTGGTAGAAGGTCACCAAAGCAACATTCCTGCCAAGTTACATTGAACTCGGTCCAACTGTTTCTTACGAGAAGATTTTTAAAGTTTTCTATATAGGGAAAATAAGCCCCGCCCCCTAGCGGCCATGATTTTTGATGAATCATGACAGCCTGAACAATCTTTGTAGAGGGTCACCAAAGAAACATTCCTGCGAAGTTGTATTGAAATCGGTCCATTGGTTTCTGAAAAGAAGATTTTTAAAGTTTTATATATAGATATATAGGGAAAATAAGCCCTGCCCCAGGCAGCCATGTTTTTTGACGAATCATGATTACTTGAACAATCTTAGTAGAGGGTCACCAAGGAAAAATTTCTGCAATTATAATGAAATCTGTTCAGTGGTTTCTAACAAGAAGAGTTTTAAAGTTTTCTATATAGATATATAAGGAAAATAAGCCCCGACTCCTGGCGGCCATGTTTTTTCACGAATCATGACGGCTTGAACAATCTTGATAGAGGGTTACATAAGAAACATTCCTGCAAAGTTACATTGAAATCGGTCAAGTGCTTTCTGAAAAGACTATTAAAATTTTCTATATAGATAAATTATATAGGAAAATAAGCCCCGCCCCCTAGCGGCCATGTTTTTTGACAAATCATAATGGCTGGAACAATCTTGGTAAAGGGTCACCAAGGAAACATTTCTGCGAAGTTATATTGAAATCAGTCCTGTGGTTTCTGACGACAAGATTTTTTCAAGTTTTCTATATAGAATTATATCGAAAATAAGCCCCGCATCCCCTAGCGGCCATGTTTTTTGACAAATCATGTCGGCTTGAACAATCTTGATAGAGGGTCACTAAGGAAACATTTCTGCCAAGTTATATTGAAATCGGTCCAGTCGTTTATGACAAGAAGATTTTTAAAGTTTTCTATATAGAGAAAATTAACCCCGCCCCCTAGCGGCCATGTTTTTTAACGAATCATGGCGGCTTGAACAATCTTGCAACAGGATCACCAAAGGAACATTTCTGCAAAATCATATGGAAATCGGTCCAGTGGTTTCTGACAAGAAAATTTTTAAAGTTTTCCATAAAGATATATAAGGAAAATAAGCCCCGCCTCCCTGGCGGCCATGTTTTTTGACAAATCCAAATGGCTTGAACAATCTTGCAACAGGATCACCAAAGGAACATTTCTGAAAAATCATATGGAAATCGGTCCAGTGGTTTCTGACAAGAAGATTTTTAAAGTTTTCTATACAGATATACAGTGAAAATAAGCCCCGCCCCTGGCGGCCATGTTTTTTGACAAATCCAAATGGCTTGAACAATCTTGGTACAGGATCACCAAAGGAACATTTCTGCAAAATTATATGGAAATCGGTCCAGTGGTTTCGGACAAGAAGATTTTTAAAGTTTTCTATATAGATATATAGGGAAAATAAGCCCCTCCCCCTGGTGGCCATGCTTTTTGACAAATCCAAATGTCTTGAACAATCTTGGTAGAGGATCACCAAAGGAACATTTTTGCATGAAATCGGTCCAGTGGTTTCGGACAAGAAGATTTTTAAAGTTTTCTATATAGATATATGGGGAAAATAAGCCCCGCCCCCTGGCGGCCATGTTTTTTGACGAATCCAAACGGCTTGAACAATCTTGGTAGAGGATCACCAAAGGAACATTTCTGCAAACTTATATTAAAATCGGTCCAGTGGTTTCGGACAAGAAGATTTTTAAAGTTTTCTATATAGATATATGGGGAAAATAAGCCCCGCCCCCTGACGGCCAAGTTTTTTGACGAATCCAAAGGCTTGAACACTCTTGGTACAGGATCACCAAAGGAACATTTCTGCAAAATTATATTGAAATCTGTCCAGTGGTTTCTGACAAGAAGATTTTTAAAGTTTTCTATATAGATATATAGGGAAAATAAGCCCCCCCCCCCCCCCCCCCCTGGTGGCCATGTTTTTTGACGAATCCGAATGGCTTGAACAATCTTGGTAGAGGATCACCAAAGGAACATTTCTGCAAAATTATATTGAAATTGGTCCAGTGGTTTCTGACAAGAAGATTTTTTAAGTTATTAGTTAAAAAACCTATTTTTAGCTCCTGTGACCTAGATATGCAACGGACCGGAACCATATGAACAACTTTGAAAGAGGACCAACCAAGGATCATTCCTGTGAAGTTTGGTCAAAATCCAATCAGTGGTTTAGGAGGAGATGTTGTTTAAAGATTGTGGACGGACGAATGGACGGACATACGGACGAGGACGACGACGACGATGGACGGTGAGTGATCACAAAAGCTCACCTTGAGCTTTCAGCTCAGGTGAGCTAAAAATGCATATAGCAGGTTTGGTTAAAAGGCCTTGTTATTAACTCGTTATCATCCAGAAATAAAAATATGGACGTGTCTCGGGCAGATAACTCCGTAAAAATTTGACGAAATTTGCCCACTAGCAAATTAGTAGCAATTCCAAACCTGATCTGTTTACTGTTAATACATACAGCAAGTTTGGTTAAAATCCCTTGTTATTTACTAAAGATATCATCCAGAAACGAAAATATGGGCGTGTCTCGGGCATATCTCCGTAAAAATTTGACAAAATTTGCCCATTAGCAATCAGAAACCAGATTTCCTTAATGCCAATGCATATAGCAAGTTTGGTAAAAATCCCTTGTTATTTACTAAGTTATAGTCCGGAAACGAAAATATGGGCATGTCTCGGGCAGATAACTCCGTCAAAAATTGACGAAATTTGCCCATTAGCAATCGCAAACTAGATCTCCATAATATCAATGCACAAACCAAGTTTGGTGAAAATCCTTTGTTATTTACTCAAGTTATAGTCCGGAAACAAAATACGGGCATGTCTCGGGCAGATAACTCCGTCAAAAATTGATGAAATTTGCCCAATAGCAATCTCAAACCAGATCTCCATAATATCAATGCACATACCAAGTTTGATGAAAATCCCTTGTTATTAACTGAAGTTATAGTCCGGAAATGAAAATATGGGCGTGTCTCGGGGCAGATAACTCTGTCAAAAATTGACGAAATTTGCCCATTAGCAATCCCAAACTAGATCTCCATAATATCAATGCACAAACCAAGTTTGGTGAAAATCCTTTGTTATTTACTCAAGTTATAGTCCGGAAACGAAAATACGGGTATGTCTCGGGCAGATAACTCCGTCAAAAATTGACGAAATTTGCCCTATAGCAATATCAAACCAGATCTCCACAATATCAATGCACATACCAAGTTTGGTGAAAATCCCTTGTTATTAACTGAAGTTATAGTCCGGAAACAAAAATATGGGCGTGTCTCGGGCAGATAACTGTCAAAAATTGACGAAATTTGCCCATTAGCAATCCCAAACCAGTTCTCCACAATATCAATGCTCATACCAAGTTTGGTGAAAATCCATTGACGTTTACCCAAGTTATCATCCGGAAACGAAAAACAGATGGATGGACGGACGGACGACGGATGGACTCAAGGACAACTAATGGAAACCCGCCACTATTGTGTGGCGGGGTATAAAATAGTGGCGGGGTATAAAAAGGTTAACAAACTTCGCATTTTCTGTGTTTCATTAGCGATATAAGTGTTTTGAGGAAATAATTTGAAAAACAGGGAATTATATTCAACCGCCCATTGATATCAGAGTCTGTGGAGTAAATCTAAGACCACCTACACTTTGTACTTCACGCGTATTGACTGAATAATTTTTATGTGCTGAAGGTGTACCAAAAGCCATAGAAAACAGGTGGAAATTTGTAGTGTTTATTGTCATTTACTTATTTTATACATTGCTAGAAGTTCAGCATATCATCACACACACATGATAGACACATATGATTATTTGTGTTACAGGTATTTTGGTTGCCAATGCAGCTTTGTTGAGAAATCCCCACAATAAGGGTAAAAAATGAGTGGTTACACATTAGAGCTGTAAGTTTTATGCTTATTTATTTAGATCTAATGCGTAACCACCCATTTTCGACCCTTATTGTGGCGATTTCTCAACAGAGTGGTAACGCATTAGAGCTGTAAGTTTTGTTTTTTATTTATTTAGATCTAATGCGTAACCACCCATTTTCGACCCTTCCCGTGTTGATTTCTCCACATTGTTGCACTGACAACTAAAATATCCATAACACAAATAATCATATATGTCTATCATGCATACATGAAGATATGTTGAACTTCTAGCAAAGCGCAAAATTAAATACAGGACAATAAACACCACAATTTCCATGCGTTTCCTATGGCTTTCAGTACACCTTCAGCCCGCAAAAAATAATTCAGCCAATATGCGTGAAGTAGGTAGTCTGAGACTTGCTCTACAGATGCCGATATCATGTATTGTTGAATGTAATTCCCTGTTTTTTTTGTTTTTTTTTCCTCTGAACATTTATATCACTCACTAAATACAGAAAATGCAAAGCTTGTTAACCTTTTTTGAGTTATTGAATGCCTAACCGATGTCACTCTAATTGTTTCAAGTTCTTAACCAATGGTTATGCATTCATTTGCTTGGTAGGCATGTAAGTGCACAATTCAATGGAATATGAGCAGAGGACTTCCTGAAGTGTGTATTTAATAATGTTTAAGTAATATGTGTTCTGACTTTCTTATTAAAACATATATTGTGGGCACTCACTTGAATTACCTCATTAACTTTATCAAAGCATATTATGAAAACTCATTTGAATTGCCTCGATTTGTCGAGGCAATTCAAAGGGACACCTCAACATATGGTTTTATAAAAGAACCCTCATAAAATTATAGTGGCGGTAATCTGAAGAGCAAGAAATTGCTAGACTGTGTGCTTATAGGGGCAATGTGTGGTAATAAGGGCGAATATGGTACATGTAGTTATTGTTCCAAACTTTGATAATGTTTGTCCTTTAGACATGTTGAGATTAAAATACTACATCATAGATAAAAAACAACTAATTTTGGATTGATCATATACCTTTGCCTCTAATATTTGAGGGCCCAGAATAAGGTTTTGAGGGTAAAAACTGCTAAAATGCGAGTCAGGGGAACCCTGAATATTTAAAGAATATATATAAATAAATATATATATATATATATATAGCTCATCTGAGTGCCACTGTTCTCAACGAACCTTTATATATTAACAAGTTTTAACTAGTATGTGTCTAAAGGGCACACTGATGCTCCCGCATTGGGTTTTTCAAGTTAAAGCATTATGTAACTTATAAAGAGGAATATAATTATGCTCCCGCTATGGGTTTTTCAAGTTAAAGCATTATGTAACTTATAAAAAGGAATATATTGCTCCTGCTATGGGTTTTTCAAATTAAAGCATTATGTAACTTATAAAGAGGAATATATTGCTCCTGCTATGGGTTTTTCAAATTAAAGCATTATGTAACTTATAAAGAGGAATACCAGTAAGTTTAAACATGCAAGTGTTTATGTTTGTAAACAATCGTGTGAGCTATAAATGTAATTTTACTTGTACTAAAATATGCTACAAATCATGACAAGAGGGCCATGATGGCCCTATATTGCTCACTGTGTATAGTTACTTTCTGGGAGCCATGTTTTTTTGACAAAACGAGCTGTCAGAGAACCTGACTATAACCCCGCTGCAGATCTATCGGAGGAGAAATACTTATAGTGTTGAAACATTTTGAATTCATGCTTACCAGGTAACACCACTGTAGGACATGGTAACATGCCATCCTGAAACCTTTCAAGGGATCTTAATCCACGAGTTATGGGCCCTTGGCCCTAATTCCTGAATACATGATATATCAACCCACTGTCCATGCATGTACCACTTTTTCAAAGCCCCCAAGTATGGTGCAAATTCCATTGAAGTAGGACCACAAACATAAAAGTTATTGAGCAAAATGCATTTTAATTTACTTTATAACCAATGAAATTGTAGATGTAATTAAAATCAATATTCACCTTTCTCTTCACTGCAGAAGACATACAAGTAGATTCAGATCCTGTCTGTCTGCCACTGCTAAAATATGTTGATTTAATTAACGCCATAGCCTTTTCAATTTCCTCTGCTGAAAAAAAACAACAACAAAAAACATAACAGTATGTTTAAATGTAGCCAGTACATTACACATTTTTTTTTCTGTAGAATTTCAAAATCATTATAGACATTATCATCAGTAAAAATCAACTGGTCAATACCAACATAGACAATACTGGTCAATCAGGCATTTTCAGCTAAGTTTGATGGTGTTTTAACTTTTAATGGTTTGACTGATTGAGTTGCAGTTTTGCAACCAAGTAAAACCATTAGGGTCATATTGAGCTGGTCAGTTTCCGTAACCTTACATTTTTCTGGGCAGGCTAAGTTCTCTAAGAGGTTAACCAGTACAATTTATGCAAAGATTCAGCCCCAAAGCATCCTCGGTTCTGGAGGAGAAGATTTTTCAAGGCATTTACCATATATGGGCATAGCAGCCATCTTGGTCAATGGACCGTGACCATTTTCAGTCTTCGCAAAAAGTGCAGGGCTGCCTGACGAAACTGGCATTTTTTCATTTTGTTCTAAAAAAACTTTTAGTCTGTCGGCCAAATGTCCTGTGAACCTTAGCAAAGAAAATGATATTCTAACAACAAATATGCCTTCAGTCCTGCAGATATTTATTCTGTCCTGCAAAAGATTTCAGTCTGTCTGCCAGTTGTCCATCAGTAGAAAAGATTTCGCAAAGACTGCATTTTAGCAATCCTCCATTCCCCCAAACTTATTAGGCTCCATATGAAATTAGAGCAAAATTGGCTCAGAGGCTTCAGAGGAGAAGTCATTTGAAAATTTTAACGGACAGACAGAAGCACGGACGCAGGAGGGATGACGGATGAAAAGTGATCACTTTAGCTCATTCTGAGCATAGCTCAGGTGAGCTAATAATTGGTGGATTTTACCCTAAATTGAACTCGACCTATATTTTATAATTATATGCTTGTGTATAAAATATGAATCCATTTCACTAATGTTTTCGAAAGTTATGGAATGGAAACCATTTTTCCAAGTGGAAAAAGGGCCATAACTCCCAAAATAATTGGTGAATTTTACCCTAAATCGAACTTGACCTACATTTGTTTAATTAAATACCTGTTATAAAATTTGAATCCAATACACTTCTTTTCAAAAGATATCGAATGGAAACCATGTTTTCAACTATTTTTCAACGTTAACCCTTGTCCTGCTGAATAAATTAAGATACCACACCCACTGCTAATTTACAGCCAATCAAATTACTTGATCCGGATTGTTACTATAAATTTGCATACTCAATGGCAAACAGTGTAGATCCAGATCAGTTGGCTTCTTCAGAAGCCAACTGATCTGGATCTACATTGTTTGCAAAGGCATGGTATATCCGGGTTCAGCAGGACAAGGGTTAAAAACAGGCCGCAACACCAAAAATAATTGGTGGAATTTACCCTAAATCGAACTTGACCTATATTTTATAATTATATGCCCGTGTATAAAATATGACTCCAATACACTAATCTTTTCAAAAGCTGTGGAATAGAAACCATTTTTTCAAAGTTGAACAACGGCCATAATTCCCAAAATAATTGGTGGATTTTACCCTTCATTGAACTTGACCTACATTTTATGATTATATACCAGTGTATAAAGTTTGAATCCAATATACTAATCTTTTCAAAAGATATCGAACAGAAGCCATTTTTCAAAGTTGAAAATTTTTTAAGCTGAAAAAGGGCCATAACTCTCAAAATAATTGGTGGATTTTACCTTAAATTGAACTTGATCTACACTTTATGATTATATACCTGTGTATAAAATTTCAATTGAATACACCAATCTTTTCAAAAGATATCGCACAGAAACCGTTTGTGTTACGTACAGGACGGACGGACATATGGACAGCGGTGATACTATATGCCCCCCATTGAAAATGGCAAGGGCATAAAAAAAAGCTTATTCAAAATGTTGCCTGTTGGTTTTTTTTACCTAGCATGCTATGCGTTATAGTATATACAAAAGGTTAACATATGGTTTTAGGGGCTTAACTGACAGAAATACATGTTGCATCCATATTTAAAGCAGATATATATATTGTGCATTTTTTTTTTCTTCCTTGATAGCTATAAATGTAGTATTAGTATGCTAAGTTTCCGGGATGTGCGAAATGAAGATACTCCCAATTTTTTTTTTTATATGTTCATGGGAACAGATTTCATTAAGAACTATTTTTACTGGAACTTAAAATTTGCATCTAATACAAGGTGGCATTGTACTAAGATCCTTTATAAATATTACCAACAAGCACAGACTTGGAATCCCATTTTTTTTTCTTCATTTTTTCAACTGTCATCAGTCTATCCAAGTCTCGTCACTCATATCCGCACGCGCTGCTCATTCTGCCCTATAATTTTAGCATTTTTCCCTTTTTTGTTCGCTGCATTGATGGTCTGCATTGTTATGATTGTAATACGTAGCCAAGGTGTCTGTTCAATTCAAGTTGTTACACAAGATGCAGATATGGCAGAAAACATTAATTTTTATGGGTAAGTACTCCAAATGGCACCAAATTCAGAGCGATTATTGCCAGAATAAAAAAACAAATTCCAGGAACCATAGCTATATTTTAACATCATTTTGATGGGTAAATCGTCCAAAATGGTACCAAATTCGGAGCGATTGTCGTCAGAATGAAACAAATTCAAGGAACCGTATTATATTTTGACATAATTTTTAGTGCTGAGTTGTAGGAAATTTAATTCCGCACAGTATAGCATTCTCCGATTTTTAAAATAATGCCCTCCTAGACAACAAAAGCCCCAGATGGTCAACCACCTACCTGAAAAAGCCACCTTTTATGCTCGCACTACTCATATCATGATATTTGCATTGATCACTTATTTCTTTGCATAACAATTGGCCATGAGTGACGAAATAACTGCCTGTGGTAGGTTATTGTATAAATTCCAGGGTGGTATTCAATCAACCAACCAATATTTGCTAGTACAATGTACATGTATTTTCCAGTATTTGCTGTTATTTACATGTATTCACTATATTAAATAAGCTACTAACCCTTAAAATGCCAAGAAAACCTGCATCTGAAAATGTCCTCTGCTGAATATTCTTGCAAACCTTTCAAACCTATTTTTGCATACACACTGTTTGCAGAAATGACTTTTAAAGTAACCGACAGAAAACAAAGCAGACGACAATAGTTGTGACTGGCGCTTTAAGGGTTAAATAAATATGGTTTATGTTGAAGATTTACGGCCCAGTCAACCCGATGGGGTCATGTCGAGCGCGATCAATTTACCTAACCACAAGTTTACTGGGCAGGCTTAGTCCTCTAAGCGGTTAACCAGTATTGTGCACATTCTTTCGCCCGAAAAAAACAATAGGGTGATACTAGTGTTAAACTCGAGTGTAAATATTAAGTCAATCCACCAATATAACTGAAATTATCCCTATGAATGTTGATTGTAGATTTTTGTATAAATTCACGGGTGGTCAATTCAATTGACCAGTATTTGCCAGTATTTTCCAATATTTGCCAGTATTTACTGGTAAATACTGCCGGAATGTAAAATACTCACTTTCACTGGCATTTTGCCAACCTTGGAAACCATTGGTTGCTAGGGAGTTTTGTGTTACCGTTTTATGGCCCAGTCAACCCAACAGGGTCATTTCGAGCACGGTCAGTTTTACCTAACCACACGTTTAGTGGGCAGGCTTAGTACTCTGAGCAGTTAACCAGTACTGTGCACATTCTTTCGCCAGAAACTGACAACTGCCCTTCTTGAATCAGTGGAAGGGAGAGAATGACTGTAGAAAGTATTTCATAATCAATCTCCACGAAAGAATGCTGCTGCCCTCGGCGGGGGTTGAACCCGCAACCTGATCTCCAGTCAGACGCACATCCAACTGAGCCACCGAAGCCGGCTGGTTGCTAGGGAGAGCACTGGTTGCTAAGGATTGCTAGGGGAAGTTACTAGTTTCTTAAGAAGCCACTGGTTATTAAATTAAGTCAATTTCTATGAGTGTAAGTCACCCAATTGCTAAGGAAGTCACTGGTTGCTCGGGGGGTGGGGGCTTACTGGTTGCTAAGGAAGTCATACGTTGAACAATTTGATAGAGCTTCATGCAAAAAATATTCCAGCCAAGTAGCTGTCTTTTGAAGCATTTCCTTTATCAGTCTATGCAAAACAAGTAAACCCCACCACCCCCTCCCCAATTCCCACTAACAGGGTCACTTTTGACCCTGTAGGATAATTTGAACAATCTTAGTAGAGGACTGCTACCTGATATTACATACCAAATATCAATGCCCTATGCCTTCGGATTTTTAATAAGATGATTTTTAAAGTTTTTCTTATGTAAGTCTATGTAAACCATGTGATCCCTGGGACTCAGCCACTTTTAACCCCACCTGGGCTGAGCTGAGTTGCCACTCATTTTCTAATTCAAAATTCCCTGACTTTTCCATGACACTTAACCATTTTCCTGATTTTTTCGCCAGCCATTCTCAGCCACCAAATCTTCCAAGACAGCAATTTTATTTCATTAATTACTGAAAAACTTTCACATTCTTCAGTCTGCTTTTCAAACACAGCTTAAAATTTTAAGTATAGCATTCTTGTCAAACAATTTTGGATGCAAAGAAATTCCAAGAATTTAAAATGTTATTTAACAAAACACATATTTGACAAAGGACTCTGATTACAGATGTACACAGTGCCAGGGAACTGCACGCCCTGTTGGGCGGCAGACCACAAAGGGAAGTCCAAGTCCATCTGACTACAAGATACCGTAGATATTCCTGTAGACCCTGATCAGAATGAGGTGTCTGATCTGGGTCTACACTGTTTGTCAAATAGCCTTTTAGGGGTTTCCTGACAACTATGGGTTAATGCTAGGCACCAAGCAGAAGAGAAGCTAGTACCATTTTAAAGTCATTGTTATGACTCGGCTGGGGATCAAACCTGCAACCTAACAGTCACAAAACGGATGTGCATCCGTTGTTTTATAGCATACCTCTTGTGCTTTTTTCTGCTTTCACTGCGCACTGACCACTCTGATGGGTAGTGCTATGTGCGTTAATCAGTGCAGCAACTATTGATGAATCCAGGTCATCTGTCACATAGTCACACCCTGGAACAGGACATTTAACAACAGGCATTTTCTGAAATGAAAGAAATATTATAATTTAACTCACTATGTCAATTTAAAGTACTGCCAATTTAAAGTAAGGTATTGGGGAGGTGTGTCTTTTTTGACCTTATTTTCAAGCTCAATACATTATACTCAAAAAGTGAGCTTTATGTGCACTTTAATACCTCATGAATCATTAGATGGAATTTGACCAAACTGGCACTGATACATCACCGGGATTGGGGAACAAAGTAATAAGATTTTGGTGACCTTTATCTCATTTTCAGATCAAACCGGCACTTTGAAACTCGTATTTTGATAGAAAAAAAACTTGTGTGCACACTGTATCTTGAACCAATGGCTGGAATTTTAACTAGAGGCCCAAGTGGGCCAGAAAACCCTTACCTAGATTAGGCTGATCATGATATGTTAGATTGTGCCATGGTTGCCTTCTTGGTTATCAGATCAGAATGCCTTCAACAATTCAGAATCTGATGTTGTTTGAAGAGTTTCAAGGCTGCTATGCTACTATGGCCGTCAACTTGGATACTGGAACAGAATGACTCAGCAATTCTGAATCTCCATTTCACCCTGATGCCACAAATCAAGTTTCGGCTCAACCTGACATTTGAAGAATTTAAAGAAGGCCACTGTGGTGGCAATCTTGGATATCGGAATGGAAAGATTTTAGCAATTTTGAATTTCTGTGTCACTGTGACGCCTCCCATCAACTTTCAGCTCATTCGGTAAGGGTTTAGGAGGCGACGTCGTTTGAAGAATTGCAACATGGCTGCCCTGGCCTGGTGGCCATCTTTAGATATCGGAACAGAACGATTTTAGCTATTTTGAATCTCTGTGTCACTGTGATGCCTCCCATCAAGTTTCAGCTCAATCACACTTCAAGTTTCAGAGGAGATGTTGTGTAAAGAATTTCAAAATGGCCGTCATGGCGGCCACCTTGGATATCAGAATGGAACGATTTTAGCAATTTTGAATCTCTGTGTCACTGTGATGCCTCCCACCAGGTTTCAGTTCAATCGGACTTAGGGTTTAAGAGATGTTGGTGGCGGGGCATAATGACCAAGTTCACAATGTGGAATAAAAATGTTAAACTATAATACCCCGCCATTATCGTGTCACAGACAGGTAACTCCATAAAAAATTGATAAAATTTGCCTATTAGCAATCTCAAACCAGGTCTCCACAATACCAATGCACATACCAAGTTCAATGGACTGACCGACAAACGACAGACACACTTCCAACCTGAAACCATAATAACTGCCACTATCATTTGGTGGGGTATAAAAAGTGACAAAACATGCTCTAACAATTATACCCAAACCCCATGCACATCCTCATACCATGAAGAAAACACATGCAAAGTTTCAAAACAATTGGTACAAAACTGTTAGAGGAGTTGGACTCACAAGGGGTACCCACTCAGTGTCTATATATTGAGTGTGAGAAAAATGACTCAAGTTAACAATGTGGAAAAAGTGACTAAAAATAATCTAACAATTATATCCAAACCACATGCACATCCTCGTACCATGAAGAAAACAACATGCAAAGTTTAAAAATGATTGGTACAAAACTTGTTCGAGGAGTTGCACTCACAACACACACAGGGTAAATGTTTAGGGACATACACTCGCATGCCTAAAGCCATGCAAACGGAATTCGAAAGCAGTTAAAGGACTCTTTTGAGGCAAAGACTGGGCTTAGTTAAATGAGGCCTAAAAAAATAAATGGTCTGTTTCCTATTTCATCCCCAAATTTGCCATTGGGTAGGTAGGTCGGCATTTTTTTCCCCCAAGTCAAACTACGGTCGGTGAATCTTATTTTTTTCTTTAATGGAATCTTAAAATATTTTGACTTCTTTTACCAAACATTTTATTGTTTTTGAATACAGATGTTAAAGGGGTGTTGTATTAAACAGCTTTTATTTAAGGCCGAGATGTGGCTGCATGCTTCGAAATAAAAGCATTAATGCCCTGGGTTTGGCTTGTAAGGGTGCAGCCATATTGGAAATAAATAAACGAACAATGAAGACCAACAATATTCGAAAATTGGTACAGACAAATTATGTTACAAACGCATATAAAAACTGGGATAGTCCGGAGTCAGTCACAGATTTTTTTCTTTGTGTGCAAAAATATATTACATTCGGCCCATTTTTTGACAGTCAGGAAATCAGACAACTTTTTTTTTTTTTTTTGTTTTGTTTTACGGTAGGTCTAAAGACAACTGTTGTTTGAAATATTATGTGATTCTTGTTAATATATGATAATATGTACCTAAATCATTGTTTGGCAAATGACTGACCAAAGGAGCATATATTATTTGTCTACAAGGGGGTGTAATGTGCAATAGGTTCAAAGCTATGTATAATGTACTTACACAGAATAATAGCGCTGAATAAAAAAAAAGTTGTTTCCAGTTCCCGACCGACCGTGTGTTTTTGGCCTGACTGTGAACCTTTTTTTCTTTCTTTATTTTGACGAAAACAAAAAAAAGTGATTTTTTTTAAGAAAAGTATAAATGCTGGGTGCACTTGTTCTGGGGAAAACTTTAGGGTTCAAATAAACCGACAAAATGAATATAAAAATTTTAATCTATTCTTTCTCCATATCTCCGTCTGTCAGGTTGAAAAAAAAAAAAAAAAAAAAACAACCTAGAAAAACATATATTCTCTGATGATCCTGAAATGAGGAATAAATATTTATGAGAGGAAATGTTTCAGTGTCACAATTATTGAAACTTTTATTTTCAATTGTTTCCCATTTCAAATGGGAAAGCAATCAAAAAGTCTGAACACAAGATGTCATGATGGGATCAGTACTTCATTTTGATACCCACTTGAGATGCTGAATCAGGACTACATACCTGAAATGTCGATCCGCTTTAACTGGTAAGTCTTGTACTCAGGACTGCTATTTCATTTAAAGTTATTTTGAGGGACTTTTGTTACAGACACTGCTGGATCTTCATACTAACCAGATTTGGTTGTCATTAAATAGAGATGGAAATTACTCTTACGGATGGCCTTTTATGTACCAAAGCAGAGTTGTTGTAACTTCCTAGACAGATGTAAAACCCATGAAACTGTAGACCGAAAAAAAAAAATAAAAAATAAAAAAAATGAGTAAAACCTTCCTACCGACCCTTTTTATGGCACGGAACCTGAAACACAACTCTTTCTTTTTTATTGGTCTAGTATAATTTTTCTTTAAGCTATCTTGCAACTGATTAGTTACCAATGATTGACAATAATTATATTGATAAAACAATTAAAGTGGCATCAACTTGAAAAACATTAAACAAAATAAGAGTTGGGGCTACTTAATTATAGTGTCTGACTTGTTCAAGACGCTCAGCCTTCAGTTGAACCTGCTAAGTTGCAGCTGATGAATTCCAGCTAACAAGTTAGCTGTTGCGTTCCAGCCTATAAGATTATTGTCAGCGACCTGAACGCTAATGGTAGACTACTCCAGTCTCTCTCTTGAAAAGCAATGCTTATAAGAGAACATGAGAAGGGAGTTGCTACAATTTTGGCTAAAAAGCCCCTGAACAGTCAAGCTACGTTTTCTCTTTCTTCTCCAATTATTCTGTATTGACGATGTGAACACACAGACGATAATCAGACAACTGACTTCTTGATGTGTGCATGCTGCTAATAAAGCTGTTAACACAGCAACTCCTAGTGTCCACTAGGGCACCCCCTTTTAAAGTCACAACTACTTCTGAACTCATATGAGGGAGATTGGGTAATACTAATACTGTATATAAGCGTCTGCCTTCTATTGATTATTTAATGAGGGTCTGATTAAGAACTTGTGATTACAACAGTTTTGCCTAACTTCTTTCTGTCAATATAAAGGAATCTTTGTAGACTTCATGGTACATGCAAGTTGATTATAAAGAGACATAATATACCCACTCAGAATTCGTGTCAGAATTTGACCGGACTGTCAATTATTGTAAACAACTGAATATGGGTTACTCTCCCTGAATTATTACAGCTGCAACTGTAGTTTACTATAGCCGCAAACGCGTCATGGTTTTACATATCAGTGTATTTAAACAATGGATGTTCCATTGTCTCTATGTTAAGTAAAACTCGTAATTGGCGGGATTGTTGGCCTTGTTAACTCAACTGGAAGAACACCTGACTTGCAAGCTGGGGGTCGCAGATTACAGTCCTGCATCGGGCACACTTTTTCCTCCTTAGTTTACTTTAATGGCGCCCAAAAAAAACACGGGGTTGGTGTTGATAAGTGCAGGTATATATAGGCTAGAAACTTGAGTATGTTCAGTTGATGCCTGGCACTTAAAAGGGGGAGGAGTACGGTGATTGGCGGGATTGGTGGCCCGGTTAGCTCAGTTGGTAGAGCACCTGACTGCAAGCAAGGGGTCGCAGGTTCGAGTCCTGCATACTTTTTCCTCCCTAGTTTACTTTAAAACTATAGTGAATTTTCAATAACCGAAAATCATATCATAGCTGGACAATGGGATTCTTATTTTTCCCCAGAGAACTGAATTTGACAAGACCAGCAAATTGTCTCCAAATTGTTTCCTGGAAATAAAAAGAAACAAGAGGGCCATGATGGCCCTGTAACGCTCACCTGAGCAACATAGCACTTTGAGAGCCTGATCTAGAACTGATCAAGGCAAACATTCTGATCAAAGTTCAAAATGATTATATTAACAAGTAAGACAATGTAGCATGTCTAATGGACTGTGAAATAAAGGTCAAGGTCAAATATGGATGACTGCACTCAAGAGGCCATGCTAATATGTATGCATGTACTAAGTACATTGACCTAGAAATCGAACTTGACCTAGAAATCATCAAGACAAACATTCTGAGCAAGATTCATGATGATTGCTTCAAAAATGTGACCGCTAGAGTGTTAACAAGGTTTTCTGCTGATTTGGCCCAGTGACCTAGTTTTTGACCCCAGGTGACCCAGTTTCAAATTTGACCTAGAAATCATCAAGACAAACATTTTGAGCCAGATTCATGATGATTGCTTCAAAAATGTGACCGCTAGAGTGTTAACAAGGTTTTCTGCTGATTTAGCCCGGTGACCTAGTTTTTGACCCCACGTGACCCAGTTTCAAACACATCCTAGAACTCATCAAGACAAACATTTTGAGCCAGATTCATGATGATTGCTTCAAAAAATGTGACCGCTAGAGTGTTAACAAGGTTTTCTGCTGATTTGGCCCAGTGACCTAGTTTTGGACTCCAAGTGACCCAGTTTCGAACTTGACCTAGAAATCATCAAGACAAACATTTTGAGCAAGATTCATGATGATTGCCTCAAAAATGTGACCGCTAGAGTGTTAACATGGTTTTCTGCTGATTTGGCCCGGTGACCTAGTTTTTGACTCCAAGTGACCCAGTTTCAAACTTGACCTAGAAGTCATCAAGACAAACATTTTGAGCAAGATTCATGATGATTGCTTCAAAACTGTGACCGCTAGAATGTTAACAAGGTTTTCTGCTGATTTGGCCCGGTGACCTATTTTTTGACCCCAAGTGACCCAGTTTCGAACTTGACCTAGAAATCATCAAGACAAACATATTGAGCAAGATTCATGATGATTGCTTCAAAAATGTGACCGCTAGAGTGTTAACAAGGTTTTCTGCTGATCTGGCCCGGTGACCTAGTTTTTGACCCCAAGTGACCCAGTTTCGAACTTGACCTAGAAATCATCAAGACAAACATTTTGAGCAAGATTCATGATGACTGCTTCAAAAATGTGACCGCTAGAATGTTAACAAGGTTTTCTGCTGATCTGGCCCGGTGACCTACTTTTTGACCCAAAGTGACCCAGTTTTGAACTTGACCTAGATTTAATAGAGGCAAACATTTTGAGCAAGTTTCATCAAGACTGGGTCAAAACTATGACCTCTAGAGTGTTAACAAGTTTTTCCTTTGATTTGACCTGGTGACCTAGTTTTTGACCCCGAGTAACCCAGTATCGAACTTGACCTAGATTTCATAGAGGCAAATATTCTGACCAAGTTTCATCAAGATTGGGTCAAAACTTTTTTTTTCTATTTTTCGCTCTGGTAACCATTTTGTTCAACAGAGCAGAACCATTTTAGCAGTTCTGGCGAAGGGGCATAAGAGGAACAGTGATGTGAAATTATTTTGAAAGCTTGCCACTGGCCACGGAGATGTTGTTATACCGGTAGGTTTTTTTCTATTTTTAGCTCTGGTGACTATTTTATTCAGCAGAGCAGAAAATTTCTGGCAATTTTGGTAAAGGGGGATGAGGAACATTTCTGTGAAAACATGTTGAAATCAGGCCACTGGCCAAGGAGATGTTTAAAAGTTTCTTTTCCCTATTTTTAGCTCTGGCAGCCATTTTTTTTCAGCCGAGCAGAATTTTTTTTAGCAATTTTGGTAAAGGGCCATAAAAGGAACACTTCTGCGAAATTACTTTGAAATCGGGACACTGGCTGCGAATGAGATGTCTTTTTTCTATTTTTAGCTCCGGCCACCATTTTGTTCAGCCAAGCGGAGCCATTTTTGTAATTTTGGTTGACGGCTTCTGGTGGAACACTTCTGCTAAAATACCTTGAAATCAGGACATTGGCCAAGGCTGAGATGTCATTTGAAGGTTTTCTATTGTTTATCTCTGGTGGCCATCTTGTTCAATGGAGCAGAACCACTGTGCCCATCTTGGATTTTCGATCGACACAATTGTCGCTTGTTTCGATCTAGAAGTCATCCTGTTGCTAAAGAGCAAGTTTTGGCCCAAAGCCATCTAAGATTTGAGAGAAGTCGAAAACTGACTTTCAAGATGGCAACTGTGGTGGCCATCTTGCATTTTCTATCTGCTTGTTTAGTTATTTTGGGTCTCATAAGCACCCTAATGCTCATCATCAAGTTTCAATTCAACTGGATTATAGAGGATATGTCCAAAATATGAATTCTCAACATTTTTCCCATGTAAATGCATGGGGAAGCTAATTTGACCTTGCCGTAATGGTCAAATGTCAACATATGATCATCATTTTAACAATTTTGGTAGATCTCCTGTCCCCGTGGATTTGTGCAAAAATAAGGCCACAGGGCTTATTTGGTTCTGGAGAAGAAGATGTTTAAAAGTTTTTAAACCCTATATGGGAATGGCAGCCATCTTGGTCAATGGACTGAGACCATTTTAGCAATCTTTCATTCCCCAACCTAAGGAGGCTCCACATAAAATTTGAGCAAAATTGGCCCAGATGCTTCAGAGGAGAAGTCGTTTGAAATTCTCAGAAGTTTTCTCATACAAATGTATGGTGCCCATACAAATGCATGGGGAAGCATACTTGACCTCGCCATAAAAAGGTCAGTCAATGTACGACCATCATTTTAGCAACTTTGGTAGACCTCCTTTCCCTGATGATTTATGCAGAGATTCAGGCCCAAGGCATCCTCTGTTCTGGAGATTATTATTTTTAAAGGTTTTTACCAGATATGGACATGGCGGCAATCTTGGTCAATGACCATTTTAACAATCCTTCGTTACCCCAACCTAAGGAGGCCCCAATGAAATTTGAGCAACATTGGCCCAGAGGCTTCAGAGGAGAAGTCGTTTGAAATTCTCAACATTTTTCCCATACTGTATGGTGCCCATACAAATGCATCGGAAGCAAACTTGACCTCGCCGTAAAAAGGTCAAACGTCAATGTACAATTATTTTAGCAACTTTAGTAGACCTCTCGTCCCCGATGATTTGAGCAAAGCTTCAGCCCAAAGGCATCCTCGGTCCTGAGGATTTTTAAAGGTTTTTACCATATACACCACGACCTCTTTATAACACGGTTCATTAGAACACGGTTTTATATATAGCACGGTTCAAAGATGGATCCCAAAAATGTATTTTTCAATATAATCTATACATTTTTATTTGGATATAACACGGTTGTTTAACTAACACGGTTTATGCTATGGACCCCAACAAGTGTTATAAAGAGGTTGTAGTGTATTGGCATGGCCGCCATCTTGGTCAGCGGACTGCGACCATTTCAGCAACATTTTGTTCCCCCAACCAAAGGAGGCTCCATATGAAATTTGAGCAAAACTGGCTCAGCGGCTTCAGAGGAGAAGTCATTTAAAAATACTTACGGACGGACGCACGGACGGACGAAAAGTGATCACGATAGCTCATCCTGAGCATAACTCAGCGCGCTTAAAAAAAAAAAAAAAAAAAAAAAAAAAAAACGTTTCATCGATGTTACCTGCTGAAATTGCCCATAGTGTTTATAAACATCAATTTTCAGCTGATAACATTCTGAAATAATTTTCTTAATTTTTATCAGGAAACGGGTTTTGACATTTCATGCAAACTGTCTCCAGCAGAGACAGGTTGCATGACATGTCGAATTCTGTTGGTGGAAATAAAATGAAAAGTACCATCAAATACATTATCTGCTGAAACTGCCGAGAGTGGTAAAGATAAATTACTCCTGCACTGATAAACTTTCCATTTATAAATGGCACATTCAATTGCGTTGAATAAAACACATAAAACCAGACAGTTTGTCTGGAGTATATTATAATGACCAAAGCTGTAGCTGACCAACCGGATTGCACCAAAATGTGACCAAGTTAAAGAGGCTGATGTAATTTCTTTTGATTGACATGCTTGCAACCAATCAGAATTCAGCAGTAGTGCCTCAGTCAGTTGATTCAAAAGAGGCGGAGTGTTGCATCATTTTAAGTACACAAGGTCAACATGTCAAGTATTGCATCAGACCATGTGTTACCACTCTACCATAAAAATATACAAACAAAAAAAGAAAAATGAAAAAAGATATACAAGATAAATAAAAGTATATTTTTTGTAAGAAAAAATAATCCCATACATTGATTAAAACAGATAAACCATGTTATTGTTGAGGTTTTGGGAATACTGTAAATTATATGGTTCCGGGTCATTTCAGCCCATAACAAAATCGAAGGGCAGTTGTCAGTTTCTGGCGAAAGAATGTGCACAGTACTGGTTAACCGCTTAGGACTAAGCCTGCCCAGTAAGCGTGTAGTTAGATAAACTGACTGCGCTCCACATTACGCCATTGGGTTGACTGGGCCGTAAACCTCAACACAAACAAACAAAATCGGCCCATGACTGAAACTGCCCGTAGCAAAATCGGCCCATAGCAATTTCGGCCCATGATTTCGAGTGTTATAGAGACTAAATATCATAAAATATAAGGAATGGATATGAAAATATATTTAAAAAATGTGTGAAGAAAATTTTATCTTCATTCTATTTTTGCATTTATCGATTGTTACCAGATATAATGCGTCCAAGTTAGTAATTACCCAAATTACCCAAGCAGTTATAATAAAGTGTCACACAAACAAAAACCGACATCCTCAGTGCCAACGGCTGTCACATGTTACTTTTATTAGACATTTTTTTCAGCAACATCTCTCTCTCTCTCTCTCTCTCTCTCTCTCTCTCTATATATATATATATATATATATATATATATATATATATATATATAAACATACTGTTCATATTAAATAGTGGGCCGAAATTGCTATGGGCTGATATTGTAATGGCGGATTTTGCTATGGGCTGAAATGGTTATGAGCCGAATTGTCCAGCGACCAATTATATTATAGTTTGGTGACCTTTCAGTCTGACCCAAACAGGGCACTGCCTTGTTCAAAGTCTGACAGTGAAAGGTCACCAAACTATGGTATATTAAATTTACATTAAACCCAAATCATAGTTTATATAAATGTGTCAGGAAAGGGGTAAGGCTCCTGGCAGCACACCCCTATGCTCTCTGATAGTAAGTGCCCGCCGCCCCACCCCCATCCTCCATACACACACACACACAAACAATGAATGAACTGCACATTATTAGTCATGGATGAAACCAATCCATGCAGACACTGCGAACATGCCATCGGCATCCAAGATCGTAAAAAACAAAAACAAGAATTTTTTACTATAAAATTTGTCTTTTCTGTTTCTGCGTTTTGTTTTCAAATGTGTACCCTAAAACTAAATCGATGGCCGAAAATTTGTCTGACCTATGCAATTTCTATAGTAGTGATTTTATTTTTTAATTTTGAATAAGAAAATAGTTTTCATTTTTCCTTGCAGAATTTGAATAATTGATGTTTCATTGTGAAAATTTCAGAATAATTGAACAAGCAGAACTTGTTGAAAATCTGGCTCAAAATTCCTACCATACAGATTTCTGCATAATTTCCATTCATTTTTACTTTGGGGAAAAGTGAAAATATTTGATTTTTTTTTTTTTTTTTTAAATCAATGACTTGTATAAAACTTTTTGTGCATAGGTAGTTACGCCGAATGGTTTTTCATCATGAATTCATGAGAAAGGTTTGCAAATTTACTTCTTCTGTGTAAAGTGCCAGACAAAAAACGACTTTCCAAAAGATGTTGTAAGGACAGCGCTTTTAAATATTACCAAGCAGCTGCAATAAAGAATTAGACAAGATTTTGCATTAGGACACGTACGCCAAATGACAGAAGAAATTGCCATTATCTCCTGTTAATACTGCCAGAAATGCATCAATAAAAAAATACTTAGCGCACTGAAGGAGATCAGAAGTTTTCTATTGAAAGTAATCCGAGTGGCTTTTCTTAATTTTTCTTTAATTTTTACCACTTACCGTCGTTAGTGACAAATATCAATACAAAGAAAAACCATTAAACATCAGAGAAGACTCGGATTACACAAGATATAATGCATAAAATCGCTAAATGCTCTTTAATAAATGATCCTAGGTTACTCAAGTATATAAGAAGACAAACCTGTGAAGAATCTCCCGCCTACAAACCTTTGAAGAAGAGTCCTCCGCCATTTAAACTTTATGACGTCATACACGTTTAGTCACATGACCAAGAAGTAGTTGAAATCGTGAATTCGTGAAGTTGAATTCGTGAAATTGAAATCGTGAATTCGTGAAGTTGAAATCGTGAATTCGTGAAGTTGAAATCGTGAATTCGTGAAGTTGAATTCGTGAAATTGAAATCATGAATTCGTGAAGTTGAATTCGTGAATTCGTGAAGTTGAATTCGTGAAGTTGAATTCGTGAAGTTGAATTCATGAATTCGTGAAATTGAATTCGTGAAGTTGAATTCGTGATTTCGTGAAGTTGAAATCGTGAATTCGTGAAGTGGAATTCGTGAATTCGTGAAGTTGAATTCGTGAAGTTGAAATCGTGAATTCGTGAAGTTGAATTCGTGAATTCGTGAAGTGGAATTCGTGAAGTTGAATTCGTGAAGTTGAAATCGTGAATTCGTGAAGTTGAATTCGTGAAGTTGAATTCGTGAAGTTGAAATCGTGAATTCGTGAAGTGGAATTCGTGAAGTGGAATTCGTGAAGTTGAAATCGTGAATTCGAGAAGTTGAAACCTTGAATTAATGTAGTTGAAATGTCACTACCAGTCTTTCGTACAATAGCGCTAACAAGTTGCCTTTGCTAAACACAAGAGAGAATGATAAACAAACGACTTGTTTGGTACATAAAATCTAACAATGTTATAACAAAACTTCAGTCGGGATTCCGAGCTGAACGTAGTACCAATGATAATTTAGTTAGACTAGAAACTTTTATCCGTGATGCTTTTATCAAACGAGAACATGTAGTTGCTGTATTTTTCGATTTGGAAAAAGCCTATGATACCACTTGGCGATATGGAATTTTAAAAGACCTACATAACTTTGGTATGAAAGGAAGACTACCAAACTTTATTAAAAGGTTTTTTGAAGATCGTACAATACAAGTGCGTGTAGGATCAACCCTATCTGATCTCTATGATCAAGATCAGGGCGTTCCTCAAGGAGCCATACTTTCAACCACGTTATTCAACGTGAAATTAAACGATATTATAAACCGTCTGGATTACAAGACAGATGGTTCTTTGTACGTTGATGATTTCTGTATATGTTTTCGCTCGAAAAATATGCGCATAATAGAAAGGCATCTACAGCAATATCTAAATAGAATTGAAGACTGGGCAACTAGAAATGGCTTTAAATTTTCCCAATCGAAAACTCAGTGTGTTCATTTCTGTCAACAACGGAAAATACACAACGATCCAGCACTCTACATATATGGATCTCAAATACCAGTTGTTGCTGAATCAAAATTTCTTGGGGTTATATTTGATAGAAAACTCTCCTTCATACCCCATATAAAATACGTGAAAGCGAAATGTTTAAAAGCATTAAACCTTTTAAAAGTTTTATCTCACACAAGTTGGGGAGCGGACAGAACAACTTTTCTTCACCTGTATCGTTCTTTAATTCGATCAAAACTTGATTATGGGTCCATCGTATATGGATCTGCTAGAAAAATTATATCTACAGATGTTAGACACTGTACATAATCAAGGACTTCGTTTGGCATTGAGAGCTTTTCGTATCGAGTCTGAACGTGGAAGCAGATGAGCCATCGTTATGGCTACGCAGAGAAAAATTGTCTCTTCAGTATGCCATCAGACTTGCTGCTAACCCTTCTAACCCTGCTTTTGAAGTCACATTTCCACCACAATTTCAGGAATATTATGAAAGAAACCCTAACGCAATTAAATCCTTCGCGGCCTTCGTATAGCACCATATTTAGAATCTACTAATATTAACATTAAAAACATTTAAAACACTCTTTTTCTGATATTCCGTCCTGGTGCATTACTAAACCAAATATTCTTTTCGATTTACACAACAGCAAAAAGTCACTTTCTGATTCACATCTTATGAAACAAAACTTCCAAGAATTACAGTCGCGACTTTCAGATTATCAATACATCTACACTGATGGCTCAAAAGTTGAAGATAAGGTTGGCTGTGCGTATATATCGGGCAGCCTCCATGAAAAGATCCGTCTTCCTGATGGCTCATCTATTTTCACTGCTGAATCCAAGGCTATTGATATGGCTTTGGATTACGTTATGAATAACTCTTTAGAGGACAAATTCGTTATTTTCTCGGACTCCCTTTCTGTTTTGAAATCTCTAAATCACACATCTTCAAAAAATCCCAAAATCCAGAACGTGATAGAAAAACATCATCAGCTGTCGAAAACTAAGGAAATTTTGTTCTGTTGGCTCCCCAGCCATGTTGGTATAAAAGGTAACGAAGCTGCTGATGTAAAAGCAAAGGCCTCACTCGATCTAGAAATTTCGAATTTTAAACGTCCATGTACAGATTTTAAACCTTTTATCAACAGGTACGTCGGCCTCGGTGGCTCAGTTGGATGCGCCGTCCGACTGGAGACCAGGAGGTCGCGGGTTCAACCCCCGCCGAGGTCGGCAACATTCTTTTGTGGAGATTGGTCATGAAATATTTTCTACGGTCATTCTCTCCCTTCCGCTGATTCAAGAAGGGCAGTTGTCAGTTTCTGGCGAAAGAATGTGCACAATACTGGTTAACCGCTTAGAGGACTAAGCCTGCCCAGTAAACGTGTGGTTAGGTAAACTGACCGCGCTCGACATGACCCCATTGGGTTGACTGGGCCGTAAAACCTCAACACAAACAAAATCAACAGGTACATCTTGTCCAAATGGCAGCTGTCCTGGGACAGAGCGACATTTAATAAACTACATGAAGTAAAACCGGTTCTTGGTAAAAATACCACTTATCAGTCATTAAGGCAAGAAGAAGTGGTTCTTACTCGTCTACGTATTGGTCATACTAGACTCACATATTCTTATCTACTCAAACGAGAAGATCCGCCATTTTGTATCAGCTGTAATGAACTTTTTACGGTGAAACACTTCCTGATCGACTGCATTGAATTCTCTCATGTGCGACGTCAATTCTTCCAAACAAATGACCTGAGATACTTATTTGAAAATGTACCGGCTGTACTTGTGTTTTTAAAACACATCAATCTTTTTAACAAAGTATAACTGTTTTAATTTTTAAATTCGTTATAGTTTTACATTTTATGCATTTATGACTTATCATTATAATCGTTTCATTACAGAACCATGTTAGTTTACCATTTTGACGCAAATGACCTCATGGGTTGATGTGTCGTTAAACCTGAACTCATCATTATGATATCTGATATATGAGTTATCTTAAATAAATATCTTGTGTGTTTTAAGATATATTGTATGCGTATAAGACACCTTTATTGACGTATAAAATATCTAAAATGCTATCAAGAATGCTATATAAGTTATCTAGTGTAGGACATAAGATCTTAATTATTAAAGAAGATATATCATTTATTCAATTAAATAAGATATCTTATTTAGTACATCAGATACTTTATTTACTATATCAGATATCTATATTCATATATTAGATATCTTAGTTAACAAATAGAATATTCCGGTAAATAAGCTATCTTATATGTTGAGTTAAATAAGATATCTCACAAATAATATCATATATCTTACATAGGAAATGAGATATCTAATATATAAGATATCTGAAGTAGTATGTCAGATATCATCTATCCTCTATTGGATATCTTATATCCTATATAGGATATCACATGTATAAGATATATTTTTGGCATAATAAACAGTAAAATATGGTGGCATAGATATCATTGATAGGACAATAATTCAGGTATCTCAAATACTTCATAAGATATCCAAATGCTATATGAGATATCTAATTTACTATGTATCTTATAAGCCGGCCTCGGTGGCTCAGTTGGATGCGCCGTCCGACTGGAGACCAGGAGGTCGCGGGTTCAACCCCCGCCGAGTTCGGCAACATTCTTTCGTGATCATGAAATATTTTCTACGGTCATTCTCTCCCTTCCGCTGATTCAAGAAGGGCAGTTGTCAGTTTCTGGCGAAAGAATGTGCACAATATTGGTGAACCGCTTAGAGGACTAAGCCTGCCCAGTAAACGTGTGGTTAGGTAAACTGACCGCGCTCGACATGACCTCATTGGGTTGACTGGACCGTAAAACCTCAACACAAACAAACAAATGTATCTTATAAACATATATGCTAGCTTATTTAAGGTATTGACATAAATTAATTAGTACAAAGGATTAATATGTGTATCTTAGAGAGTATATAACTTGTATGCCAAAATTATAGCTATCTTATATGCTCAGGAAATGATGGTATCTAATACGCTCAAGCACATTTTCATTGTCATTTTGAGTGCAAGGATAAAATTTATTCCAATACTTTTTATAGGTGGACGACAACTGGCTTATATAGCAAATAATATATCTTTTATATTATGGAAGATACCTAATATTATGAGATAAAAGAAATTTTACAGATTTTATAAGTATACGTATAGTATAAAAGGTATATATAAGATATTTGGTTTTAAATAATAAAACGGCTCCCTGTACTTTTGGCGACAGACCAGGTTATACTGTTTTCTCCAATTTCATTCATGTGTTGCTTTATTGTTGTTTGGATGTACATTTACTGAAACTGAGACACTGCTTATCATTTTTGCGACTAACAGCACTTTGTAGCGTGATGGGTGCAATGGTAAAGCCTCTAATTCAAGATTGGGAGTTAGCAGTTCGGCCCCACTGAGCACCAAGTGTTGTTTCTTTGAGCAAGGCACTTTATACACATTGCAATTTTAGTACTTATTTCCACCAAGGAATGTCTGGCAAAAGAAATACCCAAGAGGGCTTTGGCAGTGTTTGATGATAGATATATTGCCTAGGGGCATTTGTTTTGGCAGGATGATGGAGGGTCTGCAACAAAGTTAATGCTGACAGTGCAGAATATAAAATACTGTGGGCAATATTTGTAGGTGGCTTCTACAAATAAATTCAACACAGACAATTGACAGCCTTAAGGAGATCGCATCTCTGTCGTCCAAGCCACTGTGGCAGCTGTCTTCATCGCTCCATAAACAGCTATTCTTCATGTTTTTTTTTTTTTTGTTGTTTTTTTTTTACTGTACATAGAGGACTTTTAATATTTAACTGGTTTTTCTGGAAGATTGCATCGGTTCCATCCTCCTAATAGGTCAACTGTACAATATCAAGAAGATTGCTGATCTTTTTTCCGGAAGGAGAATAGAGGCTTCCTCAGGGGGTACCTGTTTCCTGCCGGCCTCGGTGGCTCAGTTGGATGCACCGTCCGACTGGAGACCAGGAGGTCGCGGGTTCAACCCCCACCGAGGTCGGCAACATTGTTTCGTGGAGATTGATCATGAAATATTTTCTACGGTTATTCTTTCCTATCCGCTGATTCAAGAAGGGCAGTGGTCAGTTTCTGGCGAAAGAATGTGCACAATACTGGTTAACCGCTTAGAAGACTAAGCCTGCCCAGTAAATGTGTGGTTAGGTAAACTGACCGCGCTCGACATGACCTTATTGGGTTGAATGGGCCGTAAAACCTCAACACAAACAAACAAAACCTGTTTCCTTGTTCCCCAGAAAACAAAATCGGCATTTTCCCTTGTTCCCCAAAATCAAAATCTTGATTATTATGTTCCCTGTTCCCCCAAATTGCCTTATGTTCTCCTGTTCCTTCTAGTTTTAGACTTTTGTTCCCTTGTTCCCCTGAAATGAATGACCTATTCCCCAGTTCCCCCAAACTCCCGGGAAGGCCTCAGAATATTGCGCTTATGTAATAAAGCATGCTAACTTTTGTGTCACTTTCGGTAGACATTGTCTAGATCTATTTATTGATTGCTGCATGAGCCAAATATGTAACAGATTAAGACAACAAGTCCAATAAATGACTTGTACATGAAAGATAATGAACACATAAAATCTAAAATAACAATAATAATAAAATACGCAAATACCATTGATACCGATGGATGTGTAAAGTTAGTGCAAGGATAAATTTTATAGACATTCCAATATTTTTATAGATGGACGGACAACTTGCTTAAGTCCCAAATCCAAAAGTAAAAAAAAAAAGTGTAAGTAATTATAAATTGATCAGTTGAGTAAGTAAAATAATTACAAATCATTTAATCGATGCACGATTAATTAAAATGTTAACAAATCTATGAACCAAACAAAAATAATAATAATAATTTTCGTGATGTTATATATATATATATATTATTTACAGGTGGACCGAAAATACTTGCTTAATAGATTAGCCAAAAGCGAAAAGTAAAATTATTACAAATCGATGCATCGATGAATCAAAAATTTCATTTTGACTTACCAAATTCGTACACTTAGAAACTTTAAACTGCATGAATAAATTTTAACCATGTTCCAATAGTTTTTACAGGTGGACCGACAACTTGCTTAAGTCGAATATCCAAAAGCGAAAAATAAAAATAATTAAAAATCATTTAATCAATGCATCAGTTAATTAAAACTGTCATTTTGAGTTACCAAATCTGTGAAACGAAAAAAAAAAATTTCTACATGAATAAATTTTAACAATGCTCAATATTTTTTACTTGCTTAAGTCGAATATCCGAAAGCGATAAGTAAAATAATTACAAATCGATTAGGCAATGCATCGATTCATCCAAATTGTCATTTTGAGTACACCGATAAAATTTTTACTGCATGAATATATTAAGCAATTCAAATATCTTTTACTGGTGGACCGACAACTTGCTTAAGTCAAGCATCCAAAAGTGAAAAGTAAAATAATTACAAATCGAATCGGCAATGCATTGATTCATCCAAATTGTCATTTTGAGTACACCGATAAAATTTATACTGCATGAATATATTTAGCAATTCAAATATTTTTACCGGTGGACCGACAACTTGCTTAAGTCAAACATTCAAAAATGAAAAGTAAAATAATTACAAATCGATTATGGCAATGCATCGATTCATCCAAATTGTCATTTTGAGTACACCAATAAAATTTATACTGCATGAAAATATTTACAATTCAAATATGTTTTACTGGTGGACCGACAACTTGCTTAAGTCAAACATCCAAAAGTGAAAAGTAAAATAATTACAAATCGAATCGGCAATGCATCGATTCATCCAAATTGTCCTTTTGAGTACACCGATAAAATTTATACCGCATGAATATATTTAGCAATTTAAATATTTTTTACAGGTGGACCGACAACTTGCTTAAGTCAAATATCCAAAAGTGGAAAGTAAAATAATTAAAATAAATCGCATCGCATTAAATGACAACACAATTTTCATTTTGAGTTGCCGAATCAATGAACCGAAAACATTAAAACTGCACGAATAAACTGTAGCAATGTTCCAATATTTTTAACTGGTGGACAGACCTTGCTTAACTGGAAATAGCCAAAAGTGAAGAGTAAAACAATTACAATCGATAAATCGATTCATTAATCTATGAAAGCGATATAATTTATATATTGGATAACATTAATTTATACCACATGGATACATTTTAGCAATATTTTACAGATGGATAGACAAGTTGCATAAGTCGAAACTATAAAAGGAAAAAGTAAAATAATAACAAACTACATATTGATTAATCTACGATTCAATCAATTAAAAGTGTCATTTTGATTTACCAAATCAGTGTACTGATAAAATATATACTTCGGATTCAGTATTATTACTGGTGACAAGCCTGTTAAATGATGAACATTTGCCAGGACCTTCAAATGATATAATGTCCACCAACAATTATTATACTGCACCAATACATCTTTATCAACATACGAATGGTTTTGTGGGTGTAAGGATATTATATTGATGCATTGGCAGGTTACTGGTCTACTACTATATATATCGGTACATCATTATACATAAGCTGATAAAAATTATCAGTGCACACATCAGTTATCGGTTCACAGGTTTTGTTGCTTTGCATTGCCACACTTACATCTGGTTTGGATCATCATCAGCTTTATTTTCACATGTATAGAACTACTGCAGCATCGATAAAATTGATCAGTCCATCAATAATATTTTATCATTGATAAGACTACATTGATATACTCGTGATTTGTATTTTAGCACAGTCCTGTGGATATACAAGTTGTCAACTCTTATCTGCCAGTTTATCTAGGATACAGTAAGACCTGAATGCTATATACGAACAGAGGGGATATTTTTTCTTTCTCACTATTTTTTTATTCATATGATTTAGTTTTCACGGTGTAGAATTATGAGTTTAAATAAATTCGATTTTATAACAGATATACCGAAGACGAGGTCTGTTTGTATTTACTTTATGTGTATGTTAGACTGTTGGGGTTATAAGGATTTTATTTTTAGTAACACATTTCTTTTTCACTGGAAACGATTAACTTTGATATATATCATTCTTTAATTTGTATACCTTGATATGTTAATATCGTAAGACGTTCTGACATTTCTCATGACCTGAAAGATCTCATACACGCAGCGTGAGTTTCGTCAGGTACTTCCGGTTTCAGACTTTCGGTCTGAAAGATCTCATGGTCTGACGGATCTCACGCTACACCGGCCTATTGTACAATGCACACCAATATTCCACTACCAATTAGGGTCCCAGTCCTTTCCTTTCTGACAACAGGATTAAGATTCTTTTGACAGGTGAACATCTTTTGTTTGTTTGTTTGATTCGGCCTTAACGTCGTTGTCAACAATCTTATACCCAGTGAGCATTCTACATAAATCTATATGGAGCCGTTATCGGCCCGTCAGGGTGTCGTAAAACTCAACTCAGTCAATCATTTGCAAGGTCACTGCAGTAGAAAAATTGGAAATTCACGGTGGCGGACATCTGTTTTCTCTAAAAAAAACTGTTACTATACAGACAGCCCTCTTTATACCGACACTCGATATAACGACAAAGAATATTGTACTTGATAATTTAAAGAAACATATGGTTTGGATATTTGTAAGATTCGCCTCAGTGAGGCGATTCTAACAAATATCCAAAATAGTTGTTGTATTGGGAAATGAGACCGGCACAGTGGCTCAGTGGTAGAGCGTCCGCTTTGTGACCGGGAGGTTGCGGGTTCGATCCCCTTCCGGGTCATACCAAAGACTTTAAAAATGGTACTAGCTGCTCTTTCGCTTGGCGCTCAGCATTAAGAAAGTAGAGCTAGAACTGGTCAGCTCAGTGTCAGTATAATGTGACTGGGTGGAATATCATGTCAAAGTGTCTGGGGCGTGATATTTCAGTGAGGCAGCACTCTAAAAGTGAGCATTGAGCTCCCTGCCACATCCAGACACCGTCGTGATATGACTGAAAAAGGTTGAAAGCGACGTTAAGCCCAAATCAAACAAACAAAATTGGGAAATGAGAACAAAACAAGACCTTTCTTACATATCAATCTGCTCATTACGTATTCTGTACAACAGCGAATTCATTTTAATGGCAAAGTCTTTGGGAACAAATGATATCGTTGTAACGAGGGTTCACTGTAGTTGTAATTGTTTTGAAAAAGGAATGCGAACCTGGGACAGGCCCACCGTATCCACTGTCCACTCGGTGTTGCTCACCGCGTTTACCGCTATGGTCATCGCTTGCCAGTGCACCTTTTTCCTCTCATTTCTTACGAATGCAGAATGCATTCCAAAGAGAATTTTTTGTTCTTCTCCCTCAGTAAAACGTCAATGTCTTTAAATTTGTAATTTTCTTGTTTGCTTTTTCTTACATCTTGGACTCGTGTAATCTACTTAACACGGCTGTGGTAAGCCCGCATGTGATATTTTGATCGATTGTTATTATTTATAGCCATGGTTTTTCTTGTCGCTGTGACGTCAGAGTGCTTTTGATAGAGGGTTATCTGTAAAACCTGGACTGGGACATTGGCAAAGAGTGCAGACCAAGATCAAATGCCTGAGAACTGTTTGATCAATGTTTGCACTGTTTGCATAAATTACAGGAAGTTAAGCGTAAGTCCCCGTTCAGGACCATTTTCAGAGCCTAAACTCGGGAGACAAATCGACCCATCAGTGCTGTCAGTACTTTGATTTGTACTGAAGCATAGTAAAATGTTCGATTTTTGTTTTGTTTTGTTTTTATAAAACGCACATTTATGCTCTTACAAAACTTCTAGCGTTCTTTTGATGAAACCCACGTTTGCACTTCTTAAAGGCTCCATATTCCTCAATAATTGACATTTTATTGTGATATGTTTAATACAATCAGAAATGTGCCCTTGACAGCCTGTAAAATTTCAGTTAGTCTCTCGGTTTTTAAATGAAATGATTTTTATCGTATCTCTGAATTAATTTTGCCAACATTAATTCAGAGATACGATAAAAACTCATTTCATTTTTTTATCCAGTTCAAAAACGAGAAACAAACTAAAATTTTACAGCCTGTCAGATGGCACATTTTATGATCGTATTATTACTATATATCAATTTATTAAACTTTTCATGGATAAAAAGATGTCTATTTTATTAGGAATTTGGTACAAATAAACTTACAGCTATGGCTAAGAAGTTATTAACTACTCTCTTGGCTAATTCAGCCGACAATAAATTGATATATATTTATTTTGTTATTTTTTTCCAGAAACCAAAATTTGATATTTCATGCCAATTGTCTGTACTGGAGACAGTTTGCATGAAATTTCAAAACCTATTTCCTGGGAAAAACAAAAATATTTCAATATGTCGTCTGCTTAAAATTTTACTTAGAGTGGTAAGGGTTAAAAAAAGAAGAGGCGTTTGCAAGCAGCATAAGAGTGTTCATACTCCCAGTTATTTTAGGGGTGGTTGAGTGAGGCGAATGTGTCATGTATCTTGCGTCACCGGGGCGTCCAACTGATATTGGCTTACAGTTGGGCAATGCTTGCTATCCTTGAAGCAGGTATGGGTAGAGGGGTAATTTTTTATTATTATTATTTCTTCTGTTTCTTCACTTTAATTGATTTGCCTCTTTCTCCCCTGTTCCTCTCTTTCATCTCCTTTACCATCTCTTTTATCTCTCTTCTCCCTTTCTATGGGAGACGATACAAAATGACCCACAAGGGTTGACATGTCGTTACAACCAAACACAATTGAAGAAAAACAACTCCAGTTATTGGTCTCATTTATTTTCAATTTTTGGTATAATATTTTCAAAAAGGCTGATACGAGAACTGTCGTCTAAACGTCTGCGCCGAACGAGTTAATGTCCAAACCAGCAGTGACATGTTCTGTCTCCATGATGGCGGTGGTCGTTGATACAGGTCCAGTGCAAGTGTCCGGGACATGCGTGGTGCATAGTAGCACTATTGCAGTCGGCTTGACTGTTACAAACTATGTTAAAGGTAAACAAAGCCGCGGTTAAGGAATGAATTCCATTTTCATGGATATACGATGTGTAAACGCCTCGAATCACTCACTAACTGAATAATGCCCGAAATCCATAAAACATTTTAACCTTTGTCTTGCTGAACCCGGATATACCCTGCATTTGCAAACAGTGTATCCAGATCAGTTGGAAGCCAACTGATTTGGATCTACACTGTTTGCCGTTAAGTATGTGAATTCATAGCAACAATCCGCGATCAAGTAATCTGATTGGCTGAAAATTAGAAGTGGGTGTGGCAGTTTAATTTATTCAGCATGACAGGGATTAAGTGTGTTAGTGCTTCGCCAGTTTTTACACATCGATAAAATCTACAGATATAAAATTCGTTTCTTACAATTCCAAATAGGTCAATATGGCAAAAGTTGTTCATTTTAGACATTTGCGCGCAGGAAACAGTTCTGGAATTCTCGTTTTAAAACTGCTCTCGGCCAATCAAATTACGTCTGTCTAAACCTGTCTGTTAATTTGAAATGATAGATAAATGAACCACATCATGGGAAAAGAACCATTATTGTATATTACGCGAACAGTAAATGTTCATTCGTCCTTGCACATCTACACAGTCTTGTCAGAATCCGCCATAGTATATGCGAACAGCAAAAGTTCAGGCGAGCCTCATGTCATCGGTAGGGGAAACGTCTGTAAAAGAACTAGACTTGTGGCCATGCTAAGGGACTAGGCATGCGGACTGAAATATTGATTCGACCGGAAGTTCAGAGCTATTTCCTTACCAACACAATAAAATAATGCTTCTTTCGGGATGTGCGCTCGGTGAACTCCGATCTATTAGCAGTTCCTCGCATAGTGGGATCGGTGTAGGCTATGAAGAGACCTTAAATTTCCGCCAGTGGTCTGAAGATCCCTTTCAGACGTGCGACGAAACAGTTCTGACAGTTGATTCCCTTGAAAATGTTGTCATTTCCTGAAAAGCTTTCGCTAACCAAAGACGCCCAACGTAGACTTCCCAGACTGCAGATTTTTAACTTCATTTTATCTTCATTATTGTTGCAACCAGTTGTTGCAACTCGAAATCTCACCCATGGACACCAAATCTCACCCAGTTTGTTTTGCTCCATTTCATTTTGTTTTCACTAATCATTCAAAGTTGTAATATGAAGTTATTTTATAAGTAAAACATTTTAACTAGCAATATTTTACTTATAGATAATGTGCTTATCTAATCTGTATTTCAAACCTTCCGCATAAAAAACGACAGTTTTTAGTCGTCTTAAAGAGTCTTCATCCAGAAGGTCCCTTAGGCAGTTACCTGTGTGACATCACTCTTCCCGGTCTTTTGATCACGTGTCAGTTTCTTTGAAGGATAAACAATATAACTGAGCTATGCGGGGAGGAAGGTGGGAGTTTCTTATCTATAGTTTAAATATTGCTAGTTAAAATGTTTTACTTATAAAAACTTCATTTTAACTGCACAATACATTAACCTATAGATAATATGCTAGAATTTGCAGATTAGGAGGGAGGAGCTCCCATAGTTCTAACACAAATAATATAAAATCCCTATACTTCTGGATTAAGGCTCAGGAAACTCTAAGGGATAAGATATATTCATGATATACAATCCTAAAAATGATCTAAATTCCTATCATATATGTAAGATATTAATTACCTTAATATATGTGATAAAAAGGTAAGAGAAAAGTCCAGGGAGTGCCACAATCACAAACAGCAGCCCTTCCTAGACACCATAGACTTTGGAGGCTTTCAGTCTTCTCTAGGCGCCAAAGGCTCTATTTTCCTGACCCTCATCACTTTTTGGGCAACAACAATTTGGCCCAAAGTGTGAAAATTAGCTGCTTGTTGAGACATGTCTCTCAAGTAGAATTTTGCAAAAGAAGATTGATTCCATACTGCTACTTTGAGTATTTCGTTAAGCGGAACCTTATTATCAAAGAATGTCCAGGAAGAAGAAAGCGCCCTAACTTCATGAGCTATAATTTTAAGGAAAGAGATGTCTACGGGTGAGTTTCCTATATGTAAGCTTAATAGTATAAGATACCCATCTCGAGATAGAAGCCTTAGAGATGACTTGATTGCCTTTAATTGGTAGGAATAATCTAGTTCTATTCTGATGATAAGAACTAGTCATTTTAATGTAAAGTTTTAACCGGCACAGTGACTCAGTGGTAGAGCGTCCGCTTTGTGACCGGGAGGTTGCGGGTTCGATCCCCGGCAGGGTCATACCAAAGACTTTAAAAATGGTACTAGCTGCTCTTTCGCTTGGCGCTCAGCATTAAGAAAGTAGAGCTAGGAATCGGAACTGGTCAGCTCAGTGTCAGTATAATGTGACTGGGTGGAATATCATGTCAAAGTGTCTGGGGCATGATATTTCAGTGAGGCAGCACTCTAAAAGCGAGCATTGAGCTCCCTGCCACATCCAGACACCGTCGCGATATGACTGAAAGATTGTTGAAAGCGACGTTAAGCCCAAATCAAACAAACAAATAATGTAAAATTTTAATGCTCTTATCGGGCATAAAAGTCTATTCAATTGTTCGTTTTTGCATGTTTGCGCTAAACAAGGGATAACTATACGATCTGGGCAAATGGACGAAAGCTGATTCTTAACCAAAAACGCAGTTTGTACTATCAATGACACTGAACCGTCTGATTGATTGAAGCTTAAATGATTTGCACCCATTGCCAAATCATGAATTTCGCTTTATCTTTTAGCCGTGGCAAGAGCTAATAGAAATGCTGTCTACATCGTAACATGAAGTTCAGATGCCTTATGTTGAGGTTCGTATGGGGCTTTCTGTAGACATACTAAGACCCTAGATAAATCCCATGTTTGTGTAAGAGATCTTTGTACTGGACGTTGCAATTCGAAAGATCTAATTAATTCTGTCAAGACTGTGTTATATCCGATTCTAGTACCAGTCTTAAATCAAAGAGTATTTGAGATCATAGATCTATAGTCTTTGATTGTACTTATTTAATTTTTTTTTTCAGAAAAGAGGTGAATAAGGAAGTCGGCTATAACTGTAAGAGGGGCCGAGACTGGATTAACCTTCTTTCTATGACACCAATTGTAGTAGAAGACCCATTGTAAATCGTAGACTTTCTGAGTAGATGTTCGTCTTGATTTTGAGACAAGGCTGCAACGTTTTGCGATAACGTTTTATCTCTAATTGATTGCTTCATAACTCCCAAGCGTGAAGAGCGAGTAATGGGAGATTTGGATGTTGAAACTTTCCTTTTGATTTTGTCAGTAGTTTCGGAATGAGCGGGGTACGAATTGGAGCTGATACTAATAGTTGTAACACCTCTGAGAACCAAGGACATGGAGGCCAAAGAGTAGCAATAAGAACTATTCTGCACCGAGATTGGCATATCTTGGTTAGTACAGAGGGTATCAGAATTGTTGGTTGAAATGCATATGCATGAAGAAAATTCCAGTCCATATATAATGCGTCTATCGCTAAGGCATGATTGTCCAGAACTGGAGATACATTCAATTGAAGTTGATTGAATCGTGTCGCAAACAAATCCACATTTGGATAATTGAGCATTTGGAAAATGGATTTCGCCACAGATTGATCCAAAGCCATTCTGTTTTGAGAGGTCTGTCCAATCTCGAAAGACGGCCTGTCAATATATTGAATTTGCCTGGAATATGACGAACTCTGATCACGATGTCGTGTTCCAAACACCAATGGAGGATCTCCCATACCTCTATGCATAGGTTGGGAGAATGTGTTCCTCCTTGTGTGTTGATATATGAGATCACTATTGTATCATCGGTAGAGATCATAACACAGTGCTAAACGAATGGCCATCATTTCCAGAATATTGATAAGGAGCTGGGATTGCTCTTCCGACCAGCGACCATGAAAGGATAGTCTCCTCGGCTCGAGATGAGCTCCCCATCCATAATGACAGACATCCGTAGAAAGGAATGCATTAGGATCTGGAGGATGAATGGAAATCGAATAATGCGGTTGATCGGAACCTGATGATCGAGAGGAAGACTTGAGGTATCCAGAGAGGTAAGAGACACATTCGAAGCGGACGGAAGTAAAGTCTGCCTAGGAGAACGAAATCTGCTGCTGCACTATGTTTGCCCAAAAGTGAAAGGAAAGTTCATGTCGAAACTTTAGTCTGAGAAAGAAATAGTTCGATAGTCAGAAGTAGAGAATCGACTCGGTCTGGTGGTACCATGACTATATTTTTTTTTTGTGTCAGAAATCCCATTCCTATAAACGTGAATTATCAAATCTGGCTTCTTTAGATTTGGAATGAACCCTAGACATTGCACAGTTTGAAGGCAATATATTGTGTGAGATACTAGTCGGTTGCTAATTAGATCTCATAAGCCAATCGTCTAGGTATGGAAATTACGAGCTGGCACGTTGACGCAAGTGCGCTGCTATTACGTCCATTAGTTTGATGAAAATCCACGAACTTAGGGACATTCCGAAAGGTAAGGCCGTGAATTGGAAGTACTGATCCTCGAACATAACTGAAGATACTTCCTGGATCGAGGGTGAATCGGAACATGTAGGTAAGCATCTGTCAGGTATATGGAGACAGTCCAGTCGTTGACCAATATCGATTGTCGTACTGACTTAACTGTCTCCATCTTGAATGGTTGTTTCCTTATGTATTGATGTAGCAGAGAAAGGTCTATTACCGGACGTAACTTTCCATTCTTTTTCGGAACAAGAAATAGCCGGGAATTAAAACCGGGAGTTTCCGGATTTTGTACCCTTCCCACTGTTCGTTTCTGGAGAAGTTCCGCAATCTCTTCTAGTAATAACGGGGAGGAAGATTGACTCAGACTAACCGGAACTGACGAAAGAGGGGAAGTTGACCTGAATGGTATACTGAAACCGTCTCGAACGATAGAGATAACTCATTTGTTGTGTGTTAATTCTTCCCATTGTTCCTCCCACTGGAATATCTGGGCGTGGTAAGAAAGGCGGTGGCAAGGGTTGAACTTTTTGGAAGACGAAGTATGTTTAGAGGAGGGGAACTGTTTCGTGTTACTGCTCCTCTTAGAAAAGTCCTTTCTAGTAACGGACGTGAAGAACTGGGTTTGAGTTTTAGATCTGTTGGATCTGTTTAGGTCTAGACGACTTGTTCGGCTGTCTAGGTCTCTTAAACACTCCTGACGCCAAATAAGATGATTTTAAGTGTTGTACATTAGTACTGGTTGAGGAAGAAGTTAGAAATCTCTGTTGTTGCGCTTCGTAATTAGATTTAGCAACTTCCTTGATTTTGTTATCAAACAAAGATTTAGCATTGATTGGTGCATTCCTCAGTTCGTAACTAGAATTGTCCAATAATAATTTTGATGTGGCTATAGCTGCGTCACGTCAAGCCTGAAACAGCTCTCTAGCCAAAATAGTTGACATTGCTGTCGAATGTCTAATGGATTTTGCCACAGTCTCCAAGTGTCTAGACAGGGCAGTGACTGACATGAATTGATCGCCACTAATTTGCTAGCTCTCTTTTCCAAGCATTCTAGATTTTTGACTGGGACGGAACATCTTCCCCTACTAGAAACAGCCTATAACGAAGCTAGCTGGGGAAGATCTTCCGTAGGAAAATATTGATTCTGGCTTTTGTAATATTCCGTCGGAGCCAAGGACGAAACTGAATTCTGTGGGCATGGCCAGTCTTTACCAAAGTTTTCAGAATACTCTGCATTAACTTTGTAGTATTTTTCACTAGTTTTGACTGCGGAATAACAATAATTGAGTAGCCCGAGACTCCATTAAGTGCTCAATTCCTGACAGTGGTTTCGCAGGAGTGATTTCCTCCATAGGCTTAGGACATCTCCTGCGGAAGTAGTCGAAATACTTCATTAATAGCCCTGTCAAAGGACCAGGTTTCTGTATCCCTTGATGATCGTTGCACCACATTATCAGAATGTATGACAGGTGTGTGATCAAATTATCTTGTTCTTTAATATCTACCATATTACGTCTTCTTCTTTTGTATGAGTGTTTGGACCCCTTTGATTTTTTGCTTCTCCTTTTGAAGCCAAAGAGGAAGATTTAGAAGAGGAGGAAGAAGACGATCTATGTCTTCTCCTCTTCTTTGACTTGTGTTTTGTTTTAGGCTGGTCTTTCCTACTTCGCCTAGTTTTAGATGTATGCCTGTCAGTTGAGTGCCGAATATTACTAGGCGGATCGATAATAATACTTGGATCCGACATTTGACTGAAGTCTGGCTCTAGAGGTAATAATATTCTCTTTGAGATTGTTGAGTTCTGAGGCTCATTCGATAATGACTGCTCAGAACTCCTGTGTGTCTGTTTGGCTACCCGGTATTCAGTGCTGATCGACAGATGCCTGATGACCGGTGTCTGTTCAGTTGACTGGTGCCTAGTGACTAGTTGACCGGTGACTGATGCCTGGTGATTAAATGCCTGGTACTGGTGCCCGGTGCATGGTGATCACTTATTGATGACAGGTGACTGGATGACTTGTTACTGGTGACCGGTGCCTGGTACTTGGAATCAGATGACCGATGACTGGTTGACCCGTGTCTAATTGACCGATGATTAATTGCCCGGTGACTGGTTGACCGGCGACTGTTTGACCATTGACTGACTGGTTTGACCGATGCCTGGTCGACTATTGACCGGTGCCTGGTGGACTGACTGCTCTCAGCGCCCATATATTCGCCATCCTGATGGGTCTTACCACTGCCAGTATAGCTCTTTGGGGTGGTGCTTCCATCTAAGAAAGAGTTGTATTCAGACGCATCTGAATCAACCTCCTGTCTCTTCTTGTACTGTTTCTTCTTTCTCATGACTGATTTTCTTGCAGAGTAAGTGCGTCTTTTATCTGCAAGAATCCAGATCTTCTCTGGCCAGAGACTACAGGTGGATGATGATGATGAGTTCAGGTTTAACGACGCATCAACCCATGAGGGTCATTTGCGTCAAAATGGTGAACTAACATGGTTCTGTAATGACACGATTATAATGATGTCATAAATGCATAAAATGTAAAACTAGAACGAATTTAAAAACTAAAGCAGTTATACTTTGTTAAAAAGATTGATGTGTTTTAAAAACATAAGTATGTTATCAGTCGGTACATTTTCAAATAAGTATCTCAGGTCATTTGTTTAGAAGAATTGACGTCGCATATGAGAGAATTCAATGCAGTCGATCAGAAAGTGTTCCACCGTAAAAGGTTCATTACAGCTGATACAAAATGGCTGATCTTCTCGTTTGAGTAGATAAGAATGTGTGAGTCTAGTATGACCTATACGTAGACGAGTAAGAACCACTTCTTCTCGCCTTAATGATCGATAAATGGTATACCGGTTTTATTTCATGTAGTTTATTGAATGTCGCTCTGTCCCATGACAGCTGCCATTTGGATAAGATGTACCTGTTGATAAAAGGTTTAAAATCTGTACATGGAAGTTTAAAATTCGAAATTTCTAGATCGTGAGGCCTTTGCTTTTACGTCGGCAGCCTCGTTACCTTTTATGCCAACATGGCTGGGAAGCCAACAGAACAAAATTTCCTTTGTTTTCGACAACTCGTGATGTTTTTCTATCAGCTTTTGAATTTTGGGATTTTTTGAAGATGTGTGGTTTAGAGATTTCAAAACAGAAAGGGAATCCGAGAAAAGAACGAATTTGTTATCTAAAGAATTATTCATAACGTAATCCAAAGCCATATCAATAGCCTTGTTCAGCAGTGAAAATAGATGAGCCATCATGAAGACGGATCTTTTCATGGTGGCTGCCGGATATATACGCACAGCCAACCTTATCTTCAACTTTTGAGCCATCAGTGTAGATGTGTTGATAATCTGAAAGTCGCGATTGTAATTCTTGGAAGTTTTGTTTTATGACATGTGAATCAGAAAGTGAATTTTTGCTGTTGTGTAAATCGAAAAGAATAGTTGGTTTAGTAATGCACCAGGATGGAATATCAGAAAAAAAGTGTTTTTGGATTTTTTTAGTATTAATATTAGCAGATTCTAAAAGTGGTGCTACACGAAGGCCGAAGGATTTAATTGCGTAAGGTTTTCTTTCATAATATTCCTGAAATTGTGGTGGAAATGTGACTTCAAAAGCAGGGTTAGAAGCGTTAGCAGCAAAAAAGGTAAGAGAAATGTCCAGGGAGTGCCACAATCATAAACCGCAGCCCTTCCCCAAGAGGAAGAGGAAACCGACAAATCTAAACAAGCACAAACCGAACAAACGTACGAAAAGCACTAAGATTAGCTCTCTCTTCCCCAAGCGAGGTAATCGCAATACTAAAAGGACTGAAAAACACAAGAACAAAATGACACACGGAAAGACATACAACAAATCGCCAATATATATCGTATATATCGGGCAGCCACCATGAAAAGGTCCGTCTTCCTGATGGCTCATCTATTTTCACTGCTGAATCCAAGGCTATTGATATGGCTTTGGATTACGTTATGAATAACTCTTTAGAGAACAAATTCGTTATTTTCTCGGACTCCCTTTCTGTTTTGAAATCTCCAAATCACACATCTTCAAAAAAAAAAAAAAATCCAGAACGTGATAGAAAAACATCACGAGTTATCAAAAACTAAGGAAATTTTATTCTGTTGGCTCCCGAGCCATGTTGGCATAAAAGGTAATGAGGCTGCCGACGTAAAAGCAAAGGCCTCACTCGATCTAGAAATTTCGAATTTTAAACTTCCATGTACAGATTTTAAACCTTTTATCAACAGGTACATCTTATCCAAATGGCATCTGTCATGGGACAGAGCGACATTCAATAAACTACATGAAATAAAACCGGTTCTTGGTAAAAATAACATTTATCGGTCATTAAGGCGAGAAGAAGTGGTTCTTACTCGTCTACGTATAGGTCATACTAGACTCACACATTCTTATCTACTCAAACGAGAAGATCAGCCATTTTGTATCAGCTGTAATGAATCTTTTACGGTAAAACACTTTCTGATCGATTTCATTGAATTCTCTCATATACGACGTCAATTCTTCCAAACAAATGACCTGAGATACTTATTTGAAAATGTACCGACTGATAACATACTTATGTTTTTAAAACACATCAATCTTTTTAACAAAGTATAACTGCTTTAGTTTTTAAATTCGTTCTAGTTTTACATTTTATGCATTTATGACTTATCATTATAATCGTTTCATTACAGAACCATGTTAGTTCACCATTTTGACGCAAATGACCCTCATGGGTTGATGCGTCGTTAAACCTGAACTTATCATCATCATTAAGTGTGTGAAACTGGGTGATTTTGATTTACCAGATATTTTTCGTATCATATCCCAAACCTTTTTAATTGGAGTTTTATGATTTAACTTTGAAACGTAATATTTCCATGATTTGCGTTTGGAGGCCTTTACTGTTCGATGGGCCTTTGCTCCGGAGTTTTTAACGTTATTCAAGTTCTCCTTTGTTGGATATCTGCAGAACTTTGATAATGCTTGCTTGCGCTGTTTTACGGCATCTTTGCATTCATCATTGTACCATGGGTTGCTTTTCTTTGGATTTGTCGAGTTTTCGGTATACTTTTATTAGCGATGTAAGTAAAATCATCTAGAGGGTCCAAGGAATTGTCAAACGTATCTATTTTGAGACTTTCTTCGCATAAGACTACAGGTGGAACAAGTCGACAACCTGGAACAAGAAGAACATGATAAACAATTTTGTTGTTTATCCCACCGCGCTTAAATATGTCCACAAACGCCGCGAACGATGTTCATGAAAAGTCGCGAAAATGTATGACATGGAAAAGCGATCAATAATAACAAGAAATAGAAAAACGATTTACAGAAAGTAATAAAGTCTTCAGTGGAAGAAGTGATAGAAGAACATAAGAAAGATAAGGATTAAGAAATTTTACCGGAGTAAAGAGAGAAAATGCAGATTTTTTTTTCACCCGGTAAAAAATCCTGTTTACTTTCTTGCCCACAGACTAGAAACTGACACGTGATCAAAAGAGCGGAAAGATTGACGTCACACATGTAACTCATTGAGGGACCTTCTGGATTAAGACTCTTCAAGATGACTAAACTGTCGGTTTTTTTTTTATTTGTTTTTTTTTGTTGTTTTTTTTTTGGGGGGGGGGGGGGTGGGGGTGGGGTTCCCTATAAAAGGTTTGAAATACAGAATAGAATAGCACATTATCTATAGGTTAATGTATTGTGCAGCTAAAATATCCCGCCTTCGTGTCAGTTGGGTCACGCCAAAGCAAAAGGTGCCTTTGAACATGCAGAGTGCAAAGATTCAGATTCATACCGCGCATGCGCAGTCTAATTCTGGCCTTGCTCTCCATTGATTTATTCTATAGTGTCCAATGATTCTGTTAGCGGACTGCGAAGGCCCTGGTCAGACTGTGTGGATGCGCAGGCTTATCTGGGCCCTCGCTGTCCGCAAAGTCAAGTTTTCACATGGCGGGACCTATCCAGGTATCAATTCAAAACACTGGATGATGTAAATTTCTTTGCAGCCCAATGCAATGTCCAGTTTTATACAGCTCAGTTGTCAAGAACATCAATCAGAAAATGTTGATGAGCTTAAACATTATTTAAACTTATGTACATTTCTTGGTCTAGCTTAAATGTTCATTGATAAATGACATTTAACTGTCGTACTCACGATATTCATTAAATGTGAGTAATTTCATTCAAGGTGTTATGTCTTCATGCCCACATATGTATGTGAAAGCACACGTTCCCACTATGCGGGTAAACTGAATTATCGCCCCGTCTCTCGAATATATCCTGGCGGCGAGGTTATAAAACGTTTTTTCATACTCAACTCAGCTGAGCATGAAACTTTTCGTGCTAATAAATCTCAAATTACTACCAATTGCAAATTTCTTCTTGCTAAACATTGCTGAGCATGAAATTTTCTCTGCTAATAAATATGAAAATGCAACTATTCATATTTATTAGCAGAGAAAATTTCATGCTCAGCTGAGTTGAACATGAAAAAAATGTTTTTAACCTCGGGGCCTGGATAATTTTACAAAAGAATGTATTGGAACAAATACAGTCAACTCAACATTATCTCACACTTAAGATAACGGTAGTTTTAGATTAAAAGAAACTTAAGGAGCATATCGTAATCCATACAAATTTTGACTTAAGCCATAGTCTTTGTTGTTGATAACGAGTGTCAGTTGTATTTATAATACAGTTGACTCTCGTTATCTCGACCTCGCTTATCTCGAATAACCGCTTATCTCGAAGTGAAAATCTGGTCCCTGCCTATACATGAAAACCTAACAACAGATGGAAAATATTGTAGAAAAGAGGAGAAATTGCTCCTAAGGAGCAATTTCTCCTCTTTTCCACAATATTTTCAATATATCTCTAACTTCAAAAGTCCAATTACCTATCAGTTTGTTAAATGTGGTTAATCAAATTATTTTTTCCTCAATTCTGCAAACCTGATATGTCGAACTACGGATATCTCGAAGTATTTCAGAGAGTCCCTTGGAATTCGAGATAACAAGAGTCGACTGTAATTTTATTTTTTAAATTGTTATACCCCATACAGTGCGCTCCTCTGAAAAACCGATAAAGTATATGTAATAAAACGATGGGCAAAGTAGCCGATCTGATACACTGATAAAGTAGGTTACAAATATTTAAAGTCGTTTTAATTGCCGTTTTGAATCATTTTTGTCGCACCTGCTTTAGCGTGGGCGACTTAGGCGTGCAAGTTTTCGTCCGTCCGTTCGTCTTTCCGTCAACATTTACCCTGGGTGTCTTGTGAGCGCGACTCCTCCTACAGTTTTGTACCGATCATTTTGAAACTTTGCATATGTTTTCTACATGGTATGAAGATGTGCATATGGTTTAGATATAATTGTTATATTATGTTTTGTCATTTTTTCCACATTGTGAACTTAGTCATTTTCACCCTCAGTATATAGACAGTGGGTACCTCTTGTGAGCGCAACTCCTCTTACAGTTTTGTACCTATCGTTTTGAAACTTTACATGTGTTTTTTTCATGGTATGAGGATGTGCATGTGGTTTGGGTATAATTGTTAGAACATTTTTGTCACTTTTTCCACATTGTGAACTTAGTCATTTTTCACCCTCAGTATATATACAGTGGGTACCTCTTGTGAGCGCAACTCCTCTTACAGTTTTGTACCGATCGTTTTGAAAATTTGCATATGTTTTCTTCATGGCATGAGGATGCGCATGTGGTTTGAATATAATTATTAGGTTATTTTTTATCGCTTTTTACACATTGTGAACTTAGTCATTTTTCATCCTTTATATATAAACAGTTGGTACCTCTTGTGAGTGCAACTCCTCTTACAGTTTTGTACCGATTGTTATGAAACTTTGCATGTTTGCCGTATTTTTGTCACTTTTTTGTACTTTTTTAACTTTGTCATTTTCTGACCTCAGATGTACAGACAGTGGGTATCCTGTGATTGCAACTTTTCATACTATTTTAAACCGATGTTTTTGAAACTTTGCACGTCCTGTGACTTTTGCCCCAGCAGGTGCGACGCCACCTTCCGCGGAATTCTGGTCTTATTTATGGTCTGAATGTCAATTTTAAAAAAGTGTCTTAATCCGACAAATACGTTTTACAAATTGTAACCGATTTTATCAAGTTTCTCATGGCATTGAGTGTTATAAAATATCTATATATAATTTTGTCTTTAATATCAATTTACGAATGATGCCATTAATCGTAAAGACATGCAGCCTACACTTAAATAAATAAACATAAACAAAACAGGATGACCAGGAATTTTTAACACATTGACTGGTCGATGGAAATTATGAATGAGAATGAGGGGTGGCGTCTGGTTAATGACATAAATTCCAAAATGAACCAGCGCACAACAAAACCTTCAACAAGATTTGTGCGACCAGCGAAGACTCAGATCAACCCTACCACACAGTCTGGATCAGAATCTTTACGGATCGTAGGGGCCCTCTATAGCCACCAGGTTATTCAAGGGCGAATTAACGAAAAACCTTGCCATGTTGGATGGATGTACAGGTGCAGTCATTGCTGGTCAGACAGGTCGTATTTAAGGGGAAAGAATACATTTGGTAATCAAGAAAGAATTCCTTTTTGAGAATGGGTCTACACTATATGGAAAAAAATTCCCCCAAGGGGAGCAAATTATTCCCTTTTAGAGCGGACCACTTTTTGGAAGGGATAATACTCAAGGAAAAAAGAAACTGTGCACTTTTATTTTCGCTGTAATTTTAAAACTACTGTGACTACATGAACGGATTTTTCAAGGATAAGTTCACATATACCCGTGTACCTACTGCACTCATTTGCCTTACATTTTATTGCATACATGTACTCCAAAGCGACCGAATGCAATTATGTAACTTTTGCACGTGCAAGTCCTGATCCTCGACTACCAAGTGTTATTTGTCAGTGACTGATCTACGCGACCCCCATACAATCGAAAAAATCACACTCCACTTTGAATTCGTTTCAATTCAAAGATGCCATGGCTTCGTGAAAATGATAGTCCAGGTTATTGTACTCATTGCTTCTGGCGTTAGTGTTTCTGACGTCGCCAGTTTCACTGCCATTGGAACACCATAAATAATCTTCGACAACGTTTTCGGCAAACTGGAAGCGTCAAGGATGCGGTTCGTTCAGGTAGGCCAAAGGTAACGAATGACCCCTTGTCAAGATCTACGTAACAGGTTTAAAACGGCTAAAAGCACTGGTATTAAGTTTGGCATTTCAAGACAAACTGTTCTGAATCGCCTTCGCAAAAACACAGATCCAATAAGAGTCAGGCGGCTATATGTAGGACTCATCATTAGACCTCGATATCGTAATCTTCGGTTGCCTTGGGGCTCGAAGACATTTACATTGGACTCGACCCCAGTGGGTAAGAGTCTTGTTTACAGATGAGCCCCGTTTCAATTTGAGCTTTGCTGATGGCGGAATACGCGTTTTTCGCCGCCGAGGTGAACATTTCGCCGATAATTGCTTGCTAGAGAGGGACAGATTCGGCGGAGGTAGTATAATGGTTTGGAGAGGGATAATGGATGGTAGGAAAACAGACTTGATCGTAATTCCTGGTATTCTTAATGCCCAACGTTACATCACCGAGGTTCTCGGTCCTGTTTTTATCCCGTTTCTGAACCAGAATCCTGGTACCCTGGTGCATGATAATGCACGGCCGCAGACGGCTAGATTGACACAGAATTACCTAACCAGACATAACGTTAGCGTGCTGCAATGGCCGGCTTGCTTTCCGGACATGAACCTCATTGAACACATTTGGGACGTTCTTGGACGCAGGGCAAGGGAGAACCATGTCATCAACAACATTAATGACCTTCGATCTGCACTAATCCAAGAATGGAACGCTATTTCAAATGACGTTGTTAGACTTACATCCGGTCAGTGCGCTCGAGAATGATTGTTGTAATATTCGGAGAAGAGGTGGACACACACGGTATTGAACGAGATGCAAATTTATTGAAAAATCCGGAAGAACAAAATTACTGTCAAGTTAACATCAATAGTTGCGAATTTGAATTTTGACCCCTACGACATTTAACGTCGAAAACACATGTTTTTTGTACCGATAATTTTAACAAAAGACAAAGTATCAGATCGGCTATGAATGGCCTATATTTTGGTACCAAATTTGTATATGTAAATTTAAAAAAATGTGTGAAAAATATCGGTAAACCCATTTGCACAGTTTCTTTCTTCCTTGAGTATATATTTGAATAGTCGTGTTTTCGTAATGTGAACCCACAGAAGCACAAAGAATAATTGCAGAAAATCCAAATTGACAGTTGCCTCGCTTGAAAGTGTAAGTAAATGTTACTATTTGTCCTCGAGGTTGTAAAACTTTTTCATACTCAACTGAGCTACACATGAAAACTTTCTCTGCTGATCAATATGAAAATGCTAACTATTGTTGTTTTTTTTTTTTTTTTTTTTTTTTGTTTTTGTTTTTTTTTTGTTTTGTTTTTAGCTCACCTGAGCTCTGCTCAGGATGAGCTATTGTGATCACTTTTCGTCCGTCGTCCGTCCGTGCGTCTGTGCGTCCGTCCGTTAACATTTTCAAATGACTTCTCTGAAGCCACTGAGCCAATTTTGCTCAAATTTCATATGGAGCCTCTTTAGGGTGGGGGAACGAAAAATTGCTAAAATGGTCGCGGTCCGTTGACCAAGATGGCCACCACGCCCATATATGGAAAAAATCTTTAAAAATCCTCTCCTCCAGAACCGAGAATGCCTTGGGGCCGAACCTTTGCAGGAATCATCGGGGTCGGGAGGTCTACCAAAATTGCTAAAAGAATTGTCGTACGTTGACGTTTGACCTTTTTACGGCAAGGTCAAGTTTGCTTCCCTATGCATTTGTATGGGAAAAACCTTTAAAAATCTTCTTCTCCAAAACCGAGCATGCCTTATGGCTGAATCTTTGCATATATCTTCGGGAACAGGAGGGCTACCAAAATTGCTAAAATAATGGTCGTACATTGACATTTGACCTTTTTACGGTAAAGTCAATTTTGCTTCCTTATGCATTTGTATGGGAAAATGTTCAGAATTTCAAACAACTTCTCCTCTGGAGCCTCTGGGCCAGTTTTTGCTCAAATTTCATATGGAGCCTCCTTAGATAGGGGGAACAAAAGATTGCTAAAATGGTCATGGTTCGTTGACCAAGGTGGCCGCCATGCCCATATATGGTAAAAAGCTTTAAAAATCTTCTTCTCTAGAATCGAGGATGCTTTGGGGCTGAATGTTTGCATAAATCATCGGGGACAGGGGGTCTACCAAAGTTGCTAAAATAATGGTCATACATTGACATTTGACCTTTTTACGGCAAGGTCAAGTTTGCTTCCTTATGCATTTGTATGGGAAAAAACATTTAAAAATCTTATTCTACAAAACCGAGGATGGCTTGTGGCTGAATCTTTGCATATATCATCTGGAACGGGCGGTCTACCAAAGTTACTAAAATAATTGTCATACATTGACATTTAACCTCTTTACGGTGAGGTCAAGTTTGCTTCTGTATGCATTTGTATGGGCCCCATACATTTGTATGGAAAAAATGTTGATAATTTCAAATGGCTTTTCCTCTGAAGCCTCCGGGCCAGTGTTGCTCAAATTTCATGCGGAGCCTCCGTGGGCAGGAGAATGAAAGATTGCTAAAATGGGTATGGGTCCATTGATAAAAATGGCTGCCATGCCCATATATGGTAAAAACCTTTAAAAATCTTCTTCTCCATAACCAAATAAGCCCTGGGTCCAAATCTTTGCACAAATTATGGGGGACAGGAGATCAAACAAAATTGCTAAAATGATGGTTCTATGTTGACATTTGACCTTTTTACCTCCAAGGTCAAATTTGCTTCCCCATTTGTATGGGCCATATATATTTATATTGAAAGTATCGAAGTGACTTTTAGATCAACAATAGTTAAAATTGTTCTGATTGGAAGTCTAAGATGGCCACCATCTGGTTTATATTTATAATATTTCCCTGCCACTGTGCTGTTTACATGTATAAAATCATGATTCTTCAGAAACCACTTAGCCAATTTCCACCAAAATTTCACATTGATCCTTCTGTTGAAATGTGATTGATAGTTTATTCAAATGATCATGCTCCATTGACTGTCAGGCCCATATATTCTTCTTTAAAACTAAGAACTGCTCAAATGATGATATTTTCATTAGTTGTGATGATAAGATTGGAAAAATGTTGCATAACATCTGCATGTCTGCAGTGGCTATGTCACTCAGGTGAGCGAACCGTGGCCCGTGGGCCTCTTCTTTGTTTTGGTTTTTATCATACTTTTGGTTTTATACTCAGCTATGTTTAGACTGGCTCCAGTCATTTCTGCATTTTAGCTCACCTGAGTTGAAGGCTCAAGGTGAGCTTTTGTGATCACTCACCGTCCGTCGTCGTCGTCGTCCGTATCTCCGTCCGTCCGTCCACAATCTTTAAACAACATCTCCTCTTAAACCACTGATTGGATTTTGACCAAACTTCACAGGAATGATCCTTGGTTGGTCCTCTTTCAAAGTTGTTCAAATGGTTCCGGTCCGTTGCATATCTAGGTCACAGGAGCTAAAAATAGATTTTTAACTAAAAACTTAAAAAAATCTTCTTGTCAGAAACCACTAGACCGATTTCAATATAATTTTGCAGAAATGTTCCTTTGGTTATCCTCTACCAAGATTGTTCAAGCCATTCGGATTCGTCAAAAAACATGGCCGCCAGGGGGCGGGGCTTATTTTCCCTATATATCTACATAGAAAAGTTTAAAAATCTTCTTGTCAGAAACCACTGAACAGATTTCAATATAATTTTGCAGAAATGTTCCTTCGGTGATCCTCTACCAAGATTGTTCAAGCCATTTGGATTCGTAAAAAAACATGGCCGCCAGGGGGCGGGGCTTATTTTCCCTATGTATCTGTATGGAAAACTTTAAAAATCTTCTTGTCAGAAACCACTGGATCGATTTCAATATAATTTTGCAGAAATGTTTCTTCGGTGATCCTCTACCAAGATTATTCAAGCCGTTTGGATTCGTCAAAAAACATGGCCGCCAGGGGGCGGGGCTTATTTTCCCTATATATCTATATAGAAAACTTTAAAAATCTTCTTGTCAGAAACCACTGGACTGATTTCAATATAATTTTGCAGAAATGATCCTTTGGTGATCCTCTATAAAGATTGTTCAAGCCATTTGGATTCATCAAAAAACATGGCCGCTAGGGGGCGGGGCTTATTTTCCCTATATATCTATATAGAAAACTTTAAAAATCTTCTTGTCAGAAATCACTGGACCGATTTCAATATAATTTTTTCAGAAATGTTCCTTTGGTGATCCTCTACTACGATTGTTCAAGTCATTTGGATTCGTCAAAAAACATGACCGCCAGGGGTCGGGGCTTATTTTCCCTATGTATCTATATAGAAAACTTTAAAAATCTTCTTGTCAGAAACCACTGGATCGATTTCAATATAATTTTGCAGAAATGTTCCTTCGGTGATCCTCTACCAAGATTGTTCAAGCCGTTTGGATTCGTCAAAAAACATGGCCGCCAGGGGGCGGGGCTTATTTTCCTTATATATCTATATAGAAAACTTTATAAATCTTCTTGTCAGAAACCACTGGACCGATTTCAATATAATTTTTCCAGAAATGTTTCTTCGGTGATCCTCTACCAAGATTGTTCAAGCCACCATGATTCGTCAAAAAACATGGCCGCTAGGGGGCGGGGCTTATTTTCCTTATATATCTATATAGAAAACTTTAAAACTCTTCTTGTCAGAAACCACTGGACGGATTTCATTATAACTTTGCAGAAATGTTTCCTTGGTGACCATCTACTAAGATTGTTCAAGTAATCATGATTCGTCAAAAAACATGGCTGCCGGGGGCGGGGCTTATTTTCCCTATATATCTATATATAAAACTTTAAAAATCTTCTTTTCAGAAACCAATGGACCGATTTCAATACAACTTGGCAGGAATGTTTCTTTGGTGACCCTCTACAAAGATTGTTCAAGCCGTCATGATTCGTCAAAAAAATGGCCGCTAGGGGCGTGGCTTATTTTCCCTATATATCTATATAGAAAACTTTAAAAATCTTCTCGTAAGAAACAGTTGGACTGAGTTCAATGTAACTTGGCAGGAATGTTGCTTTGGTGACCTTCTACCAAGATTGTTCAAGCTTTCATGATACGTCAAAAACCATGGCCCCATGGTGGGGGGGGGGGGGGGCTTATTTTTCGTATATATCTGCATAGAAAACTTTAAAATTCTTCTTGTCACATACCCCATGACCAATTTCAATATTACTTGGCTGGAATGTTGCTTTGGTGACCCTCTACCAAGATTGTACAAGCAATCATGATTCGTCAAAAAACATGGCTGCCATGGGGTGGGGCTTATTTTCCCTATATATCTAAATAGAAAACTTTAAAAATCTTCTTGTCAGAAACCACTGAACAGATTTAACTATAACTTGGCAGGAAGGTTCCTTTGGTGACCCTCTACCAAGTTTGTTCAAGCTGTCATGATTCGTCAAAAAATATGGCCGTTAGGGGTAGGGCTTTATAGCTATATAAAACACTTTTAACCACTGGACCAATTTCAGTATAATTGGCAGAAATGTGACCCTCTTTTAAGATTCAGTTCAAGTCGTCAAGATGCGTTAAAAAAACATGGGCGGGGTGTGATGGTGCGGCGAGGGGGGGGGGGATGTTGGTGCTATAAAATTTATACAAAACTCCTGTGAACTTGGCTGAAACTTCAACAGTAAATATGCAAATCTGTTTGCTCAGGTGAGCAATATAGGACCATCATGGTCCTTTTGTTTTTTTGTTGTTGTTGTTTTTATCATTCTTTATCACTTCCTGTAGCTGTATTTGTCTCTGTAATCCCATTTCACTGTTTTTTCTCTGTTTTACTACAGAAACTATCTTTTCCACTAAGGAACATAATTTATCAATCATTATTGCATAAAAAGCAGTGTCGCACGTTATTAACAGCCGTGCATTAACCGGCGAAAAGCCATGTATTAACAAGGCAATTCACGCGCTGTTAATGCACGGCTACGCAACTTTCAATATGATCGTACCGGGGCCATAGATTTGCTGCCGTTACGAGATGTGTACTACCCGGCCCTAGAACGAGCATAGTCAGTGGAAATTACGTCCGCGAGACATCGGTGAAAAGGCGAAACAAAATAATGCAAGAAATAACGCGGAAAGTAGCAAATGTTTTCAGTTTTTATGCAATAATAGCGATCAAACATGGTTTTTTCAATGCATTAACATTCGCCAGGTCCCTTGGGAGGTGTTGAAAACCGCGGCCTTCGGCCTCGGTTTTCAACACCTCCCACGGGACCGGGCGAATGTTAATGCATGAAAAACCATGTTTGATCCCTATATTATAAGCTGTTCTAGATTCTATACCTTTGAAAAGAAAAGAGAAAATGATAGAAAGATAGAGTCTGGAGACAGACTAAGCTATGTATGGCAGGAAAGGATTTGCATTTGTTAGTAATTTGAGATCTACAGCATAACCTGAATGGCTCGAACCCGGATGGCTCATTTACCGTGGATGATTCGAGCTCTTTTTTCAGTCCCTACAAAATCCTTCAAATAGCTCAAGAAAACAAATATTTAGGGATTTTTTTCTGATTTTATCATGGAATTATATGTTGTGTGTACTCATTAGAATCGCATCATCGAGGCGATTCTAATGAGTACACTAAACATACAATCATTGTGTAGAAAATCGAAAAGATTTCCCTAAATTCTCGCTATTTGTTTCCTGAACTGGTGCCATGATTATCCCTCAGTGGCTCGAACTGCCTATGTCTCGAACAATTTTCCTTGGTCCCAAAGATGTTCGAGCCATTGAAGTTCGATTGTATTTGCAGGACAAAGTTCAGGTTCAGCTGAGCTGAGTATGAATAAAGTTTTATAACCTCGTTGCCTGGTAAGATGTGGCTGCAAAGCAGTTTAGGTCCTAATCAGCCTGCTCCTCAGCAACAGTTTGACTTGATATTATTTTATTTTCGGGTCCTCTTTGACTATTGGATGCCCAGTTAGAATCCACTTAATGCGCTGCAAAGGGAGTGAGAGAGGTCGCATTGTTTTTTTATTATTATCGCTCAGATTGCATCTGATATTTTTATCCTTCGGTTTTGTCTATATTTCGAAATTAAATAAGTTGTTTTCAATACCTCTTGTGCGTTCAATTTTCTCGCAGGAGTTTTATTGGTACTTATACCAGTCAAGCACCTTTATTTTCGTTCCATTGGGAAGGTTGTGTTCCATGATTCTGGCCTTTCATGACACGTTTCATTCGTGCTGAGAATCGGCCAGAATATCATAGTTGATCATCGGTTTTTAAAACCGATTCATTGTCGACTAACAGTCGACTTGTAGCGCTACGAAAACACGCCTATTCAAATATATTGAACATTTTACAACCCAAAACAAAAAAGGAAATTTTCAAATAAAAATCGGACATTTTTCATATTTCTGCGCTAAACATAGATTGTGGGTGCTCGTTAGAACGTTCTAACGAGTACCCACAATCTATGTTTTTGAGCAAAAATAAGAAAAATAAAATATACCCCTGTAAACCCCAGTTTTGCTATAAAAGTGGTGTTTAAGGGGGTCAAAATTATGTAGGTATGCTTTCGTGATGATTCTGGCCTTTCATGGCACTTTTCATTCGTGCTGAGAATCGGCGTGAATATCATAGTCGATCATCGATTTTGTAAAACCAATTGATCGTCGACTAAAACGCGACTTGTAAAATATGTATTTATTCTTACGTTAGTCTTCTTCCAGGTACTTATCATAGCTCTGTTTTTTTTTTTGTTTTTTTTTTTTGTTTTTTTTTGTTTGTTTGTTTGTTTGTTTTTTTTTCTTATTTTTCCATGAAAATATGCTATGGGTCCTCACCATGAATAATGTTGTGGGTAATCATTAGAAGCGCTTCTAATGAGTACCCACAACATATTTCCATGAGAAATAAGAAAAATATCAATTTTTGAGCTGAAAAAAAAAATCCTGAGCTGGAGCTATGCTTATTACAGATTATTTTATCGAATTTTTTCACCTTTATTCAACACAAAACTAAAAACGACCAAAGAGACTGCTTAATGTTTTAATATTTCATTTTTACAACTTGCCGATTAAAATTAAAAGTGAAAAAAATATGTTCCAAAAAAACGAATTATGAAAATTCTTCCCGATCATCAGTCACAAGAGGCAAAAGTGACTAAAGTATGTTCCTAAAATAAAATTTTCCATTTAGTCGACTATGAAAATTCTTTACCAATCATCAGTCACAAGGGGCAAAAGTGACTGATGATCAAATATATAATCGGTCATTAGGACAAAACTACTCTTCAACCTTTTGATTTGTATGAAATGTATAAGGTTAAAAAAAAGCCTACTTCTGGCTCGCTCGTTCGTGACACTTTATAGGTTGTGAAATTGATATCCATGTGACAGAAAGACCAAAATATTTTAAACCAAACCTACTTCTGCTGTGGTTGCCACTTGTTTGCACACATGTACAGATATTAGAGGTGCACGTAGGATGCCAACCGTATCCAAAGCAATGTGTATGTGCCGCTTGGCCTATACACTCGCTGACGTTGCCAGTTGGACAAGTCTCGCTCCTGACCGACACTGAAATAAACAAGGTGCATAAGTGTTGTAAAATTCCGCAACTAGTAAGACCAGCTTTATCAGGTCCAAATGTTTCTTTCTTGTAACGGTAATGTCCTAGAACAGAATACCAAGGTTCCTGACAAAATAGCGTATGCAAATAGAATAGACCCAGATCAGTCTGCTCAGGGTTTACACTGTTTGTCGTCCCACTAAGTTTTTTTTATTATTATTATTAAGTAACAACATCGTAAAAAGTAAAAAAAAATAGGCCAAAACAGAAATATGGAATAAAGCCGAATTTTTAAGACATTTACAATATTTTATATTCGATATTAAGACCACCCCACTAATAAGACAGTTCGTAAAGTGGTCTTGATAGCGAAATTTTACTGTATTGCAAAGCGGTATAGACCTTTTTAATGTTATTGTTTTCATCCGGGCTACTGACCACGTGATTACGATGTTACGCCACGTGACCAAAAATAATGGATGGCAAAACATTTCCGGTTCCATTGATACCAATTGATCCAAGCCAAATTTAACGTGGAAAATAAATCACTTTTGGTTAATATTTAATCGTTCATTTTATCAAGTGTTTTAAAATACAGCTTTAAGAAGCAATCAGACTGTTTTCAATGATAGTTTTCCGATATCAGCAGGCACGCGCGCAACCGTAACATTGCTTTATGGTGAACAGTTTTACGCCTAGTTTTAGCTACCATATAGTCAAAATATATGTTAATATTTCTGGTTATGACATTTAAATGATCACTCGATGAGACTCTATTCTGAAAAGAAACTTTTGACGAATGAAACTGCTTTATTTTTTTGAATAAACATCGGCAATTATAAAATTCATATAAGCATGATGAAAATGTATATATATGTTGTAATACTATTCGAAATAAAAATTATAAAAAAAAAATCGGGTATTTTCATTTTTCCCATGTTAAAGAATGGCTGCAAATTATGCAAATATTGACAGGATAGGTTAGATTTGGGACAGGTTTTCAACAAATTCCAATTGTTGAAATTTTCAGAAATTTTACAATATTGTTGGGCAACATCAATAATTATAATTCAATAGAGAAAAGTAAACGTATTTTCTTAGACAAAAAACATTCCAAAACAACACTTTACTATAGAAATTGCACAGGTCGGACCAGTTTTTGGCCCTTAATTTAATTTATGGTAAATATTTGAGAACAAAAAAAAATCTAAAAGCTTGAATTTGGAAACTAGAAAAAACAATAGAACGATAATCGGAGAATCGGTTTTATAAAGTCCTTTCATACGCAACAAAGCAGTTTGCGAGTTTGCGTAGTGCCCTCTAGTGCTGGTTTAATTTTCAGAGTAACCAGAATGGCCTCGATGATCCAAAAGGAAATAGAAATACAAGTATTAGCTTTTTCAAAAAGTTCGCGTGTCGTTTAGCTTCAGCAATTGCAAGTACACATGTACTTATGCCACACATGATGGCATATGTATCAAGATTCATTGAACTAACCTAAATGAATCCAATTACATCACGAAAACATACCTATATAATTTTGACCCCCTTAAACCCCACTTTTATGTTGTAAAACTGGGGTTTACAGGGGTATACATGATTTTTCTTATTTCTGCTCAAAAACATAGATTGTGTACTCATTAGAACCGCCTCGGCGAGGCGGTTCTAACGAGTGGGTACAATCTATGTTTTGAGCAGAAAAATGAAAAATATCCGATTTTTTTTCTCTGAAAATTTTCATTTTTTTTTTGTGGTAAAATTTTCAGTATATTTTGAATAGGCATGTTTTTGTAATGTTTTTGTAATGTTTTCCGAATTTTAGTTCACTCCGAACAGTAAAATTTAGCTTTGACGTGTACAACTTTGTTGACAGTTACTATTATTCTGTGATTTTTTCAACAGCAAATTACTACAGCAAATTACCAGATAGTGTTACAAACCTGGCTGCGCGCTTCTGCACGCTTTCCAGTTCTTCCTAACTACACCTTGGGATCTCAAATCTAACTGCCTCACTCTAGGACTGGACGCACGATTCCTTTATAAGCTGCTTCTTTAATGTCCTGATGAATTCTCATACTTGCTGCAGCATAATTTATTTTGAGTGCGACATCGGTATGAAAGAGCGAACGATCTCATTAAGTGTAGTTCCGAAAAAGGCCATAATTGGATAACAAGAAAACATTGATGCAAAGCATCAATACGCCGGGAATCTAATCTGTCATCCATTACTTAGCTTCCTATAGATCATAGTATAGTGAAAAAAATGTTATAATTTATGAAAGGTTGTAATTATATAAATTATCGCAATACTCAACAATTAAAACTATAGACGTTATCAGAGCTTTGTAAAAGTAAAAATCAACTATGATCGTCTGTTTTCTAGCCCGCATACATAATTACATGTCGCCATCCATAACCTAGGCCGAACATACTATATCCGAAATCATCTATGTACATGTAGCAGTGTTTCGTTCTTTTCTCCTCTCATAACGTTTTCTTTCGGCCCAAATCTTTCCATGCTTGAATATCAAATTAAACTATTATTAAACCAGCTTATAATACGTTCGATTTGAGAATGCATATTTCCAATCGTAATCAAAGAAAAATATATTTTGTTTCTTCTTCGTAGTACGACGAAAAAAAACGAAATGAAAAAATTCAAACATGTACGAATATTGACAGCAACAAGCTCATTTGAGGTCGAATGGTCAAATTGGGGCTCCTACGGGAAAACTGGGCATTTCTCTTTTAAATGAGCAAAACCCACATTGCTACATTCATTCTACACAGTACTTCCCATTTTTTATTTCACCATGTTACCAGAAGCACAGTTCTCTGCTGCAAAAGTGTGACTTTGAATAATAAAAAAAAAATTGGGAGATGAATCGTTACAAGAACCCTATAAAACTGGAAGAAAACCGATGTTCTCCAAATGCATACGCATTTTACAAAAATAACCTCAAATAGATACGCCGGGCTCCAGCCCAGCGTAAATAAAACATTCTATTTGTTATCAGATGCACGACTACTATGTCACCAGTCTTGGTAGTTTCTTCCGCTTAAGCTGGGTTCGATATAATTCCCGTATATGTTGTGTGATTAGCTTAACTCCTATATAGACCTTTTTAATGTTATTGTTTTCAGCCGGGCTACTGACCACGTGATTACAAAATCATGCCACGTGACCAATAATTGTGGTTGGCACAAACATTTCCGGCCCCGTTGATACTAATTGATTCAAACCAAATTTTACCTGGATAATAAATTCCTTTTGGTTACTACTCACTCTTAAATTTTATCTTGCGTTTAAAAACAGTGTTAAGAAGCAATTTAACTGTTTTTCCTAAGATAAATTCAACTGTTTCAATGATATTTATCGGATATCACCAGGCACGCGCGCAACCATAATATTGCTTTATGGTGACCACTTTAATGCCTAGTTTAAGCGAGTAAATTGTTAAAATATGTGTTAATATTTGTGGTTATAACATTTAAATGATCAGTCGATGAGAATCTCTTCCGAAAACAAACTTTTGACATATGAAAGTTGCTTTATTTTATGGAAAAACACCGGCCATTTCACTGTCAGATAAATAACAACCTTCTGCCAAACCACTACCAGAACGAGGCCAGAACATAATCTCCGTTAACGACCGAGAGGTTCCGAATGATTTTATTGTGTGACGTAGTGTTTAAATTGGTCTATATGTGGCCGGCTAGGGCGACCCGCAACAATAAAGCATAAATTGCCAACCAGACCAAACATTTTCATTTCGAATAAAATGCCAAGCGATAACGTCTTTCCAAAGGCTGTCGTAAGCAAAGTAGAAGTACACATGTCACAAAGGTGTATTAAGCGTTTCATCTGTCACATTAAGAAAACACGCCTATTTAAATATATTGAAAATTTTACCACCAAAAAATGAAAATTTTCAGATAAAAAATTCTGATATTTTTCATAGTTCTGCTCAAAACGTAGATTGTGGGTATTCGTTAGAACCGCCTCGCCGAGGCGGTTCTAACGAGTACCCACAATCTATGTTTTTGAGCAGAAATAAGAAAAATAATGTATACCCCTGTAAACCCAAGTTTTACTGTATAAAAGGGGTTTAAGGGGGTCAAAATTATATAGGCGTGTTTTCGTGATGAGTTTCTGAAAAAGACTCTTCCAGCTTTGCATTTTGCCACATTCACTGTTGCAAAAATAGATGTCGGTCAAAAAAAAAAAAAAAAACGGAATGGCAAACACTGCAGATTCTGATGAGACGGCTCATTTGAGCCGTCTCGTCAGGATCTGCATTGTTTGCACACAGTAAACATTATCCGTAGTTTTTACGGTATAAAACAGGCAATCAGTTGCCAGTGCCCGCACCGTTAATTTAACGGAGCCCGTATATTTTTTGCAGGAATTAGCTCTTATGATAGGACAAGTGTGGGTAGCCTTACTATACGATACGGTAGCCCATAACCTTACCCTGGCCTGCTTACCATATTTTGCCCCAACCTGTCAACCACTGCGAAAGGATTTCTCACAATAATCTACGGGCGTCCGTAAAGAATAACGGTCCTTGCTTCGGCAGCTGGTTGCGAGGAGTTTTGCCGTAGAACCCACGTAATTTTTTACCATACGCCGGCAGCTGGTTGCGAGGAATTTTTGCGTAGAACCCACGGATTTTTTTTCCGTGTGCCGGCAGCTGGTTGCGAGGAATTTAACCGTAGAACCTACGGATTTTTTCACAGTGTAGGTATCTGATTTGATCTACAAGACTGAAAGTGTGAAAGAATGGTAGAAAATTTTAAAGCCTTACCTGCAACAACAAACAGAAGGAGACAGGCAACGCACTTCATGATGTCTGACGATGTAACTCAAAGCGGCAGAGCAGAATGACTTTATCACATCAACAGATGTCTTTTAATACAAGAACTGCTGTATTTACCCTAAATATTGGGTCACCTTTACTCCTTAACATGTTTGTTCTAAAATTTCAACATTTTACTAGAAAGTGTCTAGAAAGCTACTGGATGTGTGGCAAACAGTGTAGACCCAGATCAGACGCCGCCTTCCGCGGCGTCTGATCTTGGTCTACACTGTTTGCTTAGGCTTGTCGGTGCCAATACTTAGGATTTTTACGGTAAAATTTGGGTCGTGATTAAGCTACACGTTTAGATTACATTTTAAGCACGCGTTAATATCTGGGTCTTGCAAGCGAATCAGGACATGTCTGTCAGATAAGAGTTGTTGTTTGTTGTTTTTTTTTTGTTTTTGTGTGTGTGTGTGTGTGTGTGTGTGTGTGTGTGTGCGTTTGTAAAAGGTCCATATCGCGGAGTTTTGTGTGAATACATACTCACTAACCGCGGAGACACCTCCAAACGGGGAGCTCCCCGGTTTGAAATATAGATAAATATAGTCTTTCCCGCGTTGTACGGCCTCAGTTATGCGGGAAAAAACTTTTCCCACTTCTTTTTTCATCCTCCCCGTATTGTATGATGTAGACACTCTGCAAGATACACGCAGCGCCGCGTAAGTGATAAAACGAATCCAGCAGTGTGTGTTCTGCATTTTTGGCTCCCCGTTTGTACTGAATAATTCTCACGCTGTGTGTTTTAGTCGGCATTTCATCCGCTGGATTCGTGATGGCAGCACGCATTTCACAAAGGATAAAAAATAAAAGGTAGGTATAATTTTTATCAGTAAAACGAAGAATTTAAAGTAAAACTAAAAAAAAAAAAAATATTATCAAAAAGTTCAAATTGCAAAAGTAAATCTATCAGCTTCTATATACCATGGTTTCAATTTATTTTTCGGGAGTCTAAATTGAATTAATCGTTTCTTTGTTTCTTTCTTTTCGTTGTTTCCAATGAATTTTTAAAGTACAGAAAAAAACAGGAATGACAATTAAAGCAATAATTAGAACGTATTTTTACATGTCGCTTTCAATTAGCACGTTTTAAGTACACACATATACATGTATGTCAAAGTATGGACCATATGAAAACGGAGTTATTATGCCTTTCTTGCATGTAGAAAATATTTTCATAAAGTTTGTCCGACGTCTTATACTAACAAAGCATCTGCGATCAAAGTTATTTCTGTCTGTTTAAGGTTCGTTACGGAGAGTTTTGCATGAATACACACCAACAAATCGCGGAGGCGCCTACAAACGAGGAGGTCCTGATTTGATAGTGATATTTAACCATTATCATGTTGAATGGCATGGGCTTATTTGCTATTTGAAATGAACTCTTTCTAAAATACATTGAATTTATATAAAACTGCCTTATTTTTAGGAGAGAGAGAGAGAAAGAGAGAGAGAGAGTAGTAAAGTTATAAAGTTTAGTATACATGTATTTTTAGAGAAAAACAAGCATTAAAAAAAGAGCAGCTGGATTTGGCCACTTCGTATTGTGAAGACAGAAGAGACCCGAACGGATTCTTGGAGAGGACTGTCAGTGATTACATAGGTACACACACAAACACACACACACACACATATATATATATATATAATATATATATATATATATATATATATATATATATATATATATATATATATATATATATATATATATATATATATATATATATATATATATATATATATATATACTTTGACATTTTTTTAACCTTTTCTCAGTTCCTTAGTTTGTCTCCAGACTCTATCATTTTCCCTTTTATTTTCAAAGGTCTACAATCTTATGCAACTTATAATGATTTTGATAGCGGTATATGACACTTAGTAGCATGCCTGTGTGTATCAGAAGTTAGCAGAAGTAAACAGAGATTGTGATACTGATAAGCTAATGATCTGTATCAAATTGCTCTTTCAGTCTGCGATTTGATTTAAGGCCAGATCAGATTGTAATTTACTGTAAGAATGGATGTCTTCATAAAAAAAGCTCTTAGGAAGCTGAACTATGAATCAGTTCGGCCAAACCGGGAATATGTTGTAAAGTAATATCTTGAAGGGCATTATGATTTATTTTGCTCACCCAGGGGAAGATGACTTTGGAGGCTTGGAAAATGGCAAGTGTGATTTATTTTTGTCAGTCCAAAATCTCTTTTTGCTGATCATTTCTATTGATAAAGCTTCCCTTCCCCCACCCCCTTTCCTACAAAGAAAAACAGGCACTGAAGGTCATTTAATTTGTAGAACATTACATAAAAGCTTGTGAGAAAAAATGGTTCTTACGTATATCAGTCTCCTGTCTTTATTATAGCAGGTTAAATATGGTTCTGATCAGGGTCTTTGCTGTATGTTTATATATTCTACAGTATCCAGTGTACAGGAAAGGTACTGATAAGACAATCAGACGGCAGTTATGCCCACAAGAAAGGTTTTGATCAAACATGTATGCACAGCCTAATCTAGGCCTTCATGGTCTGTACTGTCTACACAGTGTGAAAACTTGGAAAAAGAGCGTTATCTTCTTCTTACATGGAATATTCTTCATATCAAATGTAATCTTTTATAACAACTTTGTGTCAAGAGATAAATTAAAATCCATTTCATGGAAATCACTACTACTACATAATTCTGTAGAAAATGTTCAAGATAACATATTGCAGACTCCTTACACCACATATAGGTAACCAGGACCCAAAAACAGCATTCACATTGGTGCAGTCTAATAAAAGCCAGATGTTGTCAGCACATAGAATATATATTATTGCAAAATGTATCACAGAGAAGGTCCGGCCTTATAAGGCTGCGCGGATGCACATGATGATATTGACCTTCGCTGTCTGCAGTGCCGCTGAAAGTGTCGTCTGATCAGGGTCTACATTGTCGCCATTTGGGTACTACTGATAAGTATTTAAATTAGATCATTTAAAACTTACAAAAACTACCATATTTACCTTAAAATTATGGATAGCTTTATTCCTTACCATACTTATTCTAAAATATGGATAAGTCCATTTTGATAGCTGTGTCTAAAATTGTAAGATGTAAGATGAATGAACCAGTGTTGACCCCATTCAGACCAAGATTCTGTGGTGGCTGATCTGGGTCTGTATTTTGTTTGTTTGAGTTGGAGTTTTACGGCCGAGTCAACACTATTGTCAGTTGACTTGATCACAGTTTTGCTAGGCAGGCTCAGCTCTCTAAGCAGTTAACCAGTGAACATGGAAAGATTTCTGCATTGGGGAACAGCGAACACAAAAGAACTGCTTGACTATGCAACGTGGTCAGGGCTTTTCCTGTTCAATATTCAGAGGACAGAAAGAGAGTGTATGCTAAATAACACGCAGAAATTAGCCCCGCCAGCCGTGCATGGAATTCAGGCTGTTCTGCGTGTATCACAGCGCTAGAGTTAAAACAATAACTCTGTATCGGAATTCTGCCTTAAAATGGACACAATGATCTCGGATATGATGTCGGGTTTAAATCTGGTTTTGTAGGCACCCAAGTTTATTTTATTACCCGAGCCAATAAAGTTAAAAGAGCGTTAGGGAACCAATATATCTCTACATAGACCTGTGCAGTCTGATCAGCGATTACAATTTTTTTAATCATTTAAATTTAAAATTTGATATCATGTTAGTGACTTGTGTAGAATCTGATCAGACTATGCTAATGTGCAGGCTGATTTGAATCCATGCTTGCTGCAAATGGCATTAGGTCAGTTTCTGTTTGGAAAGGTTACCATACTGACTGTTCCTATACAGTAGACTGTGAATTCTTCAGACTGACGTTCTGTACAGTTTGATCAGTATGGTATGCTGAATGCAACCTGGTCTCAGTGGTGTTCTGCATGATGTCTGATCTGTGTAGTACACTCTGTACAGTCTGGTCTGTGTGGGCCACCATGCATTGTGCATTATCATGCTGTTTCCCTTTTACGAGCAGTCCGGATTGCCTTATTGTTAACCACGGTCAGTATTTTCACTGCTGAAGTACCGAATATGCTACTCGTATATAATTTGTGCAGAGTTCACATAAAGGTCCTGACCAGAATATGCATATGTATGGCATGGCACCATTTCTAGAAGAAAAAAAAAAGAACATAGCCTCATCTGCATTCTTGCTGAAATTCCCCATCATCTTCATCATGGCAAAAGGCTAACAAATGAATATCCTGGATTTATGAAAGAACCTGTGATAAAAATCAGCGTTTATCTAACTGTTATTTTATGACCTTGTAATTACTTCCACCTCATTAAAAATCTAGAGCTTTGCATCATATTACTTAGGCTTAGCCAGAGTTTACCAGTCGTTTCTGTAGTAAAACAGGGAAATGAGATTTAAGAGACAAATACAGCTACAGGAAGTGATAAAAAATGGCCGAAGCGACTGGAGCCAGTCTATCAGTTCCTGTTCATGGAATCGTTCTGGTCATTGTCATCCATTTCTATGAAATATTTGATAGCGTTAAATCTTTATAGTACTAGAATACACGTGAAACAATTTAGTTTTCAGACAGCTTTTAAGCAAATGAAAAATACGTATAATTAAATTCAGTTAATAAAGTCTTTCCTGACTAGTATGCATTATGCGTTGTAAGACGGGGATTTCAGTATATTATAACATCTTTTTTTCAGGAAAAGGAATTTTTGCAGCAACAGATTTTAAAAAAGGAGAGTTTTTACTTGAATATAGAGGAGACCTTCTCAGCTATTCGGTAGCAAAGAAGAAAGAATCAGAATATGGCGACAAATACGGAAGTTTTATGTTCTACTTCAAATACAAAGAAATGTCTTTATGGTAAGAAATAAATTTATCCATATGTACATGTGTATGACTGACTCGCGAATAAAAGCGATAATTTTCTAACCTGCTTATACATGTAATAATCTTGTGCATAATGACAAAATCTCTGAGAGTTTGAAAAAACCTGTAACGGTATAATGTTGTTGCTTGACATTATCTACTTGATATCTAAACACTCCATTTTCGAAATCACAAAGATTTAATTTAATACATCCTAACTTATTGATAATAAATACTTAAAAGATTAACAGGTAAACAGCAATGTGTGAAACAATATACTATAAATGCTGTATATATATTTTAAAAAGGAAAGTGTATTTATAGACATTATTTACTTAGATGGATAACTTTGATAAGAATTTAATGCCTTCACAATTATCAAATAATTTGGTTTTAAACTGATGATAAAACCACAAACTACATGCAACGAATTCCGAATAGAATCGTAGCTTTTCCTTTTCTTTTCTTTTTATTTTGTTTTTCTTACAATAATCCCTACCGTAGATTAGACACTGGTCTGATAAGAAAAAGTGTGGGTTCCTATCTGGTAAAAAAGGTGGTTAAAATGTCTTGCACCTATTCTCCGGTTAGCCTATAAATATGAAATCTGTTTAAAAGGGTGACTATTTACCAGTGATTGTAAAAGTGGTATGTAAAATGATCAACTCTCCTCTGGGTATTAGTTGTTAAATTTTGCACTATGGTAAAAAGTAACATTTTTCTAATGAAACTGTCGAAGCTCATTACTGACGAGAGAAGACAGGTGCGGCTAGAAAGTGGCAGGATATTTGTTTATTCTTACATCATAGTTCAGCTGAGCTTAACTAAGTTCGACAATAAACCTTCTGATACATTAATTAAGTTCCCGATGTTGAAAACTCATGAATTTCCGTACTGAAATCACTTGTTTTGATTGATGTTTATTGTTTTTCCAAGAAGTTGGGTTCCATACTGTCAGTTTATTTCTGTCCATTTTGTGTTTTGACACTTGTCGAATTTTCAGTATTGACGCCACTCTCGAAGTGTTTTCCATGGGGAGAATGGTCAACGATGCCGCTGAGAAAGACCCTGAAAATAACTGCAAAATGAGCGTGGTCGTAGTAGACCGTCAGCCAGACCTCTGTTTATTTGCCACAAGAGACATCACTACAGGAGAAGAGTTGCGATACGACTATAACGACGTAAACCTTCCATGGCGAAAGGTGAGAGTGTTAAACGTTGCTTTTCGTTCCCGTTCTATGACTCCCTTTTTGATCATCTTCGGTAATTGATAGAACGTAAACCTGAAGCAAGTTCTTTTTAGAGCAATGACCACGGGCAAGAAATAAAACATAATTTGCGCAATGATGCAGTACGGGGCTATAACGCTGCACTTGACACCACACATGCAAGGGTCATGCAGTACGGGCTATAAAGCTGCACTTGACACCACATGCAAGCGTAATTTAGATAAACTTCAGACAAAAAAAAAATACTAATTTAAAGGCCATCCCATATGTCTGTTCCTTACATATATATTATTAAATTAAAATCGCGTGTGGCCTAGGTATTTATTGCCCTGCATGCTTTATATTAATGTACAATTGTGCAGCTAGATTATAGTTGTAGCGAAAAGCCGCTAGGAGTGAGGAAACAAGTGGCCTAAACCAGTTGCATGAATCAATATCCGAAAGTCTTTGTAGTAAATTGTTGAATTCATTATCCACTAAACATCGTTTGCCAGATGCCCGGAGCAATGGCAACAGAATGGGCAGTAGCTACACTGCAATAGAGGAAATTAGTATATATAATTACAAATATAAATTTAGACCTGAATAGTTAAAAAAATGTCGGATTTTTTATAAGGGATCATCTATGATTTGGCAATATTCAGAAAAACAGACCCTTTAATGTCACAAAAACAACAGATCTTTTACGACTAATACATGCATTCACACAGTGACGGGGACAACTATTTTATAATTTTAAACTTTCTAAGCATGACAATCAATCATCATTGTAATGTAACAAGAAGCTGTTTGATAAATAACCTTTAAGGGATAAGACAAACAGTGTATATGTGTGTTGGGTATACAATGTTATAAAAACTACAAGCTATTTTCAGTATTCCTGCTGATTGTTCTTTCACGCATTATCTAACCAAAACAATAATTCACCATCGCGGTTTATTGTTTTTTAGTAAAACAGTCAAAACAATTACTTTTAGCGTTCCCTTTTTGAGCAGCCATTTGAACGTAACAACAAAGCTTGTGGACAAAAAGATCTGCACGAATCGGCTGAGCACTTTGTTTCTGTACCGTCAGCTATTGTGTTACTGCCAGGTGCCCAGAGAACTCACATGAGTAGTGACAAAGCTGCCGTTGAAGTAATTTACAAAATTAATCAAGTTTACTTCAAGATAATCAAACTTGCGTTATAAGAATATGTTACTTCAAGATTTATTTTTCATTCTGTTGTCCGGGGATACCCATCATCAGAACAGTAATGAGAAACAATTCAGTAAAACGATAAGAAAACATTAACATATATAGGAAACCTAAAATTTAGCCTCCTCCTTTATTCCTGTTGATTGCATCTGAATCTGTTTTTACTGAAAAGTTCGCATAAGATTTTTATGCACACCAGTTTTTGCAACTAATCACTGCAGCGTTTCGATAATCTGGTAAAAGTTTTAAATCCTGATATATACCGCCACTTTCGGCAGCCAGACGAAAATTACCAGAAAACCAGTCAACCAAATCGCCTCTTTGGATCAGCTGTAGAACTAGTATCGCATGATACAAACTCAATAGCCCACAAGCATTTCTTTGCTAAATGCTCAGGACACTGACAATAAACTAATCAAAATAATAAAAGTGATTTTGGGTATTGGTAACAATAAAACATTAATTTAAAACTTGATATTCACAATCTGGAATACTTAAAAGGTAAGAGAAAAGTCCAGGGAGTGCCACAATCACAAGCCGCAGTTATTCTCTCAGACACCAAGAGGAATAAGACAAAACCAAGCAAACTCAAATCAAACAAACGTACGAAAACCATTAAGATTAACTTTCTCTTCCCCAAGCGAGGTAAATTTGAAAGGAAAACGATTAAAAATCCTGCTGGACATCAGTAGGCTATTTCATTGCCAATATGAAAATAAGGGAAATTTATGACAGTAGTAGTAATGATGTAATACCATTGGTTGTTATCATACATGTAGTTTCTGTTGTAGGCAAAAAGGGGAAATTTTATGTTTTCAGGTGACACACACCAACAGAGATGCTCAGAATAAAGGAGCTGTCATAGCTGCACAGAACACTGATAACAACATAACTAGAAGCACTACAAAGGTAATGTTCAAACTAGTTTAGATACAAACGAGGAAAATTTGAACTTTTATCAGAATTTTAACCACGACTTCATTCACAGAATATTCAGAAAATATATATCCAAACCCAAATCATCAATAGTTCAAAATTAATTGTAAAAAAAAAAAAAAAAATCTCGAAGTGCATTTGTGACATCAGAAGAATATATTGTATGTGAAAACAATAATTGGTCGTAATAATACGTTATTGTTGAATCACAGAGTGTTGGAGTAAGAATATCGGTTATGTTTAGACTATAAACAGCACGATTCGTCATTACATTCAAATACATAATTCAAGTTTGTTCATGGAAAACAAATTTACAGTTGTATATTATAATTACGTACATCAGGAAAACAGCAAAACGAAGAAATTCCAGAACAACTAAAATATCTTTTAAAAGCAGTTATCGTATTCAGTGTGATCACTTGCTTCATTTTAGCAGCACGAGAGCTGTGGTAAAGAGGCTTGTGGACAAGCAGAGCCAGCCGAATCAACTGTTCACAGTCAAGCAATAAACGATGTTACAGCAGCGTCCGCTAAGACTCAGGTAATTAAAATATATTTTGCAAGTTTATCTTAAATATTTATTTTACTGTTTACTCTAAACTGGTAAAACTAAGTTAAGCCCGATGATTCTTTTTCCCATAGGCGAAACGGTAAAATGCCCATTAGTAACATGTAACCAAATGAATTGTGACAGAAGAAACTTGAAACATGACTTAACTTTCAAATGTACATCTTTGGTGTGCTATCACTTTTATTTAATTAAAGGTACGCAGTGTCTTTGGACGTTTTCCAGATTTTCCAGACTACCAATACTTTTATCATATTTACAATAGAAATGATGGGGAAACCAAACATTACCTTTACGAATATAGATCTTAACAGAAACAAAAAAAAAAAAAAAAAGAAAGGCGGAAATGAAATTTAGTAGACATCGACAAAACATATAGAAGCTGTTTCACTGAAAATTTAAAATGAAAATCTTAATCCAGTGAAAAGTAAGGATAATTCAAACATGAGTGATTTTGCATTATCTCAGTGGGTAAACTTCAGGTGACGTTTAACGTCTTGACGAATTTTTTTGAAGAAACAATATGAAACATAATTTAGTATTTACATTTTAATTTTTATTGTATCAGTTTAAACCTTGTTATACTAATTTATACAAAAACGGGGAGTATACACACATGAGTTAGAAATGAAGCTTCAAAACGGGGAGTTACCGAATCGACTTTGTACAAGTCAACTCTATTATTTGTTTTGATATAATATACATTTTGCTGAATCGAGGCTAGCTTATACACACAAATTAAAAATAAAACTTCAAAACGGGGAGTATACACACATGCGTTGGAAATTAAGCTTAAAAACGGGGAGTTACCGAATCGACTTTGTATAAGTCAACTCTATTATTTGTTTTGATATAATATACATTTTGCTGAATCGATATTTATATTAAACAGAACTGATTATTCCGGTATATTCTATTTTTATCCTGCTATTCTGCTACTTATAAGAAACTTGAAACATGACAAGTTTCACATCGTCATCAGATTTTCTAGACTACCCATTCTTTCATAATATTTACTGCAAAGAAGGGGATCCGAACATCACTTTTACCAAAATTTGTGGTTCTCAACAGAACGAATTCGAAGAAAATTAAGACATAGAGAATACAAGTAGCAGCTGTTTCCCTACAAATTTCAAACGAAGGTCTTAATCCAAACTTACGATATAAAAATTAAACATGCGTGTCTTTGCATTATGTCAATGGCAAAAAAAAAAAAAAATCAGATGTCGCTCAACTTATTTGATTACATTATTTTAGAAACAATGTGAAACACGCTTAAGCATTTACATAAAAATTTTATTGTTTCAGTATATTTACAATTGTATACACACAAGAGTTAAGAATAAAGCTTCGGAACGGGGATACCAAACTGACTTTACACAAGTCAACTGTATTATTCGTTTGACTGAAAATCAGATACTTCTAATATTTAACAGAGTTAGATTATTTCCAGTATTTTTCATTTTTGTCCTACTATTCCGCTACTTATGACTATCAGCTGTGTATGTTCAATGTCAGAGAACCAACCGTTAAAACGGGGAGTTTGGGTTATTTTCAGCAGCCATGTGGACAAGAGGCATCTGGACCAAATAAACTTTCTGAAACAACCGAATATTTGGCAAATCATGCTACGGTGTCTCATGATATTGATTTATTGCACGATATGATTCCTTCACCAAATGATGAGGACAATGACGAAAACATTGATGAGCATGCAAGCAAGGTAAAGAGCTACTTGTGATCAATGTTTGCTGAGAGAAAAAAAAAATCACTTAATGAAAACAAACGGTTCGATTGAGCATTGCAAATATTTGTAAGGCGAATAAACGCACGTACTGGATTTAGTACGTAAATGTAGGACAATTAGTTAACATTGACGATTTGCGACAGAAGAAACTTGAAACATGAAGAAACCATAGTTACAAATTTATACACACATGAGTTAAGAATAAAGCTTCAAAACAGATGAGTTCAGAAATTATTACACAGAAATGTTCATTGGGGTTGCCTCTAAATTATTGAAACAGTTTCGCTCTGCTGAAAAAGATGGCCGCCAGAGCTAAAAATAGAAAGAAAACTTTAAACAACTTTGTCTGCTAAAACAGTGAACGAATTTTGAAATAATTTCACATAAATATTTGATGGATGACCCTCTACCAAAATTGCTTAAAACGTTTTCTTTGCTGACCAAGATGGCCGCCAGAGCTAAAAATATAAAACCTTTAAACGACTTCTCCTAAACAAGATGGTCGCATAGAATTTAAAAATAGAAAAAAAAAAAAAAAAGAAAAGAAAAAAAAAACTTTAAGCAACGTAAGTTTTACAGCAACATCTCGGGTGTGCTTTCCCTGTATTGTATTTAACAGTACCCATTATCTTTCGGATTTTGTCAGATTTTCCAAACAACCCATACTTTTATCATTTTTACATTAGAAACGATGGGTAACCAAACACCACATTACCCTTGGTTCTCAACTTAAATGAATTTGACGGAAAAGAATTGAAAACAAAAACATAGAATAGATAGATAGCAACTGTTTCACTGAAATATTCAAATGAAAGTCTTAATCCAGTAAAAAGTTACGATACATTAGATATTAGTGTTTTTACATATTGTGAATGAGAGAATTTCAGATGACGCTTAACTTCTTTTGACCAGTTTATATAAGAAACTATTATCAACATGATTTTGCATCTATATTATTTATTTTTTTTTTATTTTCTACTGTGTCAGTCTAAAGCGAATTTACGAATGTATACACACATGAGTTCAGAATAAAGCTTCAAAACGGGGAGTTACCAAATCGACTTTGTACATTGTCGACTATATCATTCGTTTTGATATAACATATATTTTGAAGAATCGCTGTTAGTATTGTTAGATTATTTCCAGTATATTTTTATTTTAACTGACAATTCTGCTACTTATGACTATTTAGCTGTACAGTCTCGAAGAAACAACCGAAGAGTTTGGGCTATTTCAGTAGCCAAACACCTATAAACAAGAAGCTTCTGACCAGACACGCTGTCCGAATCACTCTAATACTTGGTTTATCTCGTAATATTGATTAAGTGCATCAAAAATTCCTTTACCGGATGCTGAGGACACAGACGAACTTATTGATGAAACTGTAACCAAGGTAAAGAAATACAAGTAATCAACGTTTCCTGAAAGAAAAATCAAAATCTATTAAACCAAAACGGTTCTCTTAAGCAAGTGGTATTGCAGTGATATATTCAGAGAATAAACGTACATACTGGATTTAATACAGTCGCATTCAATACATGTGTATAGTATTTTTAACTAAATTTGTTATTTATTTTGTAGACCGACAATACATCTGCGGAACAAAAAGGGCTAAACAATAATTTCAGTAGGATCGACGAACTGATTGAAAGCAGACCTACAGAGGTTAACAGACATGTTTCAAAGTCTGCTTCTACTGACAAGAAAGTGATTATTCCTGGCGACAAAAGAAGCCTCCTGCACAAAGAATGGCAGAATCAGACCCAACCAGAAAACGAAGGAGAGGTACATTTTGTACATGCACAATCCAGCTTTGTAGATATAGATAATAAAAATCATAAAGCTTTCCTCATATATTTCAGTTTTTGTTTGTGTTGAGGTTTTACGGCCCAGTCAACCCAATGGGGTCATGTCGAGCGCGGTCAGTTTACCTAACCACACGTTTACTGGGCAGGCTCAGTCTTCTAAGCGGTTAACCAGTATTGTGTGTATTCTTTCGTTAGAAACTGACAACTGCCCATCTTGAATCAGCGCAAGGGAGAGAATGACAGTAGAAAAAATTTCATGATCAATCTCTATGAAAGAATGTTGCCGACCTCAGCGGGGGTTGAACCCGCGACCTCCTGGTCTCCAGTCGGACGGCGCATCCAACTGAGCCACCGAGGCCATATTCAGTCAATCAATCTATTGATTGAGAAGATAGAACTCGCATAAGTTAGACAGAGAGAGCAAAAAGAAAAAAAAAAAAAAGATGGAATTAACAGACACTTTCATGTGCAAGCAAGGCAGTACAACTTAAAGGTCACATGATCACAATCTTTTACTGCATAATCAATGCATACGAATATTATACTTATAAGAAGTACACATTATTACTTGGTTAGATCATTGATTTTGGCGTATTGTGTACTCTAGTATTTAATGGCTTCTAACTTTTCATTAAATTGCAGATGCAGAGTCCTTCCGTGGAACAGCAAGGAATGTATAGCAGCTTCCGTATAATAGGTACATCAATTAAAAGAACACCAGAGAAACAGAAGAGACATAAGTCTGCTGGTATCGGAGGGAAACACGTAATCCTGGAAGATAATAATGAAGAACCGATCAGCGCACTATTTAATGTTGTTGCAAAAGATCTCACTGAACCAGAAATCGAGCTCGAGGTATGTATTTAAACATATTTGTCCCAATGTGAAAACTTCAGGTGACATTTAACTTCTTGACGAATTTTTTGAAGAAACAATATGAACTAGACCATGAAGAGAGCATATGCTCCCTAATACCCACGGCCATTTCCATCAGTATAGCCAGAACAACAAAGGGAAATAACATGAAGGGACCCCCATGGCCCTTATTTTCTTTCCCACAGTACAACTAGTCATACTTGTCATGTGTACAAAATTTCAGGTTTCTAGGTAAAGTAGTTCCTGAGATATCTTTGACACAAAATAAATGTTAACAGACAGACTGACACACAGACACACAGAAAAGACCGGGGGTATAAACATAATCTAGCATTTACATTTAATTTTTGATTTTATCAGTTTAAAGCTTATTATACTAATTTATACACACGAATTAAAAATAAAACTTCAAAACGGGGAGTATACGCACATGCGTTAGAAATAAAGCTTCAAAACGGGGAGTTACCAAATCGACTTTGTACAAGTCAACTCTATTATTTGTTTTGATATAATATACATTTTGCTGAATCGATATTCATATTAAACAGAACTGCTTTTTCCAGTATATTCTATTTTTATCCTGCTATTCTGCTACTTATAAGAAACTTGAAACATGACAAGTTTCACATCGTCATCTTGGTTGTGCTTTCAATATATTTAATTGAAAGGTACTCAGTACCTTTCGACATATGTCAGATTTTTCTAGAGTACCCTTTCTTTCATCATATTAACTGCAAAAGGAGAGAACCAAACACCACTTTTACCAAAATTTGTCGTTCTCAACAGAACGAAATCGAAGAAAATTAAGACATAGAGAAGACATATAGCAGCTGTTTCCCTGAAAATGTCAAATGAAGGTCTTATTCCAACTAAAGATACAAAAAGTTAAACATGCGTGTCTTTGCATTATGTCAATGGAAAAAAATCAGATGACGTTCAACTTTATTTGATCAGTTTATTTAAGAAACAATGTGAAACACGTTTTAGCTTTTACATAATTTTTTATTGTCCCCCGCCTTTTCGAAGAAAGTGGAAGTACACTGTTTTTGGTTTTCCGTGGGGCGTGGTGGTGGCGCGTGGTGCATGGCGCGGGGTGCGTGGTTCCGAATTTTTAGTAGGTACTTTGTCCCCTTAACTCCTCCCACAGGTTTTGTCCGATCCTTTTGAAACTTTACAGGTGTTTTAAGGATGGTCTGAAGATGTGCATGTGGTTTTTTCAGAATCCTGAAATAATTTTTTATTACTTTTTGTGCATTTTTAACTTAGACATTTTTTGAGTTCTAATATTACAGAAGTCTATAGGGAGTAGGTACCTTGTCCCCTTAACTCCTCGGACAGTTTTTGGCCGATCCTTTGAAACTTTACGTGGGCTTTTAGGATGACCTGAAGATATGCATATGTTTTTTTCAGAATCCTGAAATAATTTTTATCACTTTTTCCGCATTTTTAACAGACATTTTTTTGAGTTCTAATACTACAGAAGTGTATAGGGAGCAGGTACCTTGTCCCCTTAACTCCTCCCACAGTTTTTGGCCGATTCTTTTGAAACTTTACAGGTGTTTTAAGAATGGTCTGAAGATGTGCATGTGTTTTTTTCAGAATCCTGAAATTAATTTTTATTACTTTTTACACATTTTGAACATAGACATGTTTTGAGTTCTAATATTACAGAAGCGTATAGGGAGTAGGTACCTTGTCCCCTTTACTCCTCCCACAGTTTTTGGCCGATCCTTTTGAAACTTTACATGGGCTTTCAGGATGGCCTGAAGATATGAATGTGGTTTTTTCAGAATCCTGAAATAATTTTTTATCACTTTTTCCGCATTTTTAACTTAGACATTTTTTCAGTTCTAATACCACAGAAGTTTTTAGAGTTCTAATACTACAGAAGTATATAGGGAGCAGGTACCTTGTCCCCTTAACTCCTCCCACAGTTTTTGACCGATCCTTTTGAAACTTTACGTGGGCTTTTAAGATGGCCTGAAAATATGCAGGTGGATTTTTCAGAATCCTGAAATATTTTTTTATTACTTTTTTTCACATTTTTTTACTTTGGGGATGGTCGGGTGGTGCGAAGGTGCTGTGTATCTTACATCACCGGGGTGTCCAGCTGATATTGGCTTACAGTTGGGCAAGGCCTGCTATCCTTGTAGCGGGTAAGGGTAGAGGGGGAAAGTTTTTATTTCTTCTGTTTCTTCACTTTCATTCCTGTTCCTCTTTCTTCCCTGTCCCTCTCTTTCATCTCCTCTACTGTCTCTTCTATCTCTTTTCTCCCTTTCTCTGGGAGACGACACAAAATGACCCTCAAGGGCTGACGTGTCGTTAAACCCCAACACAATAATAAAAAAAAAAAAAAACATTTTTTACTTAGACATTTTTTTGAGATCTAATATTACAGAAGTGTACAGAGTGTAGGTACCTTGTCCCCTTAACTCCTCCAACAGTTTTTGTCCGATCCTTTTGAAACTTTACAAGGGCTTTAAGGATGGCCTGAAGATGTGCATGTGTTTTTTTCAGAATCCTGAAATAATATTTTACCACTTTTTCTGCATTTTTAACTTAGACATTTTTTGAGTTCTAATACTACAGAAGCGTATAGGGAGTAGGTACCTTGACCCCGTAACTCCTACCATAGTTTTAAGCCGATCCTTTTAAACTTTACAGGTGCTTTAAGGATGGTCTGAAGATATGCATGTGTTTTTTTCAGAATCTTGAAATTATTTTTTATCACTGGTTTCCTGCTTCAATACTTAGGTAATTGATATAGGACCAATGGTCCTCTGGTTAACTTTACCATTTTTAACACCTCAAATAAAAAGAAGGCGGGGGACATAAATTCCCCATGGAATTTGGTTGTTGTTTCAGTGTAAAGCTTATTTACAATTGTATACACAAAGGAGTTAAGAATAAAGCTTCAGAACGGGGAGTTACCAAACTGACTTTGTACAAGTCAACTGTATTATTCGTTTGAATAAAAATCAGATGCTTCTAATATTTAACAGGGTTAGATTATTTCCAGTATATTTTATTTTTGTCCTACTATTCCGCTAATGACTATCAGCTGTGTACAATGTCAGAGAACCAACCGTTAAAACGGGGAGTTTGGGTTATTTTCAGCAGCCAAACAGCTGTGGACAAGAAGCATCTGGACCAGATAAACTTTCTGAAACAACCGAATACTTGGCAAATCATGCTAGGGTGTCTCATGATATTGATTTATTGCATGATATGATTCCTTCACCAAATGATGAGGACAATGACGAAAACATTGATGAGCATGCAAGCAAGGTAAAGAGCTACTTGTGATCAATGTTTGCTGAGGAAAAAAATCAAAATTTATGAAAACAAACGGTTCGATTAAGCACTGCAAATATTTATAAGGAAAATAAACGCACGTGCTGGATTTAGTAAGTAAATGTAGGACAGTTAGTTAACACTGATGATTTGCAACAGAAGAAACTTGAAACATGAAGAAACCATAGTTACAAATGTATACACACATGAGTTAAGAATACAGCTCCAAAACGGGGAGATACCGAATCGATTTTGTACAAGTAAACAGTATCATTCGTTTGAATAAAACAGATATCGCTGTTTATTTTTAGGTGACACTTAACTTCTTTTGACCAGTTTGATTTAAGAGACCATATAAATCATGCTTTTGCATCTACATGTAATTTTTACTGTCCTCACCTAAAGCGCATTTACAAATGTTTACACGCATGAGTTATGAATAAAGCTTCAAAACGAGGAGTTATGAAATCGACTTTGTACATGTCAACTTAATCATTCGTTTTGATATAATATGTACATATTTTGAGAAATCGCTATTATTAGTTAACAGTTAGATTATTTCCAGTATATCTTATTTTTCTCCTACTGTTATGCTTCTAATGACTATTCAGCTGTGTATATTCAGTGTCGGAAAACCAAACGTTTAAACGGGGAGTTTTTGGTCATTTTCAGCAGCCAAATAGCTGTAGAAAAGAGGCTTCTGGTCCAGATACACTATCAAAATCAACCGCATATTTGGCAAGTCATGCTACAGTGTCTCCTGATATTGGCTTAGTGCATGTAAACATTCCGGCAACAGATTCTGAGGACACAAACGAAAATATGGATGGAACTGTAGCCAAGGTAAAGAGCTACTAGTGATCAGTATGTCAGGAAAAATATCAAAATTTATTAAACCAAACAGTTCGATTTAGCAAGTGGTAATGCAAATATTTGGTAGGAGAATAAAGAATGCAGGAAAAATAGTGAACAGTGATGAAATGTGACAGAAGAAACTTGGGACATGACAAGTTTCTCTGCAACATCTTTAGTGTGCTTTCACTATATTGTATTGAACTGTTCCCATTATTTTTCGGCATTTGTCAGATTTTCTGGACTACGCATACGTTTATCAATTTTCTTTTAGAAACGATGGGGAACCAAACACCACCTTTATCAATATTTGTGGTGCTCAACGACGGAAACAAAATTAAAAAGACATACTGAAGACATATAGCAGCTGTTTCACTGAAAATTTGAAGTAAAACTCTTAATCCAGAAAGAAAAGTAACACTACATTAAACCTTAGTGTTTTAGCTCACCTGAGTACGAAGTGCTCACGATGAGGTATTGTGATAGGCCTTTATCCGTCGTCCATTAATCCATCTGTCGTCAACTCTGTCTAAAAGGACTTTTCCTCCAAAACGGCTGGACGGATTTTGAAATAATGTCACAGGAATGTTATTGGGTGACCCTCTAACGAAATCGCTCAAACCATTCCGTTCCGCTGAAAATATGGCCACCAGAGCCAAAAAGTGAAGGAAAAAAAAAAACAACAACACTTTAAACGATTTCTTCTCCTTAACGGGTGGACGGATTTTGAAATAGTCACAAGAATGTTGCTTGGATGATTCTTTACCAAAATTGCTCAAATCGTTCTGCTCCGCTAAACAAGATGGGCGCGAGAGCTAAACTTCCCATGCTAAACTGGTAGACGGATTTTGAAATAATTAAATAGGAATGTTGCTTTGGTGACTCTCTACCAAATAGCTCAAACCGTTTTGCTCCGCTACCACACGATGACCGCCAGAGCAACAATAGAAAAACCTTTATACAATTTCTTCTGCTAATCTGGAGGACAGATTTTGAAATTATTTCACAGAAATGCTCATTGGGTTTGCCTCTACCCAAATTATTCAGTTTCGCTCTGCTGAAAAAGATGGCCGTCAGAGCTAAAAATAGAAATAAAACTTTAAACAACTACGTCTGCTAAACCAGAGGACGGATTTTGAAATAATTTTACATAAATATTTGATGGGTGACCCTCTACCAAATTAGCTTAAAACGATTTGCTTTGCTGACCAAGATGGCCACCAGAGCTGAAAATATAAAACTTTAAAACGACTTCTCCTAAACAAGATGGTCGCATAGAATTAAAAATAGAAAAAAAAAACGAAAAAAAAAACAAAAAAAAAAAAACAAACTTTAAGCAACTTTTCCTGCTAAAAGATAATTAAAGGATTTTAAAATAATTTCACAGGGCTGGACTGTTGCTTGGGTGACCCTCTACCAAAATTGCTCAAACTGTTGCTCCGGTGAACACATGGCTGCCGAGCTTAAAATAGAAAAAAAAAAGATCTTTAAATGTCTTCTACTCCTAAATGGTTTTAAAACGATTTCACAGAACTGTTCCTTTGAGTGACTCTATATCAAAGTTGCTTAAACAATTCTGTTTCGCTGAACATGCTTGGTCGCTAGAGTTTGGTAGGTAGATAAAACAGGACAACCAGGGAATGCACCTTACATGCCCTGCCATTTCATTTATAAATATGACTCAGGTAATCGATTCATAATGTCAATGTGAAAAATTCAGATTACGCCTAACCGTGTTTACCAGTTATTTAGGAAACAATATGAAACATAGTTCAGCATTCACATTATTTTTTTTATTGTTTCAGTGTTCAGCGGATTTTCAAACGTACACACACATTAGCTAAGAATAAAGCTTCAAAACGGGGAGTTAACAAATCGACCTTGTTCATATCAACTACATCATTCGTTTGTTTATAATATATATTTTGGATGATTCGCTATTTATAATTAAAAGATTATTTCCAGGATATCTTATTTTTATCCTACTATTCTGCTACTTATGACTATTCCGCTGTGTGTTCAATGTCTGAGAAACAAGTGTTAAAACAGGGAGTTAACAAATCGACCTTGTTCATATCAACTATGTCATTCGTTTGTTTATAATATATATTATTGGATGATTCGCTATTTATAATTAAAAGAGTTAGAGTATTTCCAGTATATCTATTTTTTACCCTGCTATTCTGCTACTTATGACAATTCAGCTGTGTGTTCAATGTCTGAGAAACAACTGTTAAAACACGGAGTTTGGGTCATTTTCAGCAGCCAAACAGCTGTAGACAGAATGATTCTGGATCAGATAAACTGTCTGAATCAACCAAATACTTGGCAAATCATGCTACAGTGTCTCCTGATGTTGTTTTAGTGCATGATAAAGTTCCTTTAACAAATGCTGAGGACAATGACGAAAACATTTATGAAACTGCGACCAAGGTAACGAGCTACTTATGATCAATGTCACCCGAGAAAAAAATCAAAATTTATTCAACCAAATGGTTCGATTAAGCAAGCGGTATTGCAAATATTTGGTAGGAGAATAAAGGCACGTAACGTATTTATTTCAGTTAATTCATGACACTTAGTGAACCTTGATGAATTGGGACAGAAAACACTTGAAACATGACTTAAGTTTTACTGCAACATCTTGGGTGTGCTTTCACTGTATTGTATTTAATAGTACCTATTATCTTTCGGGTTTTGTCAGATTTTCCAAAGTACCCATACTTTTATCATTTTTACTTAAGAAACGATGGGTAACCAAACACCACATTACCAATATTTGAGGTTCTCAACATAAATGAATCTGACGGAAACGAAATGTAAAAAAGACATAGAATAGATATATATAGCAACTGTTTCACTGAAAATTTCAAATGAAAATCTTAACCCAGTAAAAAGTTACGATACATTAAATATTAATGTTTTTACATATTGTGAATGAGAAAAAAATCAGGTGCGCTTAACTTCTTTTAACCAGTTTATATAAGAAACCATAATCAACATGATTTTGCATCTACATTATTTTTTTTCTTAATTTTTTACTGTGTCAGTCTAAAGCGAATTTACGAATGTATACACACATGAGTTCAGAATAAAGCTTCAAAACGGGGAGTTACCAAATCGACTTTGTACATGTCGACTATATCATTCGTTTTGATATAATATATATTATGAAGAATCGCTGATAGTATTATTAGATTATTTCCAGTATATTTTTATTTTATCCGACAATTCTGCTACGTATGACTAGTTAGCTGTGTGTGTTCAGTCTCGAAGAAACAACCGTTAAAACGGGGAATTTGGGTTATTTCAGCAGCCAAACAGCTAAAGACAAGAGGCTTCTGACCAGACACACTGTCCGAATCAATCTAATACTTGGTTTATCATGCTACAGTGACTCGTAATATTGATTAAATGCATGAAAAATTCCTTTACCGAATGCTGAGGACACAGACGAACATATTGATGAAACTATAACCAAGGTAAAGAGATACAAGTAATCAACGTTTCCTGAAAGAAAAATCAAAATCTATTAAACTAAAACGGTTCTCTTAAGCAAATGGTATTGCAGTGATATATTCAGAGAATAAATGCACATACTGGATTTAATACAGTCGCATTCAATACATGTGTATGGTAGTTTTTACTAAATTTGTTATTTATTTTGTAGACCGACAATACATCTGCGGAACAACAAGGGCTAAACAATAATTTCAGTAGGGTCGGCGAACAGATTGAAAACAGACCTACAGAGGTTAATAGACATACGCCAAAGTCTGCTTCTACTGACAAGAAAGTGGTTATTCCTGGCGACAAAAGAAGCCTCCAACACAAAGAATGGCAGAATCATACCCAACCAGAAAATGAGGGAGAGGTACATGCACAATTCAGCTTTTTTGATATAGATAATAAAAATCATAAAGCTTTCCTCATATATTTCAGTCTTTGTGTTGAGGTTTTACGGCCAAGTCAACCCAATGGAATCATGTCGAGCGCGGTCAGTTTACCTAACCACACGTTTACTGGGCAGGCTTAGTCCCCTAAGCCGTTAACCAGTATTGTGTGTATTCTTTCATCAGAAACTGACAACTGCCCATCTTGAATCAGCGCAAGGGAGAGAATGACCGTAGATATATTTCATGATCAATCTCCACGAAAGAATGTTGCCGACCTCGGCGGGGTTGAACCCGCGACCTCCTGGTCTCCAGTCGGACGTCGCTTCCAACTGAGCCGCCGAGGCCATATTCAGTCAATCAATCCACTGACTGAGAAGATAGAACTCGCATAAGTTAGATAGAGAGAGCAAAAAGAAAAAAAAAACGATGGAATTCACAGATACTTTCATGTGCAAGCAAGGTGGTAGAGCTTAAAGGTCATATGATCACAATCATTTACTGCATAATCAATGCATACGAATATTATACTTATAAGAAGTACACATTATTACTTAGTTAGATCATTGATATACTCTAGTATTTGATGGCTTCTACTTTTTCACTAAATTGCAGATGCAGAGTCCTTCTGTGGAACATCAAGGAATGTATAGCAGCTTCCGTATAATAGGTACATCAATTAAAAGAACACCAGAGAAACAGAAGAGACATAAGTCTGCTGGTATCGGAGGGAAACACGTAGTCCTGGGAGATAATAATGAAGAACCGGTCAGCACATTATTTAGTGTTGTTGCAAAAGATCTCACTGAACCAGAAATCGAGTTCGAGGTGTGTATTTAAACACATTTGTCCCAGTATCTTTTCGTTATATTACTGTCAAGCAAATGAGAACAAGTTATTTGTGCGTGTTTTATAAGACTTACAGTCGTTATAAGTCTAAGAAAATAGACCAATAGAAATCGAAACAAGTACAAGGCCTGTTTTGTCAAATATAATTTCGGTCATATGAGAACAAACTATATTTTTGAAAACAGTGGTTTTGTCTAATAAAACTATTAGTTGCATTTTAATATATTTATAAATGTCCTATTTCAGACAGATATCCTGACAGCTATTCAGAAAAAGAAATACTCTTTAAGACGGAAGAAATATAAGCCATCCAAGCTGAAGGATACTTATTCCCACGATGACGAGGAAGACTTGGTATATAATCTCTTTAATATGATTTTAACAAGTTGAGAAATATAGCACTAAATCGACGTGGAGAAACGGAGGAACAAAATATGAGCCATTGACTCATCAGCAGACTGTTTCACGAATTTTCCTTTCAGGTCCATTATCGTTTAAAAAAAGGGTAAGAGAAAAGTCCAGGGAGTGCCACAATCACAAACCGCAGCCCTTCCCAGACACCAAGAGGAAGACATAACCGACAAATCCAAACAGGCACAAATCGAACAAACGTACGAAAAGCACTAAGATTAGGTCTCTCTTCCCCAAGCGAGGTAATGCTAAAAGGACTGATAAACACAAGAGCAAAATGACACAAGGTAAGACATAAAACAATTCGCCTCGTAGAATAAATCACAAAGCAACAAAGAGTAAGACTAACACCGGGACCACCGCCTTAGAACGGTCAGGAGAGTAAACGTAAAAAAGATTGCCTTTGGAAACAAAGAACACACTACAGATAAAAAAATGGGAGTCTCGGTTTTATTGAGACTCTTCATAAGCAGTAATGAAGTTTGCAACACTGCTTACGCCCTTTAGCGTATACAAGAGCAGAACTGCATTTTCAAAGATTCCACAATGGGCCCAGTGATCCCAAAGGAAATGAAATATAATCTGCACTATGGTAAAGTACGGGGAGACGTCCTACCGCCGACACGTGGCACTAATACTAGCTGCAGTACCGGGGGGCTTAAAGCATTTTACAGCTAGCCAACTTCACCCTAGGTCCCGATGCTACTCTTAATACAGTAATACATAAAATTTCGGTTCGCATAAAGGCTGTCAGCTCAGTCAATGCATCAAAACGAAAACATAAAAATCAAATGAATCACTAAAATAAACAAAGACGAGTACTCATGGCTAATTCTACTGTATGCCAGAGTAAATGAAAACTAATAGTTGAACCACGGCGGGCCAAGCCAAAGACATATCGTCAAGCCCCAACCCACTGGTTAAGGTTTTACAAAGAGGCCGTCATTGAGTCTGAGACCCGAAACGCCGTCTCAAAATGTTAAAATTCCTTTTTTTCTTTCTTTCTTTTTTTCCACTCAATACTTACATTATCTACGAGGATACATTGTTAGTAAGATGAAACTAAGCAAACCCATTTAACTACTATATTCGATTAAATTGACATATACGGAGTTTTTATTAGTTGGTCATGTTTTTCTGGAATAAAATGTTAAGGTTGTCGGGTTTTCTTTGTTATTAGGATAGCTCGGGCAGCGAATACATTCCGGACTCTTCTGCTCCCGAATCATCAGAATCGGATTCATCAGATTCCTTATCAGACTGCATTCCACAGACCAGAGAGAAAATCAGAACACAGGAAAACGTCGAAGAACGACCGGAAGCACCTATTGAAAGATCACAAGACATCGAAACACAAATTGGTCAATCTAAGAATCAGCGATTAATGGTTGGAGAGAAACACAGCATACATGCTAGCACCCAACAATGTTCAGACCTGCTGTTACAAAAGTCAGAGGATACAAATGAACAGTTCCTTCCGTCTTTAAAAGATAAGTCTGTGAAAAGTTCGTTTCAGGCTGAAAGTCATTCACCACCTATTGACTGTTTTGTTCCACATACAAATAACATTGAATGTAGAAAATATGACAAAAAGTTTGTCTGTTTGTATTGTGGTGAGTTAAGAAGTAAATTACCAGATCATCTTGTGGCAAGACATGGCGATGAAGAAGAAGTTACGATGTATATGGAAGAAAAAGACCCTTCAAAGAAAACCAAGAGATACATAAAACTCCGAAATTTAGGAAACCATTTGCATAACCTGAACGTTCTGAGAAAAAGAGAAGGACACTTAATAGTAAAGTATCGGCCAAACAATGACAAGGCAGATCCAGATAAGTATGGGCCTTGTTCGTTTTGCTATGGATATTATTTAAGACGAGAACTTTGGAGACACAAGTGCCCCTTGAAGCCTACCAAGGATAACAATTCCAGATCAAAACTTGCTGTTTCAAGTTTGATGCTGCTTCCTCAAAGCACAGTGCACAGTACATTGTTTCAAAAAGTTTTGTGTTCGATGAAATCTGACCAGATAAGCCGGGTAGCAAAAAGTGATGACACTATCCTGAAGCTCGGGGATAAGCTTTGTAACAAACATGGGCATGATGCGGACAAACATAATTATGTTCGACAAAAAATTCGGGAAATGTCTAGGCTTCTGGTTGAGTTAAGGAAAACAACACAACGTCCGAACAATGGACTTGCATCTTTTTTTCATCCGCAGTATTACCGATCCCTCGTGGCATGTAGCAAAATTGTATCAGGATATGACGAATCACGAAACAGATATGGTACACCATCTCTGGCTCTAAAGATTGGCCACTCTGTGCAAAAGTGTGTCAAAATTCTGATCAGGAATGCCATTGAAAAGCGTGACAAAGAGACAGAATGCGACGCAGAAGAGTTGCAAAAACTGATAAACATAAACTGGACAGACGACGTGAGCAGTAATGCGCTAAAAACCCTACAAGAAGATAAAAGAAATCGAACAGAGGTACTACCACTAGCAGAAGACATCAAGACATTTTCAGACCATCTCAAGGCAGCGTCTGTCGCACAGATCAAACAAATAGAAGACTTAACAAATGCAGTTCCAATACAAGACTGGTCAAGGCTAAACGGAATTGTGCTAACCCAGTTAATACTGTTCAACAGAAGGCGGTCAGGCGAGGTGTCTAGGATGAAAATATCTGATTACTTGGCAAAACATACAGCGGAATGTGGATCGCAGTTTGAAACGATTCTCTCAGAGTTCGAGAAGAAGCTATGCTTTATTATGCCCAGGATTGAGATCGAAGGCAAAAGGGGTAGAACAGTGGCAGTCCTCTTTCCTCAGTATGTTGTACAGAGCCTTGATCTTCTTTTGAAAACGCGCAATCAAATAGTAGCTGATGAAAATCAGTTTTTGTTTCCAACAGTTCATTACGGTTCCCTATCACATATTCGCGGCTCAGACTGTCTGAGAAAATTTTCGGGAGAATGCGGTGCAATAGCACCAGAAAGACTTAGATCTACTAATCTCAGAAAGCATATTGCCACAATGTCACAAGTGATGAATATGAAGGAAAATGAGCTCGACATTCTAGCAAATTTCATGGGCCATGACATTAGGGTACACAGAGAATTCTATCGCCTGCCTGAGGCAACAGTACAGGTGGCAAAGGTTGCAAAGTTACTGATGACCATGGAAGAGGGCGGACAAGACCTACCCGCAGGCCAGTCTTTAGATGAAATTCAAGTGGATGAGGGAACTATTATGGAAGATGGTGAGTTTGGTATCTACAGTATACAATAATAATTATGATGATAATAATAAAAATAATAATATGCAGTTTCCGCCTCTGGTCACATCTCGAGGTCCAAGGAACCAACATTCTCTTTTTGGAATACTTTTAGTTTTAGATTATGGAAGCTGAAATGTTAAAATCAAAGATTAAACTAATCCACTGGGTTGATAGCAAGCACGTACTTCGATATACATGTATTTTATTCTATCCATAACCTTGCAAGGTCGTTGGGGCATCACAAATGACTTTGCAACAATCACTTTCCACCTTGTCCTGTTTTCAGCTGAATACATGTGTTAGAATTTGCAACAAGAGGCAACTGTCAGTAAACTAGAGCCATAACAAATGTCAAGCAAAGTTGTTTTATCATGTGTTCCGTGGAGTTGTAGATTTGCAAGTCAAAATGAAGAAATGTATATCGTGGATTGTTTTTCAATATCACCCTCGTTGGAATACAATGAGTATATGTTTCAACAAATATTATATTACAGGCCCATCTGATGATGAGTATGACAGCTCAGGCAGCGATATTGACACTGATCTGATAGAAGGTATTCCACAAACAAGTACAAGCGGTCAACCAAGAATACAACAGAACATATGTCATCAAGGTTTGTAAATTAACACAATAAATTCTGCATAAAATAATGTGAAACATAAAATGTTCCTGTTTTGTGACAATGCTCTAAATTACCTATAAACACTGAAGCAGACATTTTTTTTTCTATCTGACCAAACTGTATATAATAAAATAGGAATAAACCATGGTTATTCGGGCATTAACATTTGCAAGGTCCTGAAGAAGCTGTTGAATACTTAGGCTAAAGGCCGAGGTTTTCAACTGCTCCCGAGGGACCTGGCAAATGTTAATGCATTGAAAAGCCATGTTCGATCGTTATTAGTGCATGAATTCAGCAACAATGCTACAAAAATAACGAAAATGTTTGGGCACTATGTTTCGAGCTCATCGACATTACCTTGCTGATTCCTACACGCACCATATGTTTCTATAAAAATCCTCATTTCAGGCCATGGCCAGTTATCATGATTTTTGTCCAGCATTTAGCAGCAATTCACAAGCCAGTGTCACTTTCAGTAAATATTTCACTCATTGGCGTCTGTCCTTCTATTTTTACATTATGTCTTTCTTTCATAGATATTTGCAACTACAAACTTGTGTTTGCTTTTATATTGATGGAATATTGCCTTGAATCTTGCATATGTAAAGGCGCAAAGCGAGTCATTAATGGCGCGTGAAATGTCTTGTTAATACATGGTTTTTGTGTTCGTTAAAACATGCCTGATAATAACGTGTGACACCAGTATTTATGCAATAATATGTTTGAAAGTACATAGATACGACAAGTCCATTCAATGACTCTTTCAGCAGCTTTAAAGCAGAGATGCCACAAAAAGACCCAGAATGATGCCACCAGGAAACAAAGAAAACGAACCGCCTACACCCGACGCCCATGGTCTGAGGAGGAGAAGGATGCTGTGCAGAACTTCTTTAGTAGACAGCGTTTCACTTCTGAGAAGCCGGGGAAAAAAGAATTTGATTCTTGCATTGCCGCTTACCCAATTCTACACTCAAGATCTTGGAAGAATGTGAAAGACTATTTTTATAATACATTCAAAAGGAAGTGAATGTTTAGGTGTCCACTGTGGTGGCAGAAATGGAAAACTGTTGGTTTAAATGTCAGTTGTAAATTACTTTTAAAATAAGACATTCTCCTGCATTCTTCCGGTATCTAGAATCTGCGGTACCCAGCTAGCATTATTTATAAATCTAAAGCGGACCGTTATTGGACCGTCAGCTTACTGGGTTATCCACATATTACGTATAAACAAGTACTGTTAACTGACAGTGTATTGCCTCGCTGCTTTCATATTTTGCCCTTTTTTAAATGGAATGTATCAATTGTAATGTAAATAATTTAATACTCAGTTTCCGTTTTCATTAATAAGTAGCCAAATCGCTTTTAGAATTAAACATCTGACAGTGTCCAATGCGTAAGAAGTCATCTTTTTTTTCTTTTAATTAAAAGCAAACATCTACTTATAAAGCATTTGCTGAGACACAAGTACATGTTAAAAAGAGAGAGTCGTTGCTGTCTTTTAACCCTTAAAGCGCCAGTCTGCTTTGTCATCTGCTGGTGGTTTTAAAAGTCATTTTTGCAAACAGTGTGGACCCAGATCAGACTTTAGGAGCAGTCTGATCAGGGTCCACGATGTTTGCCTGTATGCAAAAATAGGTTTGAAAAGTTTGCAAGAATATTCAGCAGACGACATAAATAGACGACATTTTCAGATGCAGTTTTCTTGGCGCTTTAATGGTTAAAGCCACATGCTCCATAGCACCAAGAGTGTATTCCCGTTTTCTATTTTGTGTGTTTTTTATGTATCCCCGATTTGTAAGCGTGCGTTCAACAGCCCCGATTAGTAAATCCTCCCCAGTTTATATCTTGTGTGTTTTGATGTGTATCCCCGATTTGTATATGTGTGTTCAGCTCCCCAGTTTGTTTGATTTATTCCTATTGTTATTTTCAATGATTTCAAGAATGCTGCTTTCAAATGAGATTCAAACAACGTTGCTTAAGAAGAAAAACATATTGATATCTCAAAAATCTTAATATTTATCACCTCCCCGATTTGTATGTATAAAGTAAGCCTCCCCGATATGGACCTTTTACAAGTATGTGTGTGTGTGTGTGTGTGTGTGTGTGTGTGTGTGTGTGTGTGTGTGTGTGTGTGTGTTTGTGTGTGTGTGTGTGTGTTATCGGTTGGTTTGGAGTTTAACGGCCCAGTCAACACTATTCAGGTCATGTCGAGCCGGACAGTTTAGCTTATCACACTTTTCCTAGGCAGACATAGTCCATAGTAGATAGGAACCAGCGACCGTAGAAAATATTTCATAATCAATCTCCACGAAAGACTGTTGCAGGAGGGGGTCTAACCCGCGACCTCCTGATCTACCAGACATCAACTTAGCCATCGAGGCTGGCCTGTCCGATAAAAGGATATTGGACACTTGTACAAGTCCGTGGATAGCAAGTGTCTTTACAAACTGCGAGGATGCCAAGGCTGGATCTAGGATTATTCAATAGGGTGTTCAAAATTTCCGAGGATATTTGAATTGTATTAACTAATTGCCCAGTATTAGAAAAGAACAGTCTGAGCAAACAACATAGACCCAGATCAGACGCCGCAGAAGGCGGCGTCTGATCAGGGTCTATACTGTTTACCATTCATCCAGCAATTTTAGACACGTTCGTAACCAGTGAAATGATCTTATTGAAATTTTAAAATTATAAGAAGAGTAAGGTGAGTGACTATTTATTAGGGTAAATACAATATGAAAAAATTGTCCATCACGAAAACATACTTATATACTTTCTACCCCCCTAACACCCCACTTTTATGTATTAAAACGGGGGTTTACAAGGGTATACCTTACTTTTCTTATTTTTGCTCAAAAACATAGATTGTGGGTACTCGTTAGAACCGCCTCGGCGAGGCGGTTCTAACGAGTACCTACAATCTATGTTTTTTGGCAGAAATATGAAAAATATCTGACTTTTCTATCTGAAAATTTTCAGCTTTTGGAGGTGATATTTTCTATATATTTGAATAGGCGTGTTTTCGTAATGAAATTCAAAATTTCTAAAAATTAATTTTTTAGTCAAATGGGGGTTCGACCGAACCCCACGAACCTCCTCTTGATCCACCCATGGATGCGGACGTCGATTTGGGCCATAGCTGTTCGCATTTTCTCCCGAAGAAAAACAAAATAAACAATTCAACACCGTCATATGGAATTGTGCATTCGGAGAACTTATGGAGATCGGTGTCACAGATACGCCTTTGCTTCCGTGCAGGCTGATCAGGGCATTCACTACCCGTTTAAGTGGAATAATTACACAATGTAGAATAAATCGATGTAAAAGAAAAGATCTTATCCAATTATGTGGCTTCATCGACTATTCCCAGGCTTTACTTCTCGCCATAAATACACCTTTCGCTCGTGACGAGACTCAGTTATTTTGAACTGCGCCAGAATTAAGAGCGAGGTTGTGATTGTATAAAACTATTTTAACTCCCTACCTACCCACTCCCACACGCAACTTAACCCCTTTAGCAGTTGTTTCTGTTAACCATTCCAACCCCGCTAGCATTCTGCTTACATCTGTATCGGACCGTTATCGGCCCGACAGGATACCTATCGGGCCGATAACTGTCCGATATAGATTTGAGCAGAATGCTAACTGAGAAGACAGTTCTTCTGTTTCAAGTTCTTCATTATTTGTATGACAGTTATTGTCACTTTACCGGTGTGTCTTGTCATAGTGTTGGGAATCGGCCATAATTTCATAGTCGCTCGTCGGTTTTGTAAAACCGACTTATCATCGATTAATAATCGACTTGTACAAAATATATTGACTATTAATTTAGCTCTCTTCCTGGTACTTATTCATTGCTCCAGATCAATAAGAGGGGTATCCAGATAATATTTTTTCTTATTTTTCCATGGGAACATATGTTGTGGGTACTCATTAGCAGCGCCTCCGCGAGGCGGTTCTAATGAGTACCCACAACATATGTTTTCATGGAGAAATAAGAAAAATATCATTACATTTGGGTTGACTTATTAGAGGCTATTTTATAAAATTTCTTCATTTTTATTGACCACAAATCTAGAATGACCCAAATAGACAGTTTTGAATTACAGTTCTTCATAACTTGCCTATAAAATTGAACGTAAAAAAAATATGTTTCTAAAAATAGAATTTTCCGACTAGTCGACTATAAAAGAACCTTTCCGATCGTCAGTCACAAGAGGCAAAAGTGACTGATGATCGATGAAAATCGATCATCAGTGGCAACACTATATAACATTGTTTGTTCCTCATCTCTTCTTCTTCCTGAGTTTCGGGAAAGCTGTGCTTTGTGATTGTGGCCATTCATGTGTGTTTGCCATTTTCAACTGACGCGCATAGATCAATATATGGCGCTTCTCAACACAAAAGTATTAGTTTTTCTCTCACTTCTCCACGAAAACATATGTTGTGGTACTCATTAGAAGCGTCTCGGTGAGACGCTTCTAATGAGTACTCACAACATACGTTTAGGTGGAGATAGAAAATATTCACCTGTTACCCCGTCTTATCTGGAGATATGCTTGACATGTCAACAGGTGCCTTCGAAGCAAATGCATTCAGTGAAGGCCATAGTCAATACTATTGCGTACGTCGGAATCATTTGAACGCCCATATCAGCCAGCCGTTTGGCGGAGTCCTGTCAGGGTATTTGCTGCCTGCTTTCAGAATCACTGCATACTGTTGAGTATACTGACATACCTCAAAAGTATGGCATCTTCTCTGATAGGGCCTGGAGGCGTCATTTCATTTGACAAGTTCAATTTATTTGATAAACAGCCGTTTGAGACAGATGTTTTCCCACAATTTCGATGGTGCACTTTATGGGATGTGGGAATTTTTTTTTTTTTTTTTTTTTTTTTTTATTCGTCAGGTGAATAATCTGACACTTTAAACAAAGGCATAGTACGCGTTATAATAATATTAGATAGTCCCCTCATTGCAGCATGGATTACATACCATTACAGATACAATCATCACGAAAACATGCCTATATAATTTTGACCCCCTTAAACCTCACTTTTTTTTATAGTAAAGCTGGGGTTTACAAGGGTATACATTATTTTCTTATTTTTGCTCAAAAAACGAGTACCCACAATTTTTTTTTTTTTTTTTTTTTTTTTTTTTTTTTTTTTGAGCAGAAATATGAAAGATATCAGAATTTTTATCTGTAAACTTTCAGTTTTTGGTGGTGAAATTTTCAATATATTTGTATATGCGTGTTTTCGTAATATGTGGAAATAACCGTTTTACAAATACAGCATGAGAGTGCTGTCGGGGGTTGCCTAAAATTCTATAGGTCTCTAGAACTCATTGGGAGTTACGCTGAACTTAAAGTTCTTTTCGGTACTAGATAACCCTTTTTCGGTGGAAAAAAGGGACAGCGGCTCGGGTTACACTTTTCACCCAGCGCTTTAGACTGGAATATTCATGTTCGTCTGCCGATATTGTACTCATTTTTCTCGACCATATACTCAGAACCAGTCAGATCTGGCCCCGAGGTTATAAAACTTTTTTCCTGCTCAACTCAGCTGAGCATGAAATTTTCTCTGCTAAATAGTTGGCATTTTCATATTTATTAGCAGAGAAATTTTCATGTTCAGCTATGTATAACAAGACAGAATTTGCAATTGTTAGTAATTTGAGATTTTTTAGCAGGACAAATATTTCATGCTCAGCTGAGTTGAGCATGAAAATAAGTTTTATAACCTCGGTGCCTCACTATTACCTCAGAGGACAGTTCGATATGATTAATATCTTATTTCTTTAAAAGTTTGAAATTTTCTTTGGTTTTGTTTAGTTATTCGCGTTCTATTAGTATCAGCGTGTATAAGACTTATTTGTTCGAATAAAGAATTTAGCGTTATCGGCGTTCGGTGGGATTTATTGTCCCCCGCCTTTTCGAAGAAAAGCGAGGGGACATAGTATTCGGCTTTCCGTGGTGCGTGATGCGTGGTGCGTGGTTCCGAGTTTATAGTAGGTACCTTGTGAGCGCAACTCCTCCTACAGTTTTTAACCAATCCTTCTGAAATTTTACAGGTGTCTTCATCATGGTCTGAAGATGTGCTTGTGATTTTTACAGAATCCTTATTTTTTTTTTTTTTTTTTTCACTTTTTTCACATTTTAACTTAGACATTTTTGCATGGCTCCAAGTCAGTAGTAGGTACCGTGTGAGCACAACTCCTCGTACAATTTTATACGGATCCTTTTGAAACTTTTCAGGTGTTTTTAATGATAGTTTGAAGATGTGCATGTGCTTTTCAAAGAATCCTTAAGTCATTTTTTTTTTTCAGTTTTTACACATTTTTAACTTAGACATTTTTTGCATGATTCCGAGTCAGAAGCAAGTACTTTTGAGCACAACTCCTCCTACAGTTTTACACTGATCCTTCTGAAACTTCACAGGTATCTTAATCATGATCTGAAGATATGCATGTGCTTTTTACAGAATCTTGAAATAACTTTTATACTTTTTTTTCTCATTTTTAACTTAAACCTTTTCATTCTTCAATACTATGAAAGTGTATATAAAGCAGGTACCTTGTGATTGCAACTCTTCAAACAGTTTTAAACCGATCTTACTGAAATTTTACATGTGATTTTATTATGATCCGGAGATATGCACGTGCTTTTAACAGAACCCTTCAATTATTTTTTTTTTTCACATTTTTAACTTAGACTTGTTTTTTTTTTTTTTTTTTTTTTTTTTTTTTTTCGCATTTTTAACTTTTAACATAGACTTTTTTCATGCTTCAATACTATGAAAGTGCATAATAATAGTAGTAGGTACCTTGTGAGCAACTCCTCCCACAGCTTTAAGCAAATGCTTCTGAAACTTTACAGGCATTTTGCTTGTGGTCTGAGGATATACATGTGCCCTTGGAATCTTGAAATTATGTTTTTGGATTTTTTTTCCCCATATTTTAGCTTCAATTTTTTTTTCTGCTTCAATACTTAGGTAGAAGATACAGGACCAATGGTTCTCTAGTAACTTACTCATTTTTAACAGCTCAAATAAAAATAAGGCGGGGGACATAAATTCCCTATGGAATTTGCTTGGTCATTAGGTAGTTGTTAGGTTGGTAGTAACAGGAAAACGGATTGTCGAAATGTGGTATGTTAAATCTGGTGGTGATTTGGCAAACGCCCTAAAACTACGAAAATAAAAAAACAAACAAAAAAAAAAAAAAACAGAGCAGTTATATTTAGAAAAGTTGTGGTCCTTTTGTCATGTTTGAACAGCGAATGAACAGGTCTGCATGCATATCTGCGCATTCTAAGCAGCAGGAAAACGAGCCTATATAATTTTGACCCCCTTAAACCCCACTTTTGTATAGTAAAACTGGAGTTTACAGGGTTATGCATTATTTTTCTTATTTCTGCTCAAAACATAGATTGTGGGTACTCGTTAGAACCGCCTCGCCTATGTTTTGAGTAGAAATATGAAAAATATCAGATTTTTTTTATCTGAAAATTTTCCTTTTTTGGTTGTAAAATTTTCAATATATTTGAATAGGCGTGTTTTCGTAATGGAATTCTGAAAAAGTTATATGACAGTCACTGATGTGGCTGAGTTGGCCCACACTAGGTGGTCTGTCCCAGAAAATTACGACACTTCAGTTCAGTGTTTTCACATTACGAAAACATGCCTATTCAAATATACTGAAAAGTTTACAACCAAAAAGATGAAAATTTACAGATAAAAAATTATGACAATTTTCATATTTCTGTTCAAAACATAGATTGTGGGTACTCGTTAGAACCGCCTCGACGAGGCGGTTCTAACGAGTATCCACAATTTATGGTTTTGAGCTCAAAACATAGATTGTGGGTACTCGTTAGAACCGCCTCGACGAGGCGGTTCTAACGAGTGGGTACAATCTATGGTTTTGAGCACAAATAAGAAAAATAATGTATACATCTGTAAAAAACCAGTTTTACCATATAAAAGTGGGGTTTAAAGGGGTCAAAATTATATAGGCATGTTTTCGTGATGATAGCTCTCAAGGTCATTCATATTAGAATCTATTTATGTTCCCTACAGCTAATGTTAATACATTGTGGCGGCCATAATACGTCTCTCTCTCACTTACTTCAATATGATGTAGTTCCATATTTCTGGTCCTCCTTTGTAACCATATTCCATTCAGGGAGTTTTATAAATTTACACAAGGGTCAGTGATCAGGCATAATCCCCGAAATCAGCTATTCTGGCCCAGAAAGCTACGATACTGCAACTATTTTCGCGCGCGTGTGTGTGTGTTCCATCACGAAAACATGCCTATATAATTTCGACCCCCTTAAACCCCACTTTTATATAGAAAAACTGGGGTTTACAGGGGTATGCATTATTTTTTCTTATTTCTGCCCCAAAACATAGATTTTGGGTACTCGTTCGAACCGCCTCGCCGAGGCTTCTCTAACGAGTACCCACAATCTATGGTTTTTAGCAGAAATATGAAAAAATATCAGTTTTTCATCTGAAAATTTTCGGATTTTGGACATGAATTTTTCTATACATTTGAATAGGCGTGTTTTCGTAATGTGGCATAAGAAAAAAAAGTAAAGATACCCAGGCAATGCTACAGTCACCATATGAACTCCTAACGAATTCTGTTATTGAGGAAAACTATAAATGAAGATACCGTGGAAAGGCCACATTCACCGAGGCGGTTCTAACGAGTACGCACAATCTATGGTTTGAGCAGAAATATAAAAACTATCATAATTCTTATCTGAAATTTTTCATTTTTTGGTGGTGAAATTTTCAGTATATTTGAACAGGCTTGTTTTCGTAATGATTGATGTCCAAAGTTCATTCGTATTACACGTCAACTTAAAAATCGGTGAAGATATCCAGGAAATGCCACAGTCATAAAGTACAGTCTTCCGGAAAAGAAGGAGATAAGTGACAAACAATTACTAAATACACGCCACATATGAACCACCTACGCACAAACAAAATGTTAATGTTCTCTTGTTTGGCAACAGCACTGTAAGTTATGAAAATAACGTAAAGATTTTCGAGGCAGTTCATAATTACATTAAACAAAGTAAGCGTTTTTTTTATCTAACCTTTTCATGGCACAGTTTTCCTCATTGTTGAGTGATGCGAATACATGTATTATGATACTGGTGAGATAGGTCAAAGGAATCATAAATATACAGTCGACTCGTTATCTCGAATTCCAAGGGACTCACTGAAACACTTCGAGATATCCGTACCTCGACATATCAGTGTTGAGAGAGTGAGGAAAACAATAAATTGAACAACCACATTTAACAAATGAATATGTAATCTGACTCCTGAAGTTAGAAATATGTATATATAATAATGTGGAAAAGAGGAGATATTGCTCCTTAGGAGCAATTTCTCCTCTTTTCCACATTATTTTGTTTACCTGTTGTCATAGTTTCATGTTAAAACAGGGACCAGATTTTCACTTCGAGATAAGCGGTAATTCGAAATAAGCGAGTTCGAGATAACGAGGTTCGACTGTATTTAGTATCCAGTAGGACAACAGATTATAGTGTATTTGGCCATTTTTGGTTCTCGCAGCGCAGATGGCGGTCCCTACTCTTTTAACACACTTTGTTTCTTTTCTTTTGTCTTTTTTTTTTTTTTTTTTTTTTTTTATCTGCCCTTTCGCTCCACCTCATGCCACTTCTCTCACTTTTTTTTCTTCCTCCTTATCATTGATAAAGTAGATTATTATTATGTTTTTTTTTTTCTTTTCTTTTTCCTGTTCTTCTCCATGTTTGTTATGTTTGAACATATAAGGTTCTACTTTCGCTATATAGTAATCTAATGTTATACCGTATTTACCCTAAGTATTCGGACACCTCAACTCCTTACCATACTTGTTCTAAAATTTGAACAAGTACAATTTACTACCAGATGCTGTGCCTAAAAATTGCTGAATGAGTGACAATGTAGACCTTGGTGAGACGCCGCGTTCAACTCGGAACGCCATCAACTCTGCCGTCAACTCTGAATAAAATATGTTTAAACCAAACAAAGCAGAATGCAACGGAGGAAGCGCCTTGGAACGGTCGGATACAAAACTACGGATGGACTTAAACCAGCCTCGTTTTAGAAATCGATACTTCCGCTTTTTTTTTTTTTTTTTTTTTTTTTTCGGATCAAACTGTTCGACACTTACCTGTTTGAAAGGGTGTACTTTTAAAGTAGGCTTTATTAATACAGTCGAACTTCAATGGCTCAAACACCGTTTGCTCGTTTACCATGGCTTATTCGAACTCATTTTTGCGTCCCTACGGATTTTTTCCGATAGCTCAAGAAAAAAAAAAGTATCGAGGGAATTTTTCTTATTCTGTTGTGAATTTGTATGTTGTATGTACTCATTAGAATCGTCTCATTGAGGCGATTCTAATGAGTACACGTAACATACCATTAGTTTGTTGAAGGTCGAAAAAAATGCCATAAATTATCGCCATTTGCTTCCTGACCTGGCGCCATGATTAAATCTTATTGGCCTCGAACTACCCATCTCTCGAACAAATTTCCATGGTCCCAAAGATGTTCAAGTCATTGAAGTTTGACTGTAAGTGTATAAAAAGTACTTTAACTGCAACTGATCATAAACTCAGATAGATCTTGAGGTACAGTAAAACCTGTGTAAGACAGCCACCTTTGAAATTGACTTAGTGGTTGATGTGGAAAGGTGGTTGCCTTATAAAGGTACATGTCATGTAATTTTGCTAGCAAAATTACATGACATGTACCTTTATAAGACAGACAATTTTTTCCACATCAACCACTATTTAAAGTCAGTTTTGAAGGTGGCTCTCTTACACAGGTTTTACTGTAACTATCCACTGCCATGTTCCAGTTAAATACCCATGTTGATTTGTGATTTCGGAGGAACGAACGTCAGAAAACGTACCTTCGAACATGTGCGCCTAGCGAAGATTCAGATCAGCTTGCGCATTTGTGCAGTCTGATCAGAATCTTTTTCTGGGCGCATTTTGGATAGTCAAGAATGCTTACTTTCTGCCTGCGGAAAACGAAGCCTCTGATCAAGTGATTCGTTTTTCTTTCTATTTTTTTTTTTTTTTTTTTTTTGCTGTTGTTGTTGTGTTTTTTTTTTTTTGTTGTTGGTTTTTTATACAATAGAACTGCAGATAAATTTTAAATGGGATGGATACACCTTCAGGTGAGCCAACCCTATCAAATTTTGTACTGCCTCTCCTGAAAAGGCGCCAACTCTAAAAGGATGCAAATTGCTGCCAAGAGGAGCATTTTTGTTTCCTTTTAATGTAGACAATTTCAAAAGAGCTTGATGAGCATGAGAGCAAGCAGGAAGTCACACAAGTTGTCTCCCTTGTGATAAATGCCGGAAAAAACGTATCCGTCCCTTTAATTGCATTTATCTTTTTATTGTGATTGACGGAAAACAGTACAGACAATCCTCTTCATACCGACACTCGATACAACGACAGTTCATTATAATGATAGCATTACGAAAACATGCCTATCCAAATATATTGAAAATTTTACAACCAAAAAGAGAAAAAATTTCAGATAAAAAATTCTGATATTTTCATATTTCTGCTCAAAACATAGATTGTGGGTACTCGTTAGAACCGCCTCGCCGAGGCGATTCTAACGAGTACCCATAATCTATGTTTTGAGCAGAAATAAGAAAATAATGTATACCCCTGTAAACCCCAGTTTTACTATATAAAAGTGGGGTTGAAGGGGGTCAAAATTATATAGGCATGTTTTCGTGATGGTTTGACTGTCACGAAACTTTCGCTTAAGAGGTAACAATTAGTCACAAATTATGCAAGAACATTTTATTTAATACTTTAAAGAAACATATGTTTTGGACATTTGTAAGAATCGTTTCAATCAGGCGCTTTTAACAAATAACCAAAACATATTTCTATGGGGAAATAAGAACAAAACAAGACCTTTCTTACATATCAATCTGCTCATTTCATATTCTGTACAACAGCAAATACATTTTTAATGGCAACGTCTTTGGGAACAAATGCTGCCATCACGTTGTAACGAAGGTTCACTATAGTAATATAGTCATATAGTGGCCATTCCAAATGCGATTCTTCTGTTACCGATCTTTCTTATAACTGTCGAACCTCAATAACTCGAACATCTTTAGGACCATAAAATTTGTTCCAGAGATGGGTATTTCGAGCCACTGAGGGTTAATCATAGAGCCAGGTCTGGTGGCAAAGGGGGATATTTTTTGGGATGTCTTTTCGATCTTCTATCAAGTCATGGTATGTTGAGTGTACTCATTAGAATCGCCTTGATGAGACGATTCGAATGTGTACACCTACTCTTACGACATGATAGCCGTAACAAAGGAATAAAGCATAGCTGAAAAAATATTCCGTCTTTCCTGGGAATCGAACCCGGTCCTCCCGGTTAAAAATCCAATGCTCTAACCACTGAGCCAAAGAGTCGACGCCCTGACGCAGTTGTCAGAGATTGAATATATACTTAGATGCTATGCGTAATCTGCCTACCTTCGATTATCTGCCTTGGCAGATTACGCATAGCATCTAAGTAACACAGCATACATTTTCATGGTAAGATAAGAAAATTTCCTGATATGAAATATTTGTTTTCTTGAGCTATTGAAGTAGTTGACTAGAGACTCAAATACGAATTCGAAACATCAACGGTAAACGAGTCTACGGTGTTCATTGAGGCCTTACTGTAATTTTATTTGGGTTATTACCGTTGAATCCTGTCATTATTTCTCGGTGCCTCTTGAGGGCTATGCTTTGTGTATGTGTCCTTTCCTCGGCATCTTCATTTATAGTTTTCCTCAATAACAGAATTTGTTAGAAGTTCATATGGTAGGTAACGCGAGAAAATCGTATCTCAGGAAGGCTTTGTGCTTCGTGGCTGTGGCATTTCCTGGGTCTGTTCACTTTTTAATGACAGATTCCATCTGTCATTCTTCGTTGCCACGCACGGTTTTAGAGAAAGTGACTTTGACTACTATTCAATTTCGTATTCATCCGCGCACAAAACTAGACCCAATGTTTCAATGTGTGTATATTAATACGCCATTGAAAAGCTGTCTATACAAAAGTAAAGCAACTTGTGCTTGATCTATGGCGAGAGTCGCTGAGAAAACCCGCCTTAATATATGTGCGAACAACAAAGGCGCAGATCAGCCTGCGCGTCCGCGCAGGCTGATCAGCGCCTTTGTTGTTCGCTGTAGCTCGTTTTTTCGACGAAGAAGCGTCTCACAAACTTAAATGGAGAACAGAACGATACCTGGAATTTATTAGTTTCTGATAGACTCTGTCATTTTAGGGCTATTCAGCCCTTTGATTTTTCTTATGCCACATTACGAAAACACGCCTATTCAAATATATAGAAAATTTCACGTCCAAAAACCGAAAATTTTCAGACGAAAAACTCTGATATTTTTCATATTTCTGCTCAAAACATAGATTGTGGGTACTCATTAGAACCGCCTCGCCGAGGCGGTTCTAAAGAGTACCCACAACCTATGTTTTTGAGCAGAAATAAGATAATGTATACCTCTGTAAACCCCAGTTTTACTATATAAAAGTGGCGTTTAATGGGGTCAAAATTTTATAGGCATGTTTTTGTGATGATATGATGGTAAACATGCTCCAATTTAAATCTGTGCATTCAACCAGACTGGTCTGGGCCTTGAATCATTGGCTGCCGTAGAATATATCGATGAACAGCGAACCCTTATTCGAATTCGGATCTACTGTGCTTTTATCATCTTTCAGAAAGTCGTTTTTTGATTGGCGCTTTACACAGACGAAGTAAATTTGCAAACTTTTGTCATGATTTAATGCAAACCATTTGTCGTAACTACCTATGCACTAAAAGTTTAATTCTAGTCATTGGTTTATAAAGAAATAAGATATTTTTATTTTTTTCTCATAGTAGAAATGAATGCAAATTATGCAGAAATATGTGGGGTAGGTAACTTGGAGGCAAATTTTCAACAAGTTCCGCTTGTTCAATTTTTCTGAAATTTTCACAATTCTTTTGTGAAACATCAATTATTCAAATTCAGCAAAGAAAAGTAAAAAATATTTTTTAAGATAAAGTTCAACAAAAATCACTTTACTAAAGAAATTACATAAGCCAGACCAAGTTTTGATCGTAAATTTAATTTTAGGGTACATATTTGAGAACAAGCCACAGAAACAGAAAAGACAAATGGTTTCTGATAAAATATGACCAATCAGAACAAAATGTTTTCATTTAAAATAAAACGCCAAGCAAAAAAAGTCTTTCCGAGTTATGTCGAAAAGACGGTAGGCGTTCAATGTTCCTGTATGATATAAGGGTTCTTGTTCCATGATAGAGATCATACATTTGTTAGAACTCATTAGAATTTGTTAGCAAATTTGTTGCCCTCTTTTATTACACGAAGGCTGAATCCTAAACCTTTTATAGTCGGCTAGTGCGTAACTTTTTTCGTCTATGGTCGGGCTCACTGTACTCCTGCTAGTGATGACTTATTTGTTTTCTTTGTTGATCCACTGACCAGTTAGAAAGGCCTACGCATACTGAACAGTTACCGCAATAATCCTAAGTATTGGGACAGTCAGGCCTTTGCAAAACTGTAGACCATGCGGGCCCCCGTAGCCTAGTGGATAAGAGAGCTGACTCTTAATCCATTAGGTTTCTCACCACTGTGGTTCGAGCCTCGCTCGGGTCACATGTAGGAAAGCCAAGTTCCGCTTACGTATAGTCAGGTTCTGCGGTTTTCGCCCTTTTTTGATGAACGATCGGCTCGATATAGGTGAAATATTCTTGAAAGGGCCGTAAAACTCAAATAAAAAAAGTGTAGACCATGATCAGACGCCGCAGAACACGGCGTCTGATCGGGGTCTACACTGTTTGTAATATATACAACAATATTTTAGATACATCAGCACGTAGGAGAATGGACTATTCCAAATTTCAGAACAAGCATTGTAAGTAGATAAAGTGTCCCAATACTGAAGGTAAATACGGTAAGTGTACATGTAGGTGGAACTGCATCATGATAAAGCTAAGAGTTAATCGCTTGTAAAACCTGGCCCCGAAATCATAAAAAAAATTTCATGCTCAACTCAGCTGAGCATGAAATTTGTCCTGCTAAGAAATCTTAGATTACTAAAAATTGCAATTTTTTTCTTGCTAAACATGGCTGAGCATCAACATTTCTCTACTTATAAATATGAAAATGCCAACTGTTGTTGGCATTTTCATATTTATTAGCAGAGAAAATCTCATACTCAGCTGAGTTAAGTATGAAAAAAGTTTTATAATCTCGAGGCCTGGTTAAGTCCTCACCAGTAATTGACCGTTCCAAGGCGCCATCTACAGTCGAACTTCAATAACTCGAAGTTTACCATGGCTCATTCGAACCCGTTTTTGAGTCCCTATAAAATTCTTCCGATAGCTCTACAAAACAAATATTTAGCAGAATTATCTTGCATGTATTTTGCCATGAAACTGTATATTGTGTGTATTCATTAGAGTCACTTCGTCGAGGGTTTCTTATGAGTGAGAACATTCAACATACCATTATTGTATAGAAAATCAAAAAGACTTCCTAAAGTTATCACCATTTGCCTCCTGGCCTGGCGCCATGACTAACCCTTCGTGGTTCGAACTACCCATCTCTCGAATGAATTTTCATTGTCCCAAAGACGTTCGAGTCATTGAGATTTTCCTGTTTGTTGCAGATCCTCTTCTTTGTGTTACTTCTAGTTTTCCGCTGATTCAAGAAGGGCAGTTGTCAGTTTCTGGCGAAAGAATTACGAAAACACGCCTATTAAAATACAGAGAAAATTTCACCTCAAAAACTGAACCTTTTCAGATAAAAAAAACTCTGATATTTTTCATATTTTTTGCTCAAACATAGATTGTGGGTACTCGTTAGAACCGCCTCTCCGAGGCGGTTCTAACGAGTACCCACAATCTATGTTTTTGAGCAGAAATAAGAAAATAATATACACCCCTGTAAACCCCAGTTTTACTATATAAAAGTGGGGTTTAAGGGGGTCAAAATTATATAGGTATGTTTTCGTGATGGGATGTGCACAATACTGGTTAACCGCTTAGAGGACTAAGCCAGCCCAGTAGGTGTGGTTAGGTAAACTGACCGCGCTCGACATGACCCCATTGGGTTGACTGGGCCGTAAAACCTCAACACAACAACTTCTAGTTTCGTTTGAGTGCTAGTTTGATATCATTTCGTGTCACTCTAACCTTATCCGATGCCTTTGGAGGGCTGTGTTCTGTGATTGTCGCTTTTTTTGTAAATACCCATATTAACGTATTTATGTCTAGCGTCCCAGCAAAGGGACATTTGCAAACAATGTAGACCCAGATCAGACGCCGCAGAACGCGGCGTCTGATCAAGGTCCACACTGTTTGCATTAAATAAGGAATTTCTTTAAAACATGGTTGTATAAAAAAACTAACCAGACACCCCTTATATTGGAAATAGATCGGTCCGAAGAGTAATGATAGAAAAGTCCATTCTGCATAAATGGGTTAATTTTTTGTCGCCTGTCCTGGACATCCCTATATTAATATTATTGTCCACATAACGTACATCTCAATGTTCCCTCATAATCGGACTATATAAAGGGTAAACGATATATACTCAACAAAATAATTTAAGGGCCACATAGTGCAAATTTCCATATATACAAACTTTGGCCGGGTGTATGGGCAAAACCACAGAAGATATCAAAATATCTTTGAATGTTTCTTTAAAAGGAAGCCCTAAAGGAATGTTTCCAACAAAAAAAATTGAAATAAAAATTTTCATTTTAAAATTTGCAAAAAACACTCCTTTTTACCCAAAAATTAAAGAAATAGATTTTCGCGTCAAAAGGGATGTCTGGGCTCCCAAATATGAAAAACTCATAGAGAAAGCCTTATTTGTTATCAAGAAACGCACATTTTGCTAGAGGTACCCTCTACAGATTATTCGTTGTCTATGGGGAACTTTCGAGGCATTTTTAGCCTCTCAAAGGGTTGGTCTCTTTTTCTGGCCATATCTGTGTGTCTTTTACTCGAATGAAGGCTGAGTTTGCATGACTTTGTGTGTGACAGAGTATTTTTTTTTATTAAACAAAGAATTTATCCGGTATTGTGAAAAAAAACTTCATTTTGGGGTAAAAATCGTTGTTTTTTTTTTTTTTTTTTTTTTTTTTTTTTTTGTTTTGTTTTGTTTTTTGTTGGAAATTCCCGTTTTTCTTAGAATATTTTGGTCTGGCGTTGTTGGTGCCATTGACACTTTTGTAGCTGAATATGTTGCGAACATGTTGAGCTGATTGAAATAGGGCTGAGACTTCCAGTTTTGTCCATGAAATAATTGCAAAACTTGAGGGTCGCATTTTAGTGATAATCAAAGGGGAAATAAAACTGGTGGTCCTTTAATTATTTTGTGGAGTATACATTTCAGGCAACCTTTCGCGAGTTGATTGTTTTAGCCCTTTTGTCGTCTGCTTCTTTTGGAATAAACTATCGCTTGGAAAGAAGTTTTAATGTAAAGTTGAAAGACTGAATGTCAAACAGCGTAGATCCAGATCTATGCTGTTTGCAAAAGAATATTTTATCGCCTCTGGCAATGAAATAGTTAAAGCGCTTAATATTTTGCAGCAGGCGACATTCTAAATGTTTGTAATTATATGTCAGAGAAAAAAGACTTACCTTTTCATGTGAATCGTCAGTTTTGTTTCGTTGAGTTTTTTTTTTTTTTTTTTTTTTTTTTTTTTATGTTTTGCTGGTGGGTTGGAGGACCCGCGGGTCGAGAGCATGTTTGTGGTTTTGAGTCGCATCGGAATCGGGGGCGGGGTTCCGATTTTGTGGGGCTGATTTGGCACACGATGATTGTTTCTATACACTGCAAAACTTTTCCATAGATTTTACGGTAAATACTGGCAAATGGCTGTCAGCCTCTTTACCATAAGTTTTTACGGGGGCCAGCAGAACTTTTGCAGGAATTACCTCGTAGGATGGGGAAAGGGTGTGTAAGCTTAAGATACGGTGCGTTAGCTCACATCCCTACTATGTCCTATACGTTACCTACCTTGCCCTACACTCCCCTGTCATGCATAGTTATTACTGTAAATAATCTACAGGCGCCCGTAAAATTAACGGTACATGTACTCCCAGCTAGCATTCTACGTAAATCTACATCGGGCCGTCATCGGCCCGTCAGCTACCCTGACGGGCCGATGACGGCCCGATATAGATTTACGTAGAATGCTGACTGGGCTGGCAGCCAGTTGCTAGTATTTATCGTAAAATCTACGGGATCTTGTTACAGTGTAAAATTAACAGTACATGTACTGGCAGCCAGTTGCTAGTATTTATCGTAAAATCTACGCGATCTTGTTACAGTGTACTGGTCTTTCCGGGCGGTTTTTCTTTCTTTGTGTGTCGGTTGTTGTGGTTGTACCTTTGTGTCATGTCATTGTTTGTTTGTCATCTATTCTTAGCCGGCCTCGGTAGCTCAGTCGGATGCGCGTCCGACTGGTGATCGGGAGGTCGTGGGTTCGATCCCAGCCAGGTCCGGCAACATTCTTTCGTGGCGATTGATCATGAAATGTTTTCTACGGTCGTTCACTCTCATCCGTGCATTCAAGAAGGGCAGTATACCCTGTAAGCATTCTGCATAAATCTATAGCGGGACGTTATCGGCCCGTCAGGGTAGCTGGCGGGCCGATAACGGCCCGCTGTAAATTTATGAAGAATGCTAGCTGGGTAGTCAGTTTCTGGTGAACCGATTACAGGACTAAGCTTGCCCAGGAAAAGTGTGGTGAAGTAGACGCTAACCGGCTCGACATGACCTTAATAGTGTTGACTGGTCCGTTACACTCTAAACCAACTCATTCGTGCTTCATACGGTGTTTCATGGAAGGCGTCTCAGGAAGGCCGTGCTTCGTGATTGTGGTCTGTTATTGGTAACTTTATTTGTAAGCATATCTATCTCTCGATACTGTGTCTGTCTGATCTTTACCTCAAAAAAGACGCAGTGAATGACATGATCCGACTGGGAAAACGTGCAAGCTGATCTCAGTCTTCATGACACGCATATACAGTCGACTCTCGTCATCTCGAAATCCAAGTGACTGTCTGCAATTCTTCGAGATATCCGTACCTCGACATATCAGATTTGCAGAATTGAAAAAATAAATCGAACAGCCACATTTCACAGATGAATATGTAATTTGACTCCTGAAGTTAGAGATTCATAGGAAACGTTATGGAAAGTGGGAGAAATAGGGCACTTTCTCTAATTTCCACAATACATGTATTTTGTTACCTGTTGTTAGATTTTCATGTTAAAACAGGGACCAGGCTTTCACTTCGAGATAAACGCTTTTTCGAGATAAGCGGTTATTCGAGAAGCGAAGTCGAGATAACAAGAGTCGACTGTAGGATACATATACAATAGTTCTATAGTAACGTGATCTGTCGCTTTGTTTCACGCCTCGTGAATGCTTACAAGCGACCTAGGAACCCTAGTCGTGATACCGGGCACTAGATCATGTAACTGTAGTAACAGTACGTTTATTATATATGTTTTAGGATTAATTTTTCACATGAGATTCTAATGAGTACCCACAACGCATATTTTAGAGGAGAAAAATAGTTATGTGGTTATATCTCCTATCTGGTCGTACCTAGCGATATGTTAACTGTGAAATAAGTTAGCTATGAAATGTCCTTTGCATAATATGGAGAAGAGAAAAGGTGGAAAGTTTGGTTTTTATTAAGTAGGTTGAGACATTTTATGCGGTATAATATTAGATGGAAATACATGCAATTGGGAAACTGAAATCAGATTTAAAAGTAGAAAAATTAAAAACATTCGTCTTGTTATGTATACCCCTGTAAAGGCCTGGGCCCGGTTGTTCAAAGCTAACGATGTCGTTAGTTAACGATTCGTTAAAATTTACATCGAGTGATACGCAAATATGCTGAAATTTTTTGCTGAAAAATGTGAGTAGCTTTTGCACTGCAAAAGCTACTCACATTTTTCAGCAAAAAAGTATCAGAATATTCTATATTGAATCTGCTAAAACAGTTAACGAAATGACCCTTAACGAGCTCGTTAAGCTAACGACGCTTTGAACAACTGGGCCCTGTTTTCAATATACATTATAAGAAAACATAATGATATACATTACATTACTCGTAAACAGTCGAACCTCAATGGCTCGAACATTTTTAGGACCATGAAAATGTGTTCTAGATATGGGTAGTTCGAGTCACTGAGAGTTAATCATAGCGCCAGGTCAGGAGACAAATGACAATCATTACGAAAACCCGCCTATTCATATATATATAGAAAATTTCACCTCCTAAAACTGACAATTTTCAGATAAAAACGCTGATATTTTTTCATATTTCTGCTCAAAAATATAGATTGTGGGTACTCGTTAGAACCGCCTCGGCGAGGCGGTTCTAACGAGTACCCACAATCTATGTTTTGAGCAGAAATAAGAAAAATAATGTATACCCCTGTAAACCCCAGTTTTACCATATAAAAGGGGTTTAAGGGGGTCAAAATTATATAGGCGTGTTTTCGGGATGAATATCTGGATGTTTTTTTTCGATCTTCTATAAAATAAGGGTATGTAGAGTGTATTCATTAGAATCGTCTCGATGAGGCGATTCTTATGAGTACGCACAACAAACGTTTTTATGATAAAATAGGAAATAATCCTAAAATATTCCTAAATATTTGTTTTCTTGGTCTGTCGGAAGAATTTCCTAGAGACTAAAAAATCATTTCGAGTTAGCCACGGTAAACGAGTCATCGGAGTTCGAGCCATTTAGCTTTTACTGTACTTGTTAACTTAATGCGGATTAACATGTGCATCTGCGCAGCCTAATCTGGATTTTTGTTTCTCGCTGACAGAGTCATTAGGCACTGTAGAAGATATCGCATATAGAATGCATGTACAGTAAAGCTTCAACGGGCTCGTTTTCGATAGCTGATACGAACTCGTTTTTTAGAGTCCATAATACATTGATCCGATAGCTCAAGAAAACAAATATTTAGGAATTGTTTAGGACTTTTTTTTTCTTATTTTGTCGTGAAAACGTATGTTGTGTGTACTCATCAGAATCGCCTCATCGTATTTTTTTTTATTATAATCAATATACTCATCATATAATCATTTTATAGGAGGGCGAAAAGACAGCTGTAAATTATCGCCTCCTTACCTCACTGTAAACATTGTCCATAATAACTAGCAATTAGCTGTCAGTGCCCGTACCATTATTATAACGGGGCCCCGTATATTTTTTTTTTCAGGAATTATTTTTAAAACAGGGCAAAGGTGGTTAGCCTCACTATACTTATAACCATACCCTGGTCTTCTTGACATACTTTGCCCAACCTGTCAATTACTGCGAAACGACTTCTTAAAATAATCTCAGGGCGTCCGTAAAAAATAACGGTACCTGCGCCGGCAGCTGGTTGCCAGTTTTTTTTTTTTTTTTTTTTTTTTTTTTTTTACCGTAGAACCTATGGATTCGAACTACCCATGTCTAGAACAAATTATCATGATCCCAAAAACGTTCGAGCCATTGAAGTTCTGTTGTAGAATGTATATACTGAGAATATTATTGTTCATTACGAAAACAGGCCTATTCAAATACATGTATATTGAAAAGTTCACTTCTAAAAACGGAAAATTTTCAGATAAAAACCTCTGATATTTTTCATATTTCTGCTCAAAACATACTGTGGGTACTCGTTAGAACCGCCTCACCAAGGCAGTTCTAACGAGTACCCACAATCTATGTTTTTTGTTGTTTTTTTTTTTTTGCAGAAATACGAAAAATAATGTATACCCCTGTAAACCCCAGTTTTATAAAAGGGTTTAAGGGGGTCAAAATTATATAGGCATGTTTTCGTGATGGAATATATCACTGGTTGATACGGATTTAGCTTTCGCGCATGTCCCGACGACGCCGAATGGAGCTGCTCAGTTTCTAGTTCCAAGAGCACGTACATCTGCGATTGCGACCTTGACGATGACATCCCCAGCGGCCGTGGAAGGGGCAGTGACGACTCCCGCAGTCAGTATCCGTGTTACAAGTAATCTCTGTAATAAACGTGAATGGATACATTTGTTACCGTATTAAAATAAAAAATCTAAACGGCTACTTTTGGAAACAAAGAAAACATTACGCGTAAAAAATGGGATCTTGGTTTTATTGAGACTCTTCATAAGCAGTAATGAAGTTTGCAACACTGATTACGACCTCTATCGTATACTTGAGCAGAACTCCATTTTCAAAGATACCACAATAGGCCCAATGTATCCAGAGGAAATGAAAATATAACTTGCACTATAGTGAAGTACGGGGAGACATTCTACGGGTGCCGCACGGCATTAAAACCAGTTGCAGTGAAGTAAACTAAAACCTTAAACAGTTAAAATACAAATCGAAACGCTTAACCCTCCTCTCCTTTCGACGCTTTACGGAAAGTCGTTTTTTTGCCTGGCATTATACACAGAACAAGTAAATTTTCAGTTTTTTAGCGTGAGTTAATGAAAAACCCCTTTTCCGTAACTAGCTAAGCACAAAACGTTTTATTCTAGTCATTGGTTTTAAAAAATCGATTTTTTTTCATGGTAAAAATGGCTGCAAAATGTGCAAAATCGACAGGATAGGTAGCTACAGGATGCCAGTTTTCAACAAGTTTCACTTATTCAAAATTTCTTAAATGTTCACAATAGTGTTATGGAACATCAACGATTCAAAATTAAAATGGCTGCAAAATGTGCAAAATCGACGGGATAGGTAGTTACAGGATGCCAGTTTTCAACAAATTTCACTTATTCAAATTTTCTTAAATTCTCACAATAGTGTTATGGAACATCAATGATTCAAAATTATGAAGAAAAGCAAAAAACAATATGTTAAAAAAAATCAAGAAATTCAGTTCACTAAAGAAATTGCATAGGTCAGACCCTTTTTTGTCACGAAATTGGTTTTGAAGTAAATATTTGAAAACAAAGCACATGAACAAAAGCGACAAATGGTTTCTGATAAGATCATCACGAAAACATGCCTATATAAAGTTGACCCCCTTAAACCCCACTTTTATATAGTAAAACTGGGGTTTACAGGGGTATACATTATTTTTCTTATTTCTGCTCAAAAACATAGATTGTGGTACTCGTTAGAACCGCCTCACCGAGGCGGTTCTAACGAGTACCCACAATCTATGTTTTGAGCAGATATGTGAAAAATATCAGGATTTTTTATCTGAAAATTTTCATTTTTTTGGTGGTAAAATTTTCAGTATATTTGAATAGGCATGTTTTCGTAATGTATTTCTTTTTTTAGCTAAGAGGACCATATGGTAGATAAGTATCAGTATGCTTAATATGTTATCCTCTTTAAATAAAGACATTATTATTATTATTATTATTATTATTATCACAAATCAGTTTTTTTTTGCATTTATAATAAAACGCCGAATAAACACGTCTTTCCGAAGGCTGTCGAAAGCACAGTAAATATTGGGACAACTTTGTCCTAGGATTTCAACAAGTCCATTTAACTGCCTATTTGTGTGTCTAAAAAGCTACTGGGTGAGTGGCAAACCGTGTAGACCCTGATCAGACGCCGCGTTCTACAAAACTGCATATCCGCCCAGCGTAGACTCAGATCTGGGCGGGCTTATCAGTCTTTGCTGTCCGCCTGAAGACGCTTTGGAACCTTTGTTAGCCATAGAGTGCCCTGTAAAGACTGTGCATAGTCTAATCTGTGTCTTCGCGAGGTGCACATTCATGTTGGAAATACACATGCTTGTAGGAAATGCTGTTTCCCGGCCCATTTGTTTTAACCTTTAGCTCTTTCTTGGCTTATAAAGCAGACGACGCATTGATATTTTTCTATCTTTTTCCCCAAAAAAATGGTTCTGATATTTCATACAGTTTGTCTCCACTGGAAAAAATGCATGAAATGTCAAAACCCGTTTTCGGAGAAAAATAAGAAGAATATTTCAAAATGGCGTCTACTGGATTTTTTTTTACCCAGAATGCTAAGCGTTAAGAATCAAGACAGCTTTCAGGTTTAATCTTGGTGTACAGCATCGGTGACGCAGGGTCTACTAAGTTTGTTCAAATGATGATCTTAGGTTACCCTATGACCTTTACACGGCAAGGGCAAATTTGCTTCCCCATACATTCTTATGGAGAGAATGTTGAAATGTCTTTTTCTCAGTTTGTAATAAAGCATATTGTTTGAAACTTACAGTGTACAATCGAACCTCAATAACTCGAACACCAGTTATCGCCATTTGCCTCCTGACGGCGCTATGATTAACCCTCAGTGGCTCGAACTACTCGTACCTCGAAAAATTTCACATGGTCCCAAAGAGGTTCAAGTTATTGAAGTTCGACTGTATGATCAAATTGGTAAACCACTCTGTGTGTGTGTGTGTGTGTGTGTTTGTGTATGTGTGACAAAAATCATGCATATGTGTAAAAAATAACTTTTTACTCAAGCAGGATTCGAATGCAAGACTCTATATAGGTCAGCGGGAGAATTTTAAGTTGTTGCTACACCGTTGCATCTAAAAGATACAAGTATGATGCGATTAAGGTTTACTGGCCATGATGTAGCATGGGATTTCCTTGATAAATATAGCAATTTCAGCATCCTCCATGTGACCTAATGGTCAGTAAACAGAACAGAACAGAACAGAACAGAACACAGCACTATTCATTACGAGAACACGCCTTTTCAAAAATATGTTGAGAATTTTACCACCAAGAAATGAAAACTTTCAGATGAAAATTTCTGGTAGTTTTCATATTTCTGTTCAAAACATAGATTGTGGGTACTTGTTAGAACCGCCTCGGCGAGGCGGTTCTTACGAGTACTCACAATCTGTGTTTTTGAACAGAAATGAAAAAAAATGTATACCCCTGTAAACCCCAGTTTTACTGTATAAAAGTGGGATTTAAGGGGGTCAAAACTATATATGCATGTTTTCGTGATGTTAGCAGTAAATCTCAGGCCATATGCGAGTGATATGCGAGAAAAAGCTACAGATATAGGCATTCAGATGACGTGCATCTATTTATACTTATTTTTATGTCAGAAACATACCCAATAAGCATGTGCATTCCAGGCTTCCCGTGCAACCAAGGGACCAGTCTTCACCACGGCATTCTATTTGGGCGTCCCATCTCTCACAGTCAGATTGATACTGACAACCGCCACTGATAACACCAACTGAAAATGTACGAGATTGATACTGACAACCGCCACTGATAACACCAACTGAAAATGTACGAGATTGATACAACCGCCACTGATAACACCAACTGAAAATGTACGAGACTGATACTGACAACCGCCACTGATAACAGCAACAGAAAATGTACGACAAGAACACCCTTTCACCCCTGAGTTTCTGCAAAAAAGGTCCCCGCAGCAACAGAAGGCAGAACGTTGGGTCAGAACATGGACGAGAGAAGTTTTGAAAATGAAAGTGAGAGATATAGAAAATTTCAAAGGACTTATTAAGGAGGTGTCTTTGGTGATTATTCTGGGATAATGTTTACTATTTCTCCATGAAACATACGTTGTATACTCAAAAACGCTTCGCTAAGGCAACATATGTTTTATGGAGAACTGGAGGAACTTATCCTTGAATTATCCTCAAATACTCCTCTTTAACAAGTCCTCTGACTTCTTTAGCTAAAAGTTGCAAGTACTGAAATTGAAAGTAAATACTTCATATCATAAAATAAGAATCCCCTTCTTCTATAAGCCCAACTTCATAAACCTGTCCAAAACAGAATAAAGTGTAAATAATTATTATTTACCTTTAGTGCATGTGCACACGTGTTTGTTGGAGCAGATCACATTCCAGCCACTGCCCAGGCACTGGGTTTGGGAATCGGTTTCAAGACAGTCGGTTATATTTCGACATAGTTCTCCACCAATACCAACTGGAAAAATAAAAAATCAAAAAGGTTGCCTTTGGAAACAAAGAAAGCGCGCGCAAAAAATAAAAATAAAAAAAAAAAAAAAAAAAAAAGAAGACGAAAACCAGAGATTCGGTTTTATTAAGTCTCTTCATAAGCAACAATGTAGTTTGCGAGGCTGCATACGACCCCTAGCACAAGCGGTTTTCGAGTTTCAAAGTATCCAGAATGGGTTCAATGATCCCAAAGGAATCAACAATATAATCTACATTATGATAAAATACGTGGGGAGGTGGGGGACGTTTAAATACGGACGCCACACGTGCATAAGTTTGCATTGCACCCAGAAGAGGTCACTATGCTAATAAGTCAATGTACCGTGTACCTCAGTGTTCCCCCATTACATATAGCGAAAACGGGTATGGAGGGATCTATATGATACGGGTTTGCACAATTTGTAGTTTATGAACCAGGTTTGGGGTCGATTGTTTATACTCGAGCCTTGGTATACAGACGCCAAAATCTCCTTAAGGTAGTTGTCCACGTGATTATCATTGACCAATGTAATCAAACCGCGCGTTAGACGAATTCCAGGTACCGCGCTGTTCTTGTCGCAGTGACGTCAGAGTGGTATTGCTAGAGTGTTATCTGTAAAACCTGGACAAACAGTGCAGATCAAGATCAAACGCCACAGAACGCAGCGTCTGATCAGGGTCTGCATAATTTGCTTAATTTATAAGGATTTAAGGGTTAAATGAAACAGTCTTCAGTCCCAGTTCAGAACCCTTTTCCAAGCATACACCTAGAGGCAATCGACCCACCAGTGCTATCAGTGCTTTGATTAAAGCAGTTTTACCTCTAGCAATTTTACTGCATATATGTATATTTGCCTTAAGCATTAAGTAAACGAGTTCGAACCAGCCTCGGTAAACGAGTCAGCCATCACAAGAACATGCCTATATAATTTTGACCTCTTAAACCTCATTTTTATATAGTAAAACTGGGGTTTACAGGGGTATGCATTATTTTTCTTATTTCTGCTCAAAAACAAAGATTGTGGGTACTCGTTAGAACCGCATTGGCGAGGCGGTTCTAACCAGTACCCACACTCTATGTTTTGAGCAGAAATATGAAAAATATCGGAATTTTTTATCTGAAAATTTTCAGTTTTTTGGAGGTGAAATTTTCTATATATTTGAATAGGCGTGTTTTCGTAATTTATGTTCGAACCATTGAAGTTATACTGTGTATAAAAGGTATGTGAAGTAAACAAATTATCTAAAATACCTAATAAAACTGTTATCAAAGCTCCGTACAAAACATATGCCATGTTGGATGACTTATAAGAAAAGATAAGAACTTGAATGTGAATTTTCACACGATGGCATCAAGGAAAAATGTATCTTCGAGCTTGAAAATCTGTGCTGTCATACCAAGGTCCTTGCCATTCGATAACATTGTCCTTTTCGTAGCCATTGGTTCTCTAAGTGAACAACACATCACGAAAACATACCTATATAATTTTGACCCCCTTAAACCCCTTTTAAATAGTAAATTTGTTTGATTTGGGCTTAACGTCGCTTTCAACCTTTTTCAGTCATATCGCGACGGTGTCTGGATGTGGCAGGGAGCTCAATGCTCACTTTTAGAGTGCTGCCTCACTGAAATATCACGCCCCAAACACTTTGACATGATATTCCACCCAGTCACATTATACTGACACTGAGCTGACCAGTTCTAGCTCTACTTTCTTAATGCTGAGCGCCAAGCGAAAGAGCAGCTAGTACCATTTTTAAAGTCTTTGGTATGACCCGGCCGGGGATCGAACCCGCAACCTCCCGGTCACAAAGCGGACGCTCTACCACTGAGCCACTGTGCCGGTTTTAAATAGTAAAACTGGGATTTACAGGGGTATATATTATTTTTCTTATTCTGCTCAAAAACATAGATTGTGGGTACTCGTTAGAACCGCATCGGTGAGGTGGTTCCAACGAGTACCCACAATCAATGTTTTGAGCAGGAATATGAAAAATATCAGAATTTTTATCTGAAAACTTTCAGTTTTTGGTGATGAAATTTTCAATATATTTGAATAGGCGTGTTTTCGCAATGATAACCCTATTTTGGCCGCAGTTGTCATTGCGAAGGTTCATCCGGGCATTCTCTGTCAGCTATGTCCTGAAAAGAGATTCCGGTTCACAAGGCTCAAGTCCTGTAGAACATAAAGTATTTCCCATAATTATTCAGTCAGACAAGCTTGAGCGAACAATGTTAACCCAGTGCAGATGCCGAGTTCTAGGTCTGAGCGAATAGTATAAATCCACAACTTGTCAGGGTCTACAATGCTAGTTATCCAGCAACTTAACTGTAGTCCTGCTGAACCCGGATATATTCTGCTTTTGCAAACAGTGTAGATCCAGATCAGTTGGCTTCTGAAGAAGCCAACTGATCTGGATCTGCACTGTTTGCCATTAAGTATGTGAATTTATGGCAACAATCCGGATCAAGTAATCTGATTGGCTGAAAATTAGAAGAGGGCGTGGCAAAGGGTAAAGACACATCATCATGGGCCGCGCCATGCGAAAACGTGTCTTGCGGACAGCGAATGCCAAGATAAGCCTGCGCATCCGCACAGTCTGATCAGGGCCTTCATCACTGTCCGTTACAGAATCATTGGATACTACAAAATGAATAAATGCAGAGTAAAGGCACGGATGATACTTTGCACACGCGCAGAACGATCTGAATATGCGTATTTTGCGCATTTTCAAAGGAACTTTTTCGCTTGACGCGGCCCATATAGCAAACTTGTTTAAATATTAGAACTATTATGGTAACACCCAGGGAAACCCGATATCGGGATATCGGAGGTTGCGAGATTTCGGAGGTAAACAAATGACGTCTACCAGCGACAGGGTATGTATTTATCCATTTTTTATAGCTTATATCTTATTCATTTGATAAAAAAAGCTGAGTTGCTCGTTCTAGAGACATAATAATGAATATGCTAAAGCAAATAATTCCTTTCTCAGCTACTTTGTGGAGGTGAAAACGGCATTTGAACCAAGATGATCTATTTTTCATCTCAGTTTTTGCCTTTTCGACGGCTACCAGCCCGATCATGGTAAATGACATGTTGGTTTATTATTGCCCAAGGATGGACTTATCTTCTCTTCGACTGTCTTCATAGTTGTTTCAGTTTATCAACAAAAAATAACGCCCCGGATGAAATTTAAAGCAAGTACTAGCGAAAATTTGGATAACGGAATATTCGGAGGTACATTGAAACATGATGCTGTAGATCTCGGAGGGACTGTTGCTGGATTTCGGAGGCACTGAAAATTGACGGAGTGAGTTCTGTCTAAAAAAGCAATATAAATTAAAACCTGTTCGCACAATATGGTGCTAAGCCTGTGTGCAAATACTAGTGTCTCTTTTTGTAGCAATTTTAATAGGGTTTGATTGGTTTGAAGGAGAGTTTAATGTAATAATATTACTAGAACCAATGTCATTACGTTTAAGAACTTATATGCAATAAAACAACTTTTCGCTGAAAAAATGATGTTCTGTATGTGAAACGTGATATTTTCCTACCTAAATTTCGATTGAAATGTTGATTTTGGAAACTCGTAAGAACCGCAGCGCCGATGCGGTGCCAACGAGTGCCATCAGATCAGAAATAATAAACGTAACGTTACCACTGTAAATCTATGATATATCAATTATTCATAGCAATATCCCAACTGTGTACAATATTCACCAATATCAGTACAAAATATCTACAATAAAATTAACAACAGGTGCTTATTCGTCCATCGGGCTGACATTTGTATATCTAATTACAAGAATCTATCTATTTTCTTATATTGAGTCGTTCATATTTGTCCATTATCTGAGTTAGGTGGGTCGCTTAATTTAGAATTTAGCAACAACAACAACAACAACAACAACAACAATAATAATAATGATAATAATCACACGATGAGCCTGGTAAATAGTTCCTTTAAAATCTGTGGAATCCAGTTAAACATTCAAAACAAAAAGAAAACACCCATATGTCAGTCATCTTGAAATCTTATAATGCCCTTAACTCCCATCATTTTAACGGAATTTCATCAAATGTGCATCGAAATCCAAATGTTACAATGTATAGTATAGAACTATACCGTTCTTTGCTTGTATTCTCCTTGCGCGTACAACCGAAAGTCCATATCAGAGAATCTTAATTGTATTTTCTTTTATTTATGTAACGCTCCTGATTTTTAATGCTTGTCGGCAAACTCTCTTATAAGAATTCCCCATGTGGTGTTACTTAACATTGTTGTCTACAAATCTTTATGGACAGTCCGCTTATCTAGGTTTTTAAGCAGCAGCCAGAAAAATTACACATTCCCCTGTAATCCCATTTTCCTAATATAAGAGAAATTTACAAGGGGTCTTCACCGCATAAATTTGCTAGCGTTTTATGATAATTATATGAGTTGTATCGAGTTGTATCGAGGATACCTTTGTCATTTTCATTTGCTATCAATAGAAAACATTACAGATTTTGTAACGTGTTCTTCCATATGCGCTGTGCGTGCGTGTGTGTGTGTGATTGGGGATGGGGGTGGACAAATTCATTTCAAAATCAAGCAGATGGGGTTGGGGGTGGAGTTGGCGAACGTAGCCCCCATTGTGGACAAATTATTTAAAAAAATCAAGAAGATTTTAATCGAAAACACAGGTTACACTCCTAATTTTCGCCTCTAAATCGATATTTTCTGAGCATTTGCACGCCTCCATACGGTCACACAATCCCCATTTCAGAACCCACGGGCCTGGGTTTTTAAGCCTAAATTAAATGTAAGTGAAAAATCCATGGAGTGTCTGACCGACCAAACGATGAAACGAGACCTGTACCCCTTTCGGACCAATTATTTTAAAAATCATGCAGGTTTGGCCATAAAATCACTTTACATTCCTTAATTTTGCATCCCCCATCGGCATTTTGTTGGCATCTGTGTCCCCTTTAAGAATAGCCAAGAATTCACACACCCACCCCTTCCATTTCAAAAGTCTGTGTATAGGCCTGGAAACTCACCAAAGGCACAAAACGTTGTGATGAACAAATATGAAAACACGCAGAATGAAATTTTCATGCCTTAAAAAATACAAACTTTTCAGAAAGAAAACTGTTAATTTTCGTATTATTATTATTTTATTTTCATCGAGGCGGTTCTAACAATAACCCGCAACCTATGTTTTAGAGCAGAAACGACGTGGTTCTTAAGAGTACCTCAATACATATTTTAGAGCAGAAACAAAAAAAAAAAAAAAAAAAAAAAAAAAAGATTTATAGTCCTGCAATCCACACTTTTGCTATGTGAAGTCGTGTTTGTTACCGGGGTTTTCATCACGAAGGCTGGTTATCTTGATGCTGGTTATCTTGATGTTTTATCTTGATACATCTATGGCACATTATTTCATTTATTCTTTGCCAGTCTGCATAAACGATTTGTTCACTTGCTACATGCCACTCCTGACGATTCAGGTAATCGTCTTCAACATATTAAACCAGACAAGATAACGTTTCAGAAAAGATGTAGGCGTTTTAAAAAGAACACAAAATTTCCTTTCCTCCGATATCCCGTTAACCAATATAAATCTGTCCTCCGACATCCCTGCATCATACCTCCGACATCCTGTTACCAATAAATATGACAACAACCCTAAAGAAATCTAAAAAATCTGCCACTTTAGTAATTTTTTCACATCTGCTATTTCTTGTGTAATTTATAGAAAGGTTCTAGATTTTACAGACATACATACTCAATGAAAAAGCTTTACAGGATAAAAGCTATAAACAATTGAAAATGGAATTTGGGTGAAAAACAATGAAATTTCCTTTTCAAACGTGATTTTGAATAAATAGGAGGATACTTTATATTGAAATGCCATTTTCATATATTAAACTATTCAACTGAGAAAATATAGGTTATGTTGCTTATCCTCCAAAAGCACTTTTTTGATCATTAAAAGAGGATAAGTACATACACTGTCGCTGGATGACGTCATTTGTTTACCTCCGAAATCTCGCAACCTCCGATATCCCGATATCGGGTTTCCCTGGGTGGGTAAGGTGTTTGGATAAATATACAGTAATTGTGGTAGACGGATAACAGGGAATGATGTCGGTGCTTATCTGAAATATGGCACGAGGAAAATGACTGTATTTATGAGGGTCAAAAAACTAGAGCACAGCCTACCAGAGACTCTCGAATATTAGGCAGTGCTCTATTTTTTTTTATTATTGTATTTTTTATTATTATTATTTCTTTTCGTTCTCTCTCTTTTTTTTTATTTTTAAACCCATTTATGCTGAGTGGATTCTTCCTCCTTAACTCTTTGGACCAGTCCATTTCCAACAGAAGGTGTGTCCGGTTAGTGTTTATTATTACTATATTTTATTGTAATTCCTGAATCAGTTGCAAACTGTGTTGACCCTGATCTCACAACAACAAAGGCTATAATTATCTTTTCTTTTGTATGTCATTTATCAACATATCTGATAAAAGTCACAAAAAAGGTATTTCACAGCTAATTGAATATCAGTTGCCACTGTATAGTGTGATTTGACGCCCTCGGGACATTACAAAAACACGCCTATTCAAATATATAGAAAATTTCACCTCCAAAACCTGAAAAAATTCAGATAAAAAACTCTGATATTTTTCATATTTCTGCTCAAAACATAGAATGTGGGTACACGTTAGAACCGCCTCGGCGAGGCGGTTCTAACGCATACCCACAATCTATGTTTTTAGCAGAAATAAGAAAAATAATGTACACCCCTGTTAACCCCAGTTTTACTAGATACAAGTGGGGTTTAAGGGGGTCAAAACTATATAGGCATGTTTTCGTGATGTATGGTATTTTAATGTTTTTGTACGGATTAAAAATCATGACGTGAAGGCATTGTCTACATAACGGTGTCTTTTGTCTATGCAGCTGAAAGTGGAAATGTGGTCCCATCGTTTGCTTGTGAAATATGTGTTGGCTATGAAAATTTTAAGTGGGCTATTTTCGCTTGATGATTATTCCACTTTTTTTTTACAAAGGAAAAACTTGTATAACTTCTGTTACATTCCCTGCCCACCAGGTGTCGTCGAAAAAAAGGTCTGTTCTAAATAGGAAAGAATCCCTTTTCTGAAGGAATTTTTGACAAAGTAGCCCTTCCGCCCCCGCCCCCGCCCCAGCCCCATCCAACCCGCACACATACACGAACAAGAATGAGCGGCAGCATGAGGAAGAATAGTTTTAATATGTTTGCTACTCGAAGAATCAGACCCGCCTTTGAAAACTTGTCAATCTTCGTTAGGCGTTACAGCCTATGTTCATGGATTCCACAAGAAGCAGTGAAGACTCTGATCAGCTGCGCTAGTGGATTTTATTTTATTTTATTTTTTTTGCTGTTTCCTTTAGGATCATGAAGCCCATATTCTGGCAACCTTGAAAATCGAATAAGGCTTGAGCACGTGCTAGGGGTGGGGGTGGGGGTGGGGGTGGGGGGGGGGGCGGGTAGGGTAGACGGTACGTATGCAGCCTCGCAAATTACATAGCTGCGTATGAAGAGACTTAAAGGGAAGGGCCCATCATTACGAAAACACGCCTCTTCAAATATACTGACAATTTTACCACCAAAAACCACTACCAGGAATTATCGTACTACAGGAGCTGTCACTCAGGTTATCGATATTCCATTTTAGATAGGCTTCGATTAATTCCCTTTGACTGGAGGCCCGTAAGCGTCGTCTTACCTGTGTAGCTGGTGTGTAATCAATCCAGTGTCACACACCTACAGTACTGCTACAATTTATGTATGGATGCTCTTTAGAATCTTGGACCCAATATACACTGGACTATAGGTCCGAGTTAGAATGAATGAATGAATGAATGAATGAATGAATGAATGAATGAATGAATGAATGAATGAATGAATGAATGAATGAATGAATATCAGCAGATTATTCAGTATGATTTTCAAAAGAATATCAATAGTTTAACCTAAGAATTAATTAATAATGATAATAACGAATATTAATTAATTGATTAAAATCAATTATTTTTATTATTATTATTATTATTATTATTATTATTATTATTTCAAATTAAATAAAAGTGTTGTATTTAGTTATAGATAATTCAATATGATTTTTAAACGAATTTCAATAGTTTAATCTAAGAAAACAAAAGTAATTAATAAATTAAAAAAGTGTTATATTTAACGAATGGTAATTCAGTATGAGTTTAAAATGAAGAACAATAGTTAATCTAAGAAAATTAATTACTGATAGTTCAGTACAATTTTTGAAAGAAAAACGATCATTTCGCCTGGAGAAAACAAATGGGAAAAATTAATTAAATATAAGTAATTTGAAAAAAATGAATGAATGAATAAAAAAAAAACAACAAAAAAACATTACTTTATGATAACCATTAACTAAAGAAAGAAAGAAAGAAAGAAAGAAAGAAAGAAGCCTATGGATAATGAATACAGGAGAAAGACTTATGTCATCCACTTCTTAACATCATAGGACAGTCTGCGTACCTCCGTTATTAAGTTATCCTAAGACATTTGTTGTTACAATACAAAAGAAAGAAAGAAAGAAAGAAAGAAAGAAGCATATGAATAATGAATACAGGGGAAAGACCTATGTCATCCACTTCTTAACCTCAAAGGGCAGTCTTCATACCTCCGTTATGAAGTTAGGTTATCTTTAGACATTTGTTAGTACAGTAATTAAAGATACGATCTAGGTAACCTATTTCACATCAATACATTCACCACAGATTAAAGAAATCTATTAATCAGAATGCAATCAAGTGTCTTTAATCAATGCTCACCAGGCCCATGATATGCGGCGTCTGATCTGGGTCTAAAGTTCTTATCTATTTGTCAATGTCCCTTTTATTAGCATAAATAATATCAAATATTACAGTGTTTTAAGCAACCTTCAGGTATGTGGCCTTTGTAGACCAAGAGTAGACCCCATTGCGCTTTTTGAGCAAGGTTATGCTCTTTGCTTAATGTGTGTTACAGATCTGATTGTTAAGATCAGTATGTGCAGATGCTTATGCTAAACAATCCTCCTGGTCATTCTGTGCCTGAGCACAGTTTGGTCTGGGTCTAAAGTACAAACAACGCTTGTCATTATTTCCTTTTCTAGTTGTATTAGGGTACATGATTAGAACAAAAAAAAAAAAAAACGTAAATTTAGAGGTTTTAATTATTATTGGTAATTTGATAATTTAGTAGTTTGAAACCAGTCTGCAAAGCTCACACAGACCATCAGCTGGACAGAGGTATACAAACAGGACATTTCTTTCAAGACAGGTACATAAATAGCTTTGGGCTATTTGTTCACAGCATAAAGACAATCCTATTTCATAAACTTAGGACCCATTGATGGCGCGAATTAGCATAGTACTTATTAGTTAAGCCCTTAGCATTTTGGGTAAAAGTTTTGCAGACAACATAAATATCGGATAATTTTCTCTAGTTCTCCATTAAAACATATGTTGTAGGTATTAATTTGATGCACCTCGGTGAACCAAAAACATGTTATGAGTACTCATTTGAAGAACCTTGGTGAGGTTCATCTAATGAGTACCCACATGTTTTTTTATGGAGAGATTAAAAAAATACAATCACCAAATACTTATCCTGAACAATTCCTCTGTATGTTTTATTTTCAAAACAGGATTTGACATTTCATGAAAATTGTCTCCAATGAAGACTATTTGCATGAAGTGTCAAATCCTTTTTTCTGGATAAACTAAGACAATAACCATTTTATCGCATGCTAAATTAGCCCAGAAAGTGATAAACGTTAAGGGATTAAATATTACCCCACCCCTAAAAAGGAAATGGTTTGACATTTCATGCAAAGCTTCTCCATTGCAAACAAAATGCATGAAATGTTCAATCCTATTTTCTGGGGAAAATTCAACAAATATCACCAGTTTATTGCTGCTGAATTAGCCCAGAGAGTGGAAAAGGTTATGGGTTAAATTTTTACCCCTCCCCCACCCCCACAAAAAAAAGAAAACAAAAGGTTTGACAGTCCATAAAAACTGTCTCTGTTGGAGACAATTCGCATGACATGTCAAAGCCTACTTTCTGGGAAAAATAAGAATATCATCATCAATTTTCCCTTGATGCATGAGCGTTGTTTAACAATCATTTAAACTTAAGAAAAAAATAGACAAACTGTCAAAAACTTACATAAAAATTAATGTAGCATATGCTATTTCTATTTTTACCTTATCGTCTCAAGAATTGCAGGACCCGATGACCTGTCTCAGATAAAGGGCAGTTGTGTCAGATTATGAAAAAAGGGAGATTATGTATTATGCAAACACTAAAGATCCAGATCAGACTGCGCATCTGCACACTCTGATCAGGATTTTAACTCTTAATCAATATATTCTACAGTAATCAGTGTTTCTTTAGTAACACAGTTAAAGATGGCGCTTTGTTTGCCCATATTCTTAGATCATAGTCATAATGGTCCTTTTCAAATGTTGATGTTCATTTGATGTTTTGACCACTTTGTTTTTATTGCAAGTTATAGATCAAGCTATTATTAACTTGTCCAGTGGCCTGAGGCTTCTAATTCCCAGCTGGACAATGATAAAAAGAGTAGACAAATGGAACCAGAAAATAAACAACGTGCTGTTATTAAACTTGTATTTATACTATTATATATGATTGAACAATTTTTTAATGCTAATATAAATGAAAGTAAAAATGTTTTGTTGATCATTTCAAGATCTTTGAGGTGTCCTCAAGTTAAAAAAGAAACAATTATGATTGAATCTTTAAAAAAAAACAAACAAAAAAAAAAACAATGGGCCTTTTGAATCATGCGATCAATGTAGACCCCGATTAGTCTGTGTGTCTGCTGAAATATATTGATAAGAGTCTATACTGCATGTTGAATACAGCTTGCACAATATATCAGAGAAAAATGTATACACATGCTGATCTGGAACAACAATGGTTGCTGCTTTTATTTGGAGAGACTCGTGTTATTTCTGTGTTGGGTAGTTAGCAAATATGGATAAAATGTCGTTTTCCTTGGATTATGACTGTTACTGCTATCCTAGGTTTTTAGACAGAGAGGTCTGTGTCAACAGTGTAGACCCAGATCAGATGTCACATTACGCATTGTGTGTTCAGGGTCTACACTATTTTACACTTACCCAGCAATGGTTAGACAAATCAGTTGGGTCTATAATGGCCTTGTTAAAAAGATAGGGCAAGTGTTGTAAAGTGTAGAATCGAATCATCTGGTATCCCAGGTTTGTTTTTGAAACAATTGCCTTCGGGGTAATGTTTGAAAAGGTGTGAACAATTTATTGAATCTGACTGAGAAAGTGGTTTATAGTATTTAACCTCAGGATTCTGATAAACACACCATAACAAAAGGCAGGGACCCTGATCAGACATTACATCACAGTGTCTTATCAAGGTCTAAACTGTTTGCCATTCAGATAGCAGGTATAAGCTGTGTCAACAGGTAGCCAAACGGACGATCAAATTTCAGTATGATAGTAATTTAATGTGTCTAATAGGGTTTATACGGTAATTAGCAATATTTTACCCCTAAATACACATGTACGATAGTATATTAACTGTCCATGTGGCTATTTTACAAATAAAACATTTCGAATATGACCAGAATAATAATATTTATTCTTCGGAATTGTGATGTACAACATAATAATAATAGTAGTAATAATAATAACTCGGACCCATCAATACAGGGGAAAGGCCTTGATGGGTCCGAGATAATAATAATAACAATAATAATAATAATAATATCATTAGTATCATTATGTTTTAATTTCCTAGATAGAGAACCATTTTATGAAACAAAATAGTACCAGCATAGGATTATTTATTTTCCGAATTATGATATACATCTAAAGATTACTACAATAATTATTTCTGAAAATAATATCAATTGTTTTAATGTACTTTTTTTTATATTATTAATTATCATTAAATATACATATTTAACACCGCATGTTGAATAGAGTTTGCACATTCTATCAGAGAAAAAATGTATGCACATGCTGATCTGGAACTACAATGGTTGCACGTCATATTTAATGCTGCTTTTATTTGGAGAGACTAGTGTTATTCACACATTTAGAGAACAACGTTTGAGAGAGAGAGCCTCACTCTCATTCAGTTTTTTATAGTCAAATTTATTTTGTACACGCACGCACTTAGATGAAGCCATGATTATGAACCATGTACTTTAGTCCTTATTTATGTACAAGAATCTAAAATGAGCAAATCGTGTCAATTAAAGTGCTAGTTTATGCAAAAAGATCAAATTTTGGATTTGATTCTGGTTGCGTAATTAAAATTGCGCATAAGCATGTATGTCAATTATATAAAAAGTGATTTCGTTGTTTTCTTTCGTCAAGATAAGGACATAATTGCATAATTGGCATTCATTAACAGTAATTGTTATTAAGAAAACAAGAAAACATCGTAAGAGTGGCCGCGCATTATATTTTTTTCTTGTATCTCGACAAAGCATTTTTTTCGTCATTAAACAAACAAAAAAAAAAGTAATTAAGCAGTTTGTAGTTTTCCTGTGGTCAAAAGTAATTATATCAAATTTTCAATAAAGCTTCAATAAGTTGCCGAATAAAAACATAACTCGACATAAACAAAAAAAAAAAAAAAAAAAAAAAAAAAATAAATAAATTTATATTATTATAAATATATATCTTTGTTTTCCTTTTTGAAGCTAAATAATCTTTATAATACTATCAATGGATACCAATTTCTTTTTTTATTTTCCAATTCTTACAACCTCTTTAGCAAATCATTCTAGTATCATGTGTACACAAGACCTGCGTCTGTGTAATCATTACACATTTTCGCTCCGCATTTTTCAAATAAAGCTATATTCTGCGGTATCCGGACAATATCCCCTCCGGACAAAATCCCCTCTGCTCATTTTTGCATAGGTGGACGAAATCCCCTTCATGTTTTTTACAAGGTGGACATAATCCCCTTTGAAACTTTTTACAGGATGGACATAATCCCCCTCGTGATTTTTACAAGGTGGACAAAATCCCCTCCATAAGATGGACAAAATCCCCTTAATTTCAAAATTAATTGATTATCAATATTTTTAAAGATGGTGATTAAAGAAAATCAAAGAAAATTAAGGACTGCACTTGATAATTATGTTTGAAAACAAACTGATTAACATCACCTCAAGTGATAATAATATGTAACTACTCTTTATAATTATTAAATGATTGAATATGCTAATTATAAAAAAAAATGTTTGATTACCTGTACCATCATACAAACTTCATAATCACTGATAAATAAATTTAATAACTTAAAAATCCAAAATTTCAGACAGATCCAAACAGCCACTGTAATTATTTCAGAATATTAAAAAAGAGTAATTTCACATTGAAGTAATCCAATGTAGATGAAATAGCAAACTGAAGATCCTGATCAGATCTGATCAGGGTCTGCACTGTTAATTGCACTTAGGATCATTGTTGTATATTTGCTACACCTTTCATGTATATAAATTAATTGGATGGAATAGCTTAATAAATCATAGAAAATATTCGTTGTTTTAATTCTCAGCATCATATCATTCCTGTTGAAGATAATGGGCGGCAATTACTGGTTTATGAAGAAATACGTAGGTATAAAGAAGAATAAAAATTAAAAGTAGAATCGCAAACATAAAGATATGGAGGATACTGCAAATATTTGATTTCTTCAAAAACCAGGGAAACTTGAAGCCCAGACTCCTTAACAAATCCACATTAACCATATATTTAGAAACGGTCTGTTTTAAAATGGTTTTGGATAAAACACGATTCAAAAAAAAAAAAAAAAAAAAAAAAAAAAAAAAAAAGAAAAAATGTATAGATTATATACAAAAATGAACGTTTTTTAAATTTATTCTATCAGTCTTCAGTCTTCAGGGAACAGAGTGTATGACCGATGGACACAGTCTCATCTACCATTCGAGTACCATTCCTATGGCAGTAATCAGCAAGGGGGATTTTGTCCGGAGGGGATTTTGTCCATCTTATGGAGGGGATTTTGTCCACCTTGTAAAAAGTTTCAAAGGGGATTATGTCCACCTTGTAAAAAACATGAAGGGGATTTCGTCCACCTATGCAAAAATGAGCAGAGGGGATTTTGTCCGAGGGGGATTTTGTCCTACACTCATATTCTGCAACCTGTGGGCCATTTTTAATAAAATAATTTATTCAATATTTTACTACATAACTATAGATATTAAATAGATCTATCGAATGAGAGGTTATAGCGAACGGAGAAATTTTAAAAATATGACTTTTGGGCGATTGAATCGAGGCTTTTTTTTTCATTTTTGTTGTAAAATACAAAGACTTAATAAGGAAAAACCCTTGTAGCATTCATTACAATCTGGGCCATTTTAAAAGTTATCTTATTTCAACAAATTTGGTATCAAATTGAAGCAGATACATTTTTCCATCTATTGCGAGGTTATAATAATATCTTGTATTATTGAAAATAAATGATTTTATTAGTTAAATGATGGGCTCCTATATAATTCTATACATTTCCACACTATTACCTGTCTGAGAACTAGCGACAGGCTGTGACGTCACAGAAGGGACCGATTGATGCGGATTAGTACCTGTAGTACGAGAATTCCTGCATATGTGAAAATTTTCAGATAAAAACATCCTATATTTTACATATTTCTGCTCAAAACATAGATTGTGGGTACTCGTTAGAACCGCCTCGACAAGGCGGTTCTAACGAGTACCCACAATCATTGTTTTGAGCAGAAATAAGAAAAATAACGTATACCCCTGTAAACCTCAGTTTTACTTTATAAAAGTGGGGTTTAAGGGGGTCAAAATTATATAGGCATGTTTTCGTGATGAAACTAGTACTTTGGAAGAAGTCATTCAGTAGCTTAGCATTTTACAACAAGTTTCATGAATATCGACAATCTATTAAGAGTTTTAAAGGTTTAAAAAAAAATTGGTAATAAGAGTCCAGAACGAGGCTGTGAGTTTATGATGTCATAAACCCACAATCAAAAATATCAAATAATAGCCATTCTGATGCAAAATAATTTTAGTGAATGGAAATTTTATATCCCTTTTATTGCATATAATGGAAATTTGCTGTTTTTAAGAGAAAACAACTTATCCTTATGCTTGAAATTAGTGATTTCTTATTTAGTCACGTGACATGACTGCCAAATGTCAGCCTCACATAGATAGCTATTGTGAAATGTACAAAAGGCCATATCTCCTTAACCGCTCAAGCGATTTACATAAAATTAGTGGCAAAATGTTTGCCTCTTCAACACTTTTTTACTGAAGTGAAAGTTAAAGTTATTGGACCCTTCCCTTTAATAAAACCCTTGATTGATTTTCGTGTGTGTGTGTGTGTGTGTGTGTGTGTGTGTGTGTGTGTGTGTGTGTGTGTGTGTGTTTCCAAAGGCAAAATTTTATATTTTTATTTCACCGTAGTGTCCTACAAATGCATATCTTAATTAAAGAAACGGCCGCGCCCTGCTGCAATGGATCATGATGAAAACACGCCTATATAATTTTGATCCCCTAGAACCCCACTATTATATAGTAAACCTGGGGTTTACAGAGGGGTATACATTAATTTTCTTATTTCTGTTCAAAACCATAGATTGAGGTATTCGTTAGAACCGCCTCGCCGAGGCGGTTTCAATGAATACCCACAATGTATGTTTCGAGCAGAAATATATAAAAAAAAAAAAAAAAATCAGTTTTTTTTTTATCTGAAAATTTTCTGTTTTTAGAGGTGAAATTTTCCATATATTTGAATAGGCGTGTTTACGTAATGTGGTTCTTACTGCATGCTTTCGACATCTTCAGAAATCTGTTTTTTTTTTGTGTTTTTTTTTTTCAGGCTGTAAGTTTTACACCTAAGACGTAAATTTGCAAACGTTTGTCATGATTTAATGCAAAATCATTTCTCGTAAATACCTAATACCTATGCACAGAAAGTTTATTCTTGTCACCTATTTTAAAAAAAACTCAAATGGTTTCTCTTTTTGCCATATTAAAAAAATAATGCAAATTACGCAGAAATCTGTAGGGTAGATAACTTGGAGGCAGATTTCCAACAAGATCCACTAGTTCAGTTTTTCTGAACCTGTTCATAATATGGTTGTGAGACATGAATATTTCAAATTCAGCAAAGCAAAGTAAAAAAAAAATAATTCTTTGACAAAAAATTAAAAAAAAAAAAAAAAAAAAAAAAAAAAAATATGAAATAGAAATAAAATAAATAAAAACTTTTCTACAGAAATTGCATATGACAAATTTTTAGTTGTAAATTTAATTTTAGGGTACATATTTGCGAACAAAACACAGAAACAGAAAGGACAAATGGTTCCTGATAAGATATGGTCAACCAGAACATAGAGGATATTTATTCTTTTGCTGTGAATACCATAATTATTGTCATCGAGTGAAATGAAAACATCAGTATTTTCACGAGTGCGAAGCACGAGTGGAAATTTGAATGTTTTCATTACACGAGATGAAAATTTTTATGGTATTCACTGAAAAAGAGTAAATTTTCTTTTTATTTTATTGTTCACACGTCAATGCGCGTTTCTGACGTCATAAGTAACGTCACCAAACAAAACATGAACGTCATGGCGTCGACGCTCAGTGCTTAACATGTGAACCGTTGGAGAGACAAAAAACAAGAAGTTTCGGCGAATCAAAATAATTTTGATACCATAATGTTCCTTACATTCTAACTAAGAAAATGCATACCAACACTTGATAGTTTAGTTCAGAAACAAAGAAGTTAGAGGTGTTCAAAAATATGAAGTGGAGGTAACATCCACTTCTGAAACAGTAGAGAAAACCGAAGTCGTCCAAAGCGAAGAGTGAAAATATAAATCGTATCATTCACTATAGTGAAATGATACGATATCAATTCACTAGTGATTGATACCACTTTAATTTTCATCAGATATATAGAGGATATTTACTCTTTTGCTGTGAATACCATAAATATTGTCATCGAGTGTAATGAAAACATCAGTATTTTCACGAGTGCGAAGCACGAGTGAAAATTTGAATGTTTTCATTACACGAGATGAAAATTTTTATGGTATTCACTGAAAAAGAGTAAATTTTCTTTTTATGTTATTTTTTACACGCCACTGCACGTTTCTGACGTCATATCTAACGTCATTAAACAAAACATGAACGTCATGGCGTCGACGTTCCGTGCTTAACATGCGAAACGCTGGAGAGACAAAAACAAAAAGTTTCGGCAAATCAAAATAATATTGATACCAAAATGTTCCTTACATTCTAACTAAGAAAATTCATACCAACACTTGATAGTTTTGTTCAGAAACAAAGAGGTGTTCAAAAATCTGAAGTGGAGGTAACATCCACTTCTGAAACAATGAAGTAAACCGAAGTCGTCCAAAGCGAGCAGTGAAAATATAAATCGTATCAGTCACTATAGTGAAATGATACGATATCATTTCACTAGTGATTGATACCACTTTTATTTTCACCAGATATACACTGATTTCACCGCTAACAATAAAATAAATAGAGTATATTTATTCTTTTGCTGTGAATACCATAAATATTGTCATCGAGTGAAATGAAAACATCAGTAGTTTCACGAGTGCGAAGCACGAGTGAAAATTTGAATGTTTTCATTACACGAGATGAAAATTTTTATAGTATTCACTGAAAAAGAGTAAATTTTCTTTTTATTTTATTGTTTACACGTCAATGCGCGTTTCTGACGTCATAAGTAACGTCACCAAACAAAACATGAACGTCATGGCGTCGACGCTCAGTGCTTAACATGTGAACCGCTAGAGAGACAAAAAACAAAACGTTTCGGCGAATCAAAATAATTTTGATACCATAATGTTCCTTACATTCTAACTAAGAAAATGCATACCAACACTTGATAGTTTAGTTCAGAAACAAAGAAGTTAGAGGTGTTCAAATATCTGAAGTGGCGGTAACATCCACTTCTGAAACAGTGAAGAAAACCGAAGTCGTCCAAAGCAAAGAGTGAAAATATAAATCGTATCATTCACTATAGTGAAATGATACGATATCAATTCACTAGTGATTGATACCACTTTAATTTTCATCAGATATACACTGATTTCACCGCTGACAATAAAATAAACACTGATTTCACCGCTGACAATAAAATAAAAAAAAATATTTTCATTCAAAATAAAACGCCCTGCAAAAAAAAAAAAAAAAAAAAATAAAAAATAAAATAAAATAAATAAATAACAAAATAAATAAAAATAAATAAATAAAAAAAAATAAAAAAAAAAATAATAAAAAAAAAATAATAAAGTTTTTCCAAGTGATGTTGAAAGGACAAACGGAACGCACGATTCAAATTTGAGGTTGTTTTTGTAAAATGTGTATGCATTTGGAGAACATCGGTTTTCTTCCAGTTTTATAGGGTTCTTAGTGGGGTTATATATAACTATTCAGCCCCACTTTTTTTATTTTATTATTCAAAGTCACACTTTTGCAGCAGTGAACTGTGCTTTTGGTAACATAGTGAAATAAAAAATGGGAAGTACTGTGTAGAATGAATGTAGCAATGTGGGTTTTGCTCATTTAAATGACAAATGAGCAATTTTTCCGTAGGAGCCCCAATTTGACCATTCGACCTGAAATGAACTTGTTACTGTCAATATTCGTACACGTTTGAATTTTTTTTTTTTTTTTTTTTTTTTTCATTTCGTTTTTTTCGTCGTACTACGAAGAAGAAACAAAAGATATTTTTCTTTGATTACGATTGGAAATATGCATTCTCAAATCGAACGGATTATAAGCCGGTTTAATAATACAGTTTAATTTGATATTCAAGCATGGAACGAAAACGTTATGAGTGGAGAAAAGAATGAAACACTGCTACATAGATGATTTCGGATATAGTATCTCGGACCCTTAATACTGTATTGATGGGTCCGAGATAGTATGTTCGGCCTAGGCTATGGAAGGCGACATGTAATTATGTATGCGGGCTAGAAAACAGATGATTATTGTTGACTTTTTTTTACATAGCTCTGATAACGTCTATAATGTTTTTATCGTTGAGTATTGCGATAATTTATATAATTACAACCTTTCATAAATAATAACATTTTTTCACTATGCTACAATCTATAGGGAGCTAAGTAATGCATGGAAGATTAGTTTCCCGGAGTATTGATGCTCTCTGCATCAATGTTTTCTTGTTGGGTTTTTTTTTTTTTTTGGTTTTTTTTTGTTTACCCTCTTGACGAGGGTTGAAAAGATTCAGCAATTTAGACACATCAACATCCATCCGAAGATGGACACGCCTATCGGCCTGATAGGCGCGGGTAGTAAAATTTATGGTAAGGAGTAACCTTCAGGTGCCATGATATTGAATATAAACCAGTAGAAAATAAAAATAATAAGGTCTTATGAATAGTTAAATCAACGCGATTATCAAGATCGTTCTGAAACAACGCTACCGTACTAAACTCTAAAATAAAAAAAATGTATGTAGCTTATCACAATTTCTATGTCCTTTATAAAAACGACACAGACTTTTAAAAAATTTTTGTATTTTACTTTTAAATAGCATATCTGTTTTCCAAATTTTGTTACCTCCCTTAGAATCCTTCTCCCTTTTACAAGTTTGGCTTTCTAAAAAATGTCGCTAATTCAGGCTGTCATACGGGAGAGTAAAGTACCGTAAAATCTATAAGTATAAGCACACACCCGCCTGGGGATACAGTCTAGAACCAGACTACGGCGAATGTGGCATCTTACCAGGGTCTACACTTTTCGCCATTTATCCAGTGGCATATTTCGACAAATCAGTATATACGAAACTAACTACTCGATCAGCTTTCGACATTTACATCACGAAAATATGCCTATATAATTTTGACCCCCTAAATCCCCACTTTTACAGGGGTATACATTATTTTTATTTTCGAGGCGGTTCGAACGAGTACCAACAATCTATGTTTTAAGCATAAATATGAACCATATCAGAATTTTTTTATCTGAAAATTTTCATCTTTTGGTGGTAAAATTTTCAGTATATTTGAATAGGCATATTTTCTTAATGAAATCGCTTTTTGCCTGGCGCGTTTTACAGAAGTAAAATAGCAAACTTTTGTCATGTTTCCTGTGAAACCTTTTGTCGTAACTATTTATGCACAACAAGTTTTATTCTTTTCATTGGTTAAAAAAAAAAAAAAAACGGATGTTTTCAACCCCCTTCTCCCTTCCCCCAACCCTCCCCCTTCACCTCCCCAACACACATCCATATATAGTAAAAATGGCTGCAATTACGCAGAAATCGGTAGGGTAGAGAAATTGGAGGCAGATTTATAACAACTTTCAGTAGTTCAAATTTTCTGAAATTTTCATCATATTGTCATGAAACACAAATTATTCAAAATCAGCAAAGAAATGTAAAAAGTATTTTCTTAGATAAAAAAAAAAAAAAAATAGTCACGTTACTATAGAATTTGCATATATCAGACCTTCAAATGTATGGAAAACGTTTGAGAACAAATCATGGAAAAAGAAAAGACAAATAAGCCAGCGCACGACAAAACCTACAATAAGACGTGTGCGACCTGCGGAAAATCAGATTTCTAACGAGAACCACAATCTATGTTTTGAGCAGAAATACAAAAAAAAAAAAAAAAAAATATCAGAGTTTTTTATCTGAAAATTTTCAGTTTTTGAAGGTAAAATTTCTATATATTAGAATAGGCGTGTTTTCGTAATGATTTTGCAGAAAAAAAAAAAAAAAAAAAAAAAAAAAAAAAAATAGGCCGACCTACGTACCTATGTACCTCATGGGTCGGCAACTGCAAACAAAGTATTTTTTATGCCTGGCCTCAGTGTTTAGAAGCTGCTATGACGTATTTACCTTAACCCTTTCAACCCTGAATATCTATAGTAGACTCTTCTATCTTTGAATCTAGTAAGAACCATTGTTCCAAATAGAGGTTTCAATCAAACATAGAATTGTACATTGTGGATCCTGATGAGGCGGCGCATTAAGAGCCGTCTCATTTCGATCTACACTATTTAAATATCTCATCACGAAAACATGCCTATATAATTTTGACCCCCTTCAACCCCACTTTTTTATAGTAAAACTTGGGTTTACAGGGATATACATTATTTTTCTTATTTCTGCTCAAAAACATAGATTGTGGGGACTCATTAGAACCGACTCATCGAGGCGGTTCTAACGAGTACCAACAATCTATGTTTTGAGCAGAATTGTGAAAAATATCAGAACTTTTTATCTGAAAATTTTCATTTTTATGGTGGTAAAATTTTCAGTATATTTGAATAGGCATGTTTTCGTAATGTATATGTGCAGGGTTCAAAGGGTTAAGTGTTCGGACACCTTAAACCTTTCAACCCTATAGACCGACACAAAAAGAAATAACGGAGAATAAATAAATAAATAACTAAATAAATAAATAATGAATAAATAAATAAATAAATTAATAAATAAATATTAATGTGATCCGAGATTTATCTTTTTTTTTTTTTTTTTTTTTTTGAACAAGTCCATTCCGTTTTCTTTTTGTTTTTTAGGTGACTTAACCCTTGTCCTCCTGAACCCAGATATCCTCTGTCTTTGCAAACAGTGAAGATCAAGATCCGTTGGCTTCTGAAGAAGCCAACTGATCTGAATCTGCACTATTTACCATTCAGTATAAATGAATTTATGTCAACAATCTGAATCAAGAATCTGATTGGCTGAAAATTAGAAGTGGGCTGGGCATCTTAATTTATTTAGCATGACAAGGGTTAATACTGCTGGATGATTGACAAACACTTAAAGCCTGATCAGACACCACATTCTGCAGAATCTGATCTAGATCTGTACTGTTTGCTCGGTCGTCTTTGTCCGAATATTAAGGGTCTATATGCAGGGATTGAATACCAGGGAACGGGCTCTCATTCAAAGAGCTAAAATTCATTGTCGTTGATAATATAAACAAAACCATCTTATAACCAATACACACATATACAGTCGACTCTCGTTATCTCGAATTCAAAGGGACTCTCTGAAATACTTCGAGATATCCGTACCTCGACATATCAGATTTACAGAATTGAGGAAAAAATAATTCAATTAACCACATCTACCAAATATATATGTAATTAGATTCTTGAAGTTAGGGATATATTGAAAATATTGTGGAAAAGAGGAGAAATTGCTCCTTAGGAGCAATTTCTCCTCTATTCCACAATATTTTTTACCTGTTGTTAGATCTTCATGTTTAGGCAGGGACAAGATTTTCACTTCGAAATAAGCGGTTATTCGAGATAAGCGAGGTCGAGATAGCGAGAGTCAACTGTACAAGAGAAGATACAAAAAATAAGGTTCTCGACCACTGTTTTCTGGAAATGACCAAGAGCAGAAATTGTGCCATTATTTCTCAATATAATTTCTATTTGCTTCGATACAGTTTCTCTAACGCTGTTCCAGCTTGCTGATTCCTTTAAAATATAAACTTTCTTCCTGCCCCCCCACCACCCCCCCCCCCCCACCCCCCAACCAGGTAGTGGTCAAAATGTTAACTGTTCTAGTTAGTACAACACTAATTCACAGTATTTTTGCTGAAAAAAAAAAGAGTGTGAGTAGCTTTTTCAAATGCAAAAGCTACTCACATTTTTTCAGCAAAATGTTAACGTATATGCCATTTTTAATGATCAAGGTTTTAACGATACGTTAACTAGTGACATCGTTAGTTTTGAACAACTGGGCCCCGGAGAATTTGGGGATGTGGAAGGACCTAGAAGCTGCATTTAGTCGCAGCAGCCATAGCTACTTGGGAGGTGTGGGCGGGGTGTGGGCCTGTGCATTACCTTGCAAGAACAGAACACCTCGAGTCAACTTTCCTCTTCTTCAATCTCCTGACAAAGCTGCCTTAGTTCTTCTGCACAATATGCAACATTTATCGTGCAACCTTCCTCAAGATAATTCATCATGGTAACACCTGACTATCTGAAAAGATAGAGGCCATCACCTTCCATGCTGAAGAAACGCTCTTAAATTTCTTAGGGGGTGGGGCAGAGAGAGAGAGAGAGAGAGAGAGAGAGAGAGAGAGAGAGAGAGAGAGAGGGCGGAGGGGGGAAGCCAGGGTACGTGCTTCCTTCCATTGAATACTCTACTTTTTGTCCTCAGGATTAAAGTGATGGAACCAAGTCTCGTACCTTGTAGGTAAGCCTATAAGGTACCCGTCAAAACTGTGTTTTAGGACCGCTTTTTCGGCCTAAAACTCGAATAGTACAAACGCAGGTAAAAATATTTATAAAAGGCGTTGCTGCTAGAACATCCATTACGAAAACATGCCTATTCAAATATAGTAAAAAGTTAATCACCGAAAAATTGAAAATTTTCAGACAAAAAATTCAAATATTTTTCATATTTCTGCTCAAAACATAGATTGTGGGTACTCGTTAGAACCGCCTCGCAGAGGCGGTTCTAACGAATACCCACAATCTATTTTTGAGCAGAAATAAGAAAAATAATGTATACCCCTGTAAACCCCAGTTTTACTATATAAAAGTGGGGTTTAAGGGGGTCAAAATTGTATAGGCATGTTTTCGTGATGAAACTGTCCTGCGTTCTGATCATTAATTTTTAATGATTTGACAATATTTTACAGCTAACAACGCAGTTTAAAAAGTGACAAAATGTCAAATTTGATAAAAATCTAGCAGTTTTTTCCCTGTAGTTCTCTTTCAAGGTGGCAATGGTTTCCGAAACAAAAATTATACGATTAAAATGCGGAGGCAAATGGGCATGTTTTGGAATAAGTTTCAAGTATCGTTTCTCATTGTAAACATTTTTATAATTAAACTTAAATACACTTGTTTGTGTATTGTAACGCTAATTTTCTGCGAGTATTGATTTTTTGTGCTTCATTTATATGGGCTGCAACTCGTCAACGGTTATGTAACGATTACCGATTAATGTTTTGAAGTCATTTCCCGTACATGTATCCGGTTGTACTTACCGACTCAGGTCAACAATGCTTTTTAGAAAGCTGAACTTGTTAAACAGGGAGTTAAAAAAAAAAAAAGTGGGCTAAGGGAAGTAACTAAGTTAAATACGCGTATGGTTTTAGCTGATAAATAACTCGTAAGACTTGTACGGTACATTTTAATCATTTTCAGTCAAAATACGTAAAAGTTGTGATATGTTTATTGTTTTTTTTTTCTTAGGGTTTCTAAACGACAACATTAGTACGAACTTAACTGACAAATACAATACGTTATTTTCAAACTATTCAAAAACCCACATTATTTTATTTCTTATTGATTTATAATGAAATCGATACCAATTTCGTCACTCCTTACCATAAATTTTACTACCCGCGCCTATCTGGACGATAGGCGTGTCCATCTTCGGATGGATGTTGATGTGTCTAAATTGCTGAATCTTTTGAACTCCCTAAAAGGGAGTTAATCAAATATACAAGAAAAAGGGAAGTGAAAATGCTGAAATTATTTCCACTGTCCTTTCGACATCTCTTGGAAAGACGTTTTTCGCTTGGCGTTTTATTTTAAATGAAAATCTTTTGTTTTGACTGACCATATCTTATCAGAAACCATTTGTCTTTTCTATTTCTGTGTTTTGTTCCAAATATTTACACTAAAATTAAATTTACGGCTAAAAGTTGTCCTGACCTATGCAATTTCTATAGTAAAGTGATTTTTTGGAAATTTTGTCTTAAGAAAATATTTTTTACTTTCCTTTACTGAACTTGAATTATTGATGTTTCACAACAATATTGTGAAAATTTCAGAAAAATTGATCAAGTGGAACTAGTTGAAAATCTGGCTCCAAGTTACCTACCCTATAGATTTCTGCATGATTTGGTCTAATTTTTACTATGGGAAAAAGTGAAAATATTTGATTTTTAAAAAAAAACAATGACTAGAATGAAACTTTTCGTACATAGGAAGTTACGACAAATGATTTTGCATTAAATCATGACAAAGGTTTGCAAATTTACTTCTTCTGTGTAAAGTGTCAAGCAAAAAACGACTTTCTGAAAGATGTCGAAAGCAAGAACACACTGACAAAATGAAAATTGGTGGTCTGATTTTTTTTTTCTTCGCATACCGATATGGATTTCCGCAAAATACACCGGTGCTAGAAAGTCTTACCTCATACACTCTTACCTGTCCCGTGAGAAGGATAAAAGTCGAGAATTTTCACATGTTTGATATATACTGGTTGTATAGGACGTCACGGTACGCTATTAAGGTTGACGTCACTGAACGTAATGACGCCACTAAACGTCACGGCATTTGTCATCACAATATGGTGGGCGTCTGCAGTTGAAATGACTGCATTATCGAAAACCCCCTTTCAGAAATGAAAGGTATACAAGGAAAAGAATGTATCACGGATGTGAGGGGTAGATAGAAAAATCCGTCCCTCGGGATCACAGTCTGACAAAAAGGATTGCCTTTGGAAACAAAAAATACACAGAAAATCGCGAAAATCGGTTTGATTGAGTTTCTTCATATGCAATATTGTAGTTTGCGAGGCTGCATACGCCCCCCCCCCCCCCCAGCACCGGCTTAATGGGTATTCGATTTTCAAAATAACCGGGGTGGGCGCAATCATTCCAAAGGAAATAAAATATAACTTGAACTATGATGATGTACGGGGAGACATTTTTAAGGCCGCCACACGGCACAACACCAGCTACAGTAGAGTAAAATAAAAGTCAAAAAGGATTGCCTTCGGGACGGATTTTTCTATCTATCCCTCACACCCATGATAGGTTCTTGTATTCTTGCACACCAGATAAGGAAATCATGGGTTTTACCCTGGGATAGAAATTCTTATCCTACCCACATTATCCTACCCAGGATAAGATAAAAATCGAGAATTCTCACGTGTTTTGACATAAACTGGTTATATAGGACATCACGTATGCTATCGTTAAGGTTGACGTCAGTGAACCTAATGACGCGTAATATTATCACAATATGGTGGACGCCTGCAATCGAAATGACTGCATTATAAAAAAAAATCCACGTTCAGAAATGAAAGGTATGCAAGAAAACGAATCCATCTTGGGTGTGTGGGGTAGATAGAAAAATCCGTCCTTCGGCAAACCTTGCGATGCCAAACAGTAACCCTCGGGACGGATTTTTCTATCTACCCCTCACACCCATGATAGATTCTTGTATTCTCGACCAGACTATCTAGTTTCCGCTAATGAGGCCTCGTCGGTGACCCTCATATGAATATTGAACATAACCTTTTCCACCATGTACTCATGTCCGCTCTGTAAGTTGAAAACTGTTTGAGATCTAGATGAAGATCCTGATGCAACACTCCACTTTTTTTTTTGTTTTAAATTAAACTGACAGAGGTAATACTGCTAAAACCGGATTTGTTGTATTTCCTGACTGACATGTCAGTCAAAAGAAATTACATCAGCGTCTTAGTTTGGTGAAATTTTGGTGTAATCTGGTTGGTCAGCTGTAGCTTTGGTCATTATAATATACTCCAGACAGACTATCTGGTTTTATGTGTTTTATTCAACAAAAACTAAATGTGTCATTATTAATTAGAAAGTTGCTCAGTGCAGAAATAATTTTGAAGTTCTTTTAACCTTTACCATTCTATAGGCAATTTCAACAGGCAATATATTTGGTGATACTTTTTTTTTTTTATTTTTTCCAGCTAACAGAATTGGACATTTTATGCAAATTGTCTCTGTTGGAGACAATTTGCATGAAATGTCAAACTTTGTTTCCTGGGAAAAATAAGAAAAAATATTTCAAAATGTCGTCTTCTGAAAATTGACGTTTGAAACTCTCTGGGCAATATTAGCAGACAACATATCGTTGATACTTTTCTTATGTTTTCCAGACAGCAGAATGTGACATTTCATGCAAACTGTCTCTATTGGCAACTAGTCTTGGAGATGTCAGAGACCAACTATTAGAGACTGGCTATACAAGATGTCATACATAAATTTGAATCAGTTTATAGTAAGGAGTGATAAAACATGACATCAAGGTCTAGGAGCTAGCCTAAGGCCAGGTATACGAATGGGGTAGGTTTCGAAATACTGGCTCGCACACCCGTACCACATTTACCCACAAGTTACCCCTCGAGCCCATATCAGAGACAGCCATTATTGTCTTCTGACAAAGATTTCAAGTTTTGTGTCTTGTTTGAAGAATAGGGCCATTATTATCATAATTCGCAGTTTTCACGGCTGCCTACCTCCACACGCTCAACACCGTGTAGTGAAAAGAAATTCATAAGGAGACCATCCGGAGGTGGTTGTGGAGAGTCAGTTTAAGTGGCGTTGAAGGTGGGTGTCAGCTGAAATAAGGCTGACATTTTGGCACGATCGCCGATATCCAAAATCGGGCGATGTAATGAAATGATAGGTGGTGATTGATAAGATCATGTTTTTTTGTTGTTTTTTTTTCAAGATCGTATTTCATACTACCGGTCACGTTTTTCGTATGATTTCAGATCCGGTTACAGCAAATGTGCTGCTAAAGACCGTTTTTTTTTTTCTTTTTCTTTTTTTTTTTCTTTTTCTTTTTTTCTTTTTTTATTTATTTTTTTTAGAATCATAGTGCCATTATTACCTTTTTTCATATACTTGATCGTCCAAAATGTTGACCTATTCATATACTGCCATTTTATTGTTTATACCCATTTATTGCTGGTATTTAGTCAGTTTATTGAATACCAAGAAAACAAGCAGCCTCGAAAAATCTCTGATCGAAAAAATATACACATATACCGGGATGCCAGGCCTTTCACAAACGAATCCAGGAAAAATCGGCTTGACCAGTCATATATTTTTTGTTGAAAAAAAGGGGCTAATCATATAAAGACAACCCTCTTTATACAGACACTCGATACGACGACAGAATTCGTTATAATGACAATTTCACTGTCACAAAATCGTCGCTTAAGCGGTAACAATTAGTCAAAAATCATGCCAGAATATTGCATTTAATACTTTAAAGAAACAGATGTTTTGGATATTTGTTAGAATCGCCTCAGCGAGGCGATTCTATCAAATATCCAAACATATGTTCTGCGAGGAAATAAGAATAAAACAATACCTTTCTTACATATCATTTTGTCCATTAAGGATTCTTTACAACAGCAAATTCATTATAATGGCAACTTTTTTCGGGAACAAATTGTGTCGTTATAATGAGTATTCACTGTACCTGGCAGCGCTAAAAAGGGGGGCGATTCTGCACGCACATCCGTACTTTGCCATATATAGGAAGTTACACCCCCCGTACTTTGCCATATATAGGAAGTTATACCCCTGCCCCCCCCCACCCCCCACTCCCATAACCAAATATAGCCCACAACTATAGTATAATTCAAAGCCGCTATTATTTATACAAACTACAGGTGCTGTAGTTACATTTAAAATAATTGTTTTCTGTATTATCATACTAATCAATTACATGTATATCAAAGTAATTGAATGACGTCACTGTTCATTTATGACTTCATCAGTGTAAGCCCTACGTGACGTCATTCAATTAAAATGGCGTCCAAAAGTCGTGCAATATTCACTTATGACGTCATTAGCATTAGTCTTACGTAACATCATTCAAAATGGCGTCAAAAAGTCGTACAATTTTGAAAATGCCATTCAAAAATGGCGATTTTCCGACAGTCATCAGAACAATTTGAGGATACAGAGCTCAAGAGGTAAATTTAAAGTATTTTTTTTTTTTTTTTTTTTTCGTTTATAAATGATATGGCTGTATTGTGCGGTTATCATGATAATGGTCCCTATTCATAAAACAAGACGCAAAAGTTGTGATCATTGTCAGAATATGCAATAGTGCCCTTTCTCATATCGCGATACGCATTTGAGGCGGGATACAGCAACTCTAGACTGGCTCCAGTCTCTAGTGACAAAATAATTTTTCTTATAATCTGTTTAATAATCCACTAAATTAAAACCAGGGGCGTAGCCAGGAACATTATGAAGATGAAGCCTGCTAATAGAATTTTAGCCGAGGCACAGCATTTCTTACAAGGTTGCATGTGCGCCAAGTGTTCGCCTTAAGAAACCTTGGCGAAGAAGCGCAAAGCAATGCGTGCTTTCGCAGGCTGAGCTGAGTCATTGCTTAGCGGACATGTGGTCTTGTAGGAAATACTATGGCCCGGCCCATTCGACGTCATCAGGACGTTGGAGATGAAAATAAGGTTAAATTGCCAAATTTATGATGAAGCCCGGGCTTCATATCTATCGCTTGGCTGCGCGCCTGAAAACCAAAGAAATATCATGACTATAGAGGCTGGTCACTAGTCTAGTGACCAGCCTTTATAGTCATGATATTTTTTTGGTTTTATCTTAGTGGATTATCAAACAGGATTATGAGAAAAATATTTAGTCACTGGAGACTAGAGCCAGTCTACAGCAACTCCTACAAGATTGCAAGATCAGCCTGTAAGGCTGGCTAATCAGAGCTGAAAAGATAATCAATTATCAGTCCTGCCACTGTGATCGATAATCGATTAGTAATCACTCAAGATTTGGTCATAATTTTATCTGACTCTTACCATATGTTATACTTTACTGTATGTATTTGGTCAGACAGGCCTGAGCAATCAGTTTAGACCCAGATGAGACGCCGCCAACACGGCGTCTCATCAGGGTCTACACTGTTTGCCACTCATCCAGCTATTTTTAGACACAACATTGGGTAGTAAATTGTACTTGTTCAAACTTTAGATAAAGTATGGTAAGGAGTTGAGTTGTCTGAATATTATGGTAAAGGGTGCACTCCACAGTTTTGACTTGCATTTCTATCTGTTCACAGCCCTCACATACATAAAATGCAATCACAGCAAATATAACAGTACCTGTCCATTAGGTACTGTATCAATAAATTGCAAACATACCAAATAATAATTTAAGCATCATAAAAATAACTGCAATGTACCAAAACCTGCTGTTGCACTAATGTAAACAATACCCCACCCCCCTCCGACTGCGGCCAAATTTATGCAAAAAGTGCAGTTTTCGAATGATTATCATCAACTCCAGGACAATGCACTGGTCTGAAACAGTTGGAAATTTGACAGAGCGCCTACAGAATATTACTTTTATCCAGAAATCAATACCTGTAAGCCACCTCGTATTTAAGATAAAATCCACAGAAAAGCATGCTACAATTTTTGACAAGGTAAAACCGGGTACCAGACAGAGTTCAACAGTTTCGTATTTTACCTACACTGTTTTATAAAAAAGGTCATGTGACCTCAAGAAAAGTCTTTTTTATCAGTGTTAACAATAACTGACAAGCATAAAACTTCAGTTTTGGTCAAAATGTGCAGCAAAAAGTATTTTCAGACTGGTTTCTAGCCCTACCCCTAGTTATTGACATTTTTGCCCAGGTTCAAAAGTGCGAAACTGTGGAATGCACCCTAAAGGTAAATACGGCTAAGTTACAGACACAGAAATCAAATGACCGATTATTAGCAAACCTGTAACGATAATCACTTTTTTTTTTTTTTTTTTAGAATTCTTCGATCAATTAACAGATTAACGGATTGATTGTGCCAGCCTTATCCGTAAGTAGGCCTACTTTTCTGGTCCTTTGAGCCGATACTTTTTTTTTTTTTTTTTTTCCCCCTTTTTTTTTTTTTTTTTTTTTTTTTTTTTTTTTCAAAAATTCATATGTGGGTCAATGATGTGGCCTGTTTTGCCGAAACTAGCTGGTCTGGCCCAGAAAACTTGAAACTCCAACCATTTTTTTCCTGTGTCCATAGCTCGTTAAGGTCATTCTTTTTAGAATCTATTACAGCTTGTTTAATCTCTTCATACATCAATAAAGTGTAGTTTATTTATTCTGTTTCTCCCTTTCCGGAACTTTTGAAAATTCATGCAAGTCACTGATACTGACGGGGTCAAGAAAACTTGATACTTTAATTACAGACGATTCTCCTTATCTCGAAGTCCAAGGGACTCTTTGAAATAATGCGAGATATCCGTACCTCGACATATCAGATCTACAGAATTGAGGCAAAACGAAAACGAACAACCACAATTAATAAATGTATATGTAATTTGACTCCTGAAGTTAGAGATATATTTACAATATTGTGGAAGAGAAATTTCTCCTCTTTTCCACAATATTTTATTACATGTTGTTAGATTTCTATGCTTAAGCAAGGACCAAATTTTTACTTCGAGATAAGCGAGGTCGAGATATCAAGAGTCAACTATAATTTCGATTTTGTGGGTGTTTATTACTCTCTGGTATGACTTAATCCAGAGTCTTTTACAGTTTTCTTTTGATTTGTGTAACTCTCTTTTAGAGAGTTGTAAAGATTCAGCAATTTAAACACATCAACATCCATCCGAAGATGGACACGCCTATCGGCCTGATAGGCGCGGGTAGTAAAATTTATGGTAAGGAGTACCAACAATATGTCGAGATTAGTTATAATTTAGTAAGAAATAAAACAATATGAGTTTTCGAATAGTTTAGAATAAATTACTGTAGTTATCAGTCGAGATCGTTGCAAGACAATGTTTCGTTTAGAAACTCTAAAATAAACCTGTAAAAATATCACAACTACAATATTTTGAGTTAAAATGATTAAAATTTGCCGTAAAATCTTAAAAGTTTATTTATCGGGTAAAGCCATCCGTATTGTTTAATCTTGTTTCCTCCCTTAGACCCTTCACTCCCCTGTTTAACAAGTTCAGCTTTCTAAAAGATGTTGCTAACATGAGCTGTGCTGGCGAGTCTATAATCCATATATGCCGAGTGGACTCTTCTACCCCCGGAGGGAGGGGGTACTCTGAATTTTGCCTGCTACATAGGCTAGGACTATTTTTTGGATTGAGAATTTTGAATTTTACTATTTTTTTTTTCGGTTTGGGGGAAAAAGTGGTTATTTTTTGGGGATATTGGTCATTTGAAGGTATTTTGGGAGTCACTTTCAAAATATACTATCATGATTTTTGGGGGTCTATAAAAATTCTCTTTTTTTTTTCTTTCTTGGAGGTGGGGGGGGGGGGGAGAGGGGGGGGGGAAGGCGGGAAGGGGGAGGGGTGAAAGCTTCTGTTGAACTGATAGTTGTTTTTATTTAGTTTTAAGAGCGCCATTTCAGCTGTGCATCAGTTCAGTGTCATAAAACAAAAACGGAGCTACTGTTGGCAACAGTTTAAAGCACTGGAAAAATAAATGAAAAACATAATTTTATAAAAAAGAAAGCAAGGGGAATATTTTTTGGGGTATGCTAATATCTGCAGATATTCTTTTTGGGTACAGCTGATATACCATATATTTTTTTGGGGGAAAACACTAGATGCTGAGACACAGCCTATGTAGCAGACAAAATTCAGAATTTACCGCAAACAGTGTAGACCTTGATCAGACGCCGCGTTTTGCGGTTTAATCTGGGTCTACACTGTTTATTCAGGCCTGTCTATCCTTCCACTTAGGGTTATTAAGATAGGCTAAAGTATTAATGTCTCTGTATGCGATCTACTGCACAGGCTGATCTGGGCATTCATGTTATGACAAATGCGAAATGTGAACCGGCACACGAAAAAGGGACATTTTTTTTTTGTTTTTGTTTTTCCCCTGTTTGTGTTCTTCAAATGCTCGGTTCCCTATTTGTTCTACAGATGAATTTTTGCTTGAAGCATCCTCAAGGTCCATTCTACATGTGGCTCTTGCGAAACTGCTGCGCAACTCGCCCGTGCCTTAGCTGGTTGTCTATGTGAAAAGTACGGGCCCCCGTAGCCAAGTGGATAAGAGCTGACTCTTAATCCATCAGGTTTATCACCGCTGTGGTTCGAGCCTCGCTCGGGTCAGTGGGAAAGCCAAGTTCTGCTTACGGATGGTCAGGTGGGTTTTCCTCGGGTTCTCCGGTTTTCGCCCACCTTTGATGAACGATCGGCTCGATACAAGTGAAATTTTCTTGAAAGGGCCGTAAAACCCAAATAAAAAGAAATGTGAAAAGTACTCTTTTCTCATGTGCTGGCTGATATTTTTACTCGCCAGGAACACATGAAGTAAACCGCAAAAAAAAAAAAAAAAAAAAAAAAAAATAAATATCCTAGCATTGAAATCCTTACACAACTTCTACCCTAAAGTGGTATGAAGTAAAACCTGTGTAAGAGAGCCACCTTCGAGACTGACTTTAAATAGTGGTTGATGTGGAAAAAGTTGTCTGTCTTATAAAGGTATATGTCATGTAATTTTGCTAGCAAATTACATGACATGTACCTTTATAAGACAACTACCTTTCCACATCAACCACTAACGGGCCCCCGTAGCCTAGTGGATAAGAGAGTTGACTCTTAATCCATTAGGTTTCTCACCGCTGTGGTTCGAGCCTGGCTCGGGTCATATGTGGGAAAGCCAAGTTCTGCTTACGGATTGTCAGGTGGTTTTTCTCCGGGTTCTCCGGTTTTCGCCCACCTTCGATGAACGATCGGCTCGATATAAGTGAAATATTCTTGAAAGGGCCGTAAAACCCAAATCAAAAAAAAAAAAAAAAAAAATCAACCACTAAGGTCAATTTCTAAGGTGGCTTTCTTACACAGGTTTTACTGTACTGGTTCCAATGTTTTGTTATTATTGATGAACTCTCTATTAGAGAGTTGAAAAGATTCAGCACTTTTAGACACATCAACATCCATCCGAAGATGGACACACCTATCTCCTGATAGGTGCGGGTAGTAAAATTTATGGTAAGGAGTATTGCATTTTTGGTAGCGATCTACTTATAAATCAGTTAGAAATCAAAATGATATTGGCTTTTGAATAGATTTTAATGAATTGAATTCGTTCAAAAATATTGTTACCTTTTTTTAAACTCAAAGAGAAGATCGTGTACCCAGTACAGCGGAGCACCTTTAGAAGATTCTAAAGTCTAGCCAATACAGCTTCTGTATTTAGAATAGAAATAATTAAAACTTGCTTTGAAGCCATGTAATTATCTGTAAGTTAATAGCATACTTGTGTTCAAGCTTATTTACCTCCCTTAGAATGCCACGTTAACAAGTTCAGCTTTCTAAAATATCCTGCTTGCCCTACTGGTTTACCTATGTAGGTCTTGGAAAAAGATACCCGAGCATAGAGCTGGATCAGATGCTGTAGAATGTAACAGCTGATCAGACACTACACGGTTAGCCAAACATTTAACATTCGAGCCACAACGTAAGACTACGCACCTTAGGACATGTGTGCCCAACGAAAATTCAGATCAGCCTGCACATTCGCGTAGTCTGACTCAGAATTTTCTCTGTGCGCATTTTGGATAGCCGATGATACAAAGTTTTTTCATGCGGAAAAAGAAGACTGTTCAGACTGCGCTGATACGCAGCCTTACTTGAGACTTCGTCTCTAGGTATATGGTGTTTGCTTGGGCGTCTTTTTCCGATACCTTTATAGGATACAGTAGTGGCATCACGAAAACATATCTATATAATTTTGACCCCCTTAAGCCCCATTTTTATATAGTAAAACTGGGGTTTACAGGGGTATAAATTATTTTCTTATTTCTGCTCAAAAACATAGATTGTGGGTACTCGTTAGAACCGCCTCGCTGAGGCGGTTCTAACGAATACTCACAGTCTATGTTTTGTGCAGAAATATGAAAAATATCAGAAAATTTTTACCTCAAAATTTTCATTGTTTGGTGGTGAAATTTTCAAATTTTCAATAAATTTGAAAAGGCGTGTTTGCGAATGGGCAAAAATTTTCATGATTTTAGCTACGTTTGTCAAGCGACTAGCTAGGAAATACGCTTAAAAAGGAAAATGTGGCGACTATGTGCAACACAGAACAGCGCTTATCTTGGAAAACTGATTTTTGCGCTTACATTGGAAAAGAACTTTCTAAATCAGTCTCGCTTTTCATGAACAATTTTTTTTTAAACTGCGCGTGCACATACATGTCATATTCAGGTCTATTATTTCTTCTGTATTAACATGACAATTTATTTATTTATTTATTGCTTATTTTAGAACAATAATACGACACGCAAATAATGTTCAATATTATCAGTATATACAGTGGCACCTCTACTAACAGTCACCTCTCAACAACAGCGCCCCCCCTCCTCCCCCCCCCCCCCCCCCATAAAATAACCGTTTCTCTGATAGTCCAAAGTACATGTACTCTATATATTAAACCTCTCTACAATAGCCACCTCCCTACAACAGCTACTTTTTCCAAAGGCTATTTGCTAAAGCACAAGAACCAGCCTTTCATATCGTAAACTTACTGCGTAACGTATTTACTCTAAATATTTGGATGCTTTAACTATTTACTGTACTTATCCTAAAATTTTAACTTGCATATTTGGTTAACTAGTATTGTGTCTAAAAAAACTCCCAGTGCAGGCCCTGCTCAAACTGTTTGGATTTTACTCTGGATCTACACTGTTTGCTCAGTCTATAATGTCGGAATATTTAGGATAGATATGGTGGTATGAGATCAAACGAGTATTTCAAGGAACATGATAAGGTGAAGACATCCGACCGTTTTCTGACCAGTGTTAGTCATATTGTAAAACTAGGAATGAATTTGTTCAAGTAAAAATGTAAAGTCTCCAAATATACCTGGTCAACTCCTACACGAAAGGATTTACTCCCCTTGGGAGTAGACCCCTTTTTAGAAGGGAACAAAACAATCTGACAGAGTTGCCTCCTTTGAAAGTATAGCCATTCTGAAAGTAGCTAGCACAGCAAATAGTTCAAGCAAGATATCAGTGTCTAGAAGCTGTAATATCATAAATTACCCACCTTTTCAGAAGGGACTTAATAAAGCAAACAAGGTCACCATCACGAAAACATACCTATATAAAGCTGACCCCCTTAAACCCCACTTTTATATAGTAAAACTGGGGTTTACAGGGGTATATATTATTTTACTTATTTCTGCTCAAAAACATAGATTGTGGTACTCATTAGAACCGCCTCACCGAGGCGGTTCTAACGAGTACCCACCATCTATATTTTGAGCAGAAATGTGAAAATTATCAGAATTTTTATCCGAAAATTTTCAATTTTTTGGTGGTAAAATTTTCAGTATATTTGAATAGGCGTGTTTTCGTAATGCAAAAGTAAGTTATATCCATTTATAAAATAGCCTAAATATTCCAAGTGTAGCCATCTCTTAAACGATGCTATGCTCAACGTGGCAAAATGGTTCGCATACCCTCTACGAACACTGAATACCTAGATCAGCCTACTCAGGCTTATCAGGGCTCTCGCTGTCCTCATGATACATAGGCGTTGAATAATACAGAATACATCAACAAACAGAGAAATATCCTGAACAAACTGCGTGGCTGCGTAGGCAGATCTGGTCATGGGCATTTCATGAGAAATGCTCTGGTCAGACTTTGTGGCTGCATAGGCAGAGCTGGCATCACAATTGATGAGGGACGTGGAAAAAGTACCCTTGTACCATCGGGTATTATATAATACCCGATGGTACAAGGGTACTTTTTCCACGTCCCTCATCAATTGTGATACAGTTACTAGTCTCGGAATGGAGTCATAAGCCAAATAAAAAATGTGCTTGTTTAGGGTAACATGTTAAAAATATAGAAATATAGGTCGGGTAGGTGAGGATTTTTTTTTTTTTTTTTTTTTTTTTTTACATTTTTTTATGTAGAGTTATATCATAATTACCAGATACATTGTATATTTGGACTTAGCACCATAATTCACTTAAAAAGTTTATCAGGTCTGACTGTCGTCTGATATATCTAAAAGTACTGATAGAATGGCAAACAATGTAGGCCTTGATCAAACTGCTCCTAAACACACATATTTTTTTTTTGGCCTCATAAGGCTCAGATGGACGATTATGTGCGCAGTATAATCAGGGCATTTAATATTCGCTTTTTTTTCTTCAAGACAACGTATGTTTTGCTATACGGACAGCAAAGGCACTGATCAGCTTGTGCATCAGCTATCGAGGGCTTTCGCTCATACTGAATAACACAGACGTATACATTACGAAAACTAGCCTCTTCAAATATACTGAAAATTTTACCACCAAAAAATGAAAATTTTCAGATAAAAATTCTGATATTTTTCATATTTTTGCTCAAAACATAGATTGTGGGTACTCGTTAGAACCGTCTCGGCGAGGAGGTTCTAACGAGTATTCGAATCTATGTTTTTTGAGCAGAAATAAGAAAATGTAAATACCTGTAACCCCAGTTTTACTATATAAAAGTGGGGTTTAAGGGGATCAAAATCATATAGGTTTGTTTTCGTGACGTCAAATACTTTTATCAAGCGATGCTGTTACACTGACTGATCCCAATCTTTTTCTGTTCGAATTTTACTGAATACAACTTTTGCGACTTTCGGTATTCTTTCCTGCACCCTAAGTCCCTTCTGTAAAGGATCTACTCTAAAAGGAAAGAATTTGCTCCCAGTGGGAGGAAATTCTTTACTTTTAGATTGGATCCCTTTTCAGAAGGGAGGTAAACAGTTTTGACGGAGCTGTCTCCCCTAAAAGTTTATCGATTCCCCTTAAATTGGAAGATGGCGCTTGGCGAACTCGTTCTGTTTAGAAGACAGAGGAACAACAGTAAGAGCTAATAATGAGAAACGGACAATGACCCACTGGGACAATAGCCCCCTAGGACAATAGCCCACTGGACAATATCCCACTGGACAATAGCCCACCGCTAAATTTGGCAGGGAGGACAATAGCCCACTGCTTATCAAAAACGGGTCAAAAATCATATTTTGAACATTTTCGTGAGAAAGTACCCACTTGGGATTTAAAATCCAACCAATATCTTACTATTTTCACCTTTAAGTTGACTTTCAGTACATGACATTAGTAGTTAAGGCATGGTTAAAATTAGGTCCTATAATGAAAAATGAAAACTTCTACCCATTACGAAAACATGCCTATTCAAATATATAGAAGATTTCATCTCCAAAAACTCAAAAATTTTCCTATAAAAACCCCGATATTTTTCATATTTCTGCTCAAAACATAGATTGTGGATACTCGTTAGAACCGCCTCGGCGAGGCGGTACTCACAATCTATGAGTTTGAGCAGAAATAAGAAAAATAATGTATACCCCTGTAAACCCCAGTTTTACTATATAAAAGTGGGGTTTAAGGGGGTCAAAACTATATAGGCATGTTTTCGTGATGCTATCCGAATTGGAGCAGTGAGCTGTTGTCCTACTATACATGAAGTGTTTCAAAGTACTTTAGATACACATGTTTTACATTATTATGACAAATATAATAACTGACTATTGTTTATGCATTTTTCATCATGAAAATTACTTTATATGTGAAAATGACAGGTGTTTTCACAATCTAAATCATATCAAATCTGATGAAATATGAGATAGATTTACCTAAAAAGTACATACATGTATCTATTATACATATTTTATGTTGAATGAAAGTTTTAGCCGTATCATATTCTTGAGCACATTAAATATAGAATGAGATATTTATCACATCTTGGTTTTGAAAAAAACAAAACAAAACAAAACAAAAAAAAAACATAAATATTACAGAATTCTGCTAGTAAATAATATCAAATCTGCTGCAATATGAAATATATTTACCTCAGAAGAACATACCTATTATACATATTTATTGTTGAATGAATTAAGGTTTCAGCAATATATTATTATTTATTGACAAATGTCCATATTGGTTTCTTCTTTACATAGATGTTTGTAATGAATTTTGATTTTCTTTTTTTTTTAATTTTAGGATGCACTGTATAGTCATTTATAAAACTGAAATTGATAACTGAAATAATGAACATGCTAAACAAGCTAATTTGATATGAAAACTGCCCATTTCTTCTAGATGTTTAATTGTATAGTCATGTAGTCATATTTAATGTAGAATTTCTACATGCATCATAACAAATTTTGTAGGTTAAAGGCCATAATGTTGTAAGTGCACAAAATTCCCATGCACATACAATCATCTGGCTTTAAATAGTAGAAATAGATGATTATAGAAAATTAAAATGAAATTTACTTATTTCTTCCAGATGTTTAATTGTTTGATATTTACATCTATATATTTTAAATATAAATTCTATCCTTTGTCTGTTTATAGGCAAAACATTGATTTTCATATGCAATTATACAGTGTGTTTTTACTCATTTATACCCTGTGTCTACTAATTAAACATGAGTTAAAAGTATAAAGCTGGTAAAAAATCCATTGGATCTGGATCTGCTGTTTGTTTAAACAGAAAATTTCGGAATTAAAAACAAAACAAAATAAAAGCAGTCTTCACTGTTGACTTATGAATACTTATATTTTAAACTCATTACATACTCAATTTCTTAATTTAAATGCATAATTGTGCATATAAGTGGGCTATTGTCCTAGTGGGCTATTTTCCCAATGGGCTATTGTCCTAGTGGGCTATTGTCCTAGTGGGCTATTGTCCTACACGCTGAACCAAGAAGGATGGTTGTCAGTTTCTGACGAGATAATATGCACAAGTACAGTTAACCGCTAAGAGGACTAAGCCTGCAAAAGAAAAGTGCGGTCGGGTAAACGGACTGGTTCGATATGACCTTAATAGTGTTAACTGGACCGTTAAACTCCAAACTAATCAATCAGACTTCGCGAATAAAAACACAGATCATGCCTTTTCTTATTTTTATTTTTCCCCAAGAAAATAGGGCAGCAAAACACGAAATGAAAATGAAGTCAAACTTAAGGCTGCTTACAAAGTTTCAGTTGCGGAATGTCGCCACAATTTTGGAAAATTACGCAGCCGAACTACTTTCTTTATAAACCTTTGAGCCGAAACGTGAGAAAAAGAACCTTCGGACATGTCCGAAGGTTCTTTTTCTCTCGTTGAGGCTAAAAGATTTAGTGAGAAAAAAAGTATTTCTGCATAATCACTCTAATATCTACAGTGGCAAGACTTCACAGTGCCGCCGATACATCTCCAGGTGAGGCGGAAGGGGCATTTCGTCGAATGAGTCGAGGCGCAGTCTCTGTCGGAACTACATGAGCGTGCTGAAATATACAAAATAACCCTAGAATAACACTTGAACAATTAGTAGACAGTTTGACATTTCATGGAATTACTCTAGATAACGCCCTTTGATTGGCCGAAAGCAAATTCAGAATGGCATTTACATTTCGATATCCTTAGAACAGGAACTTTGAAGAATAGCATTATGAAAACATGCCTATTTCACATATACTGAAAAGTTTACCACCCAAAAATGAAAAAAAAAAAAAAAAAATAAATAAATAAATAAATAAAAAAATTCTGATATTTTTCATATTTCTGCTCGAAGCAAAGATTGAGGGTACTCGTTAGAACCGCCTCGACTAACCACAATCTATGTATTTTTAGCAAACTAAGAAAAATAATGTATACCCTGTAAACCCCAGTTTTACTATATAAAAGTGGGGTTTAAGGGGGTCAGAATTATATAGGTGTGTTTTCTTGATGTTTACTTGCGTAAAGTTCACAACTAACTTCTTATACTCACAGATGAAACGTGAACATAAGCGAGTTGGAATTATATGAAATGAATTTTTCTCGTATCCAGGATTATTTAATAGGGTTTTAATCATTTTATGAGAGGGATTCGATTTGATCAAATTACCAAATTACCATACATTCACCATGTATTCGGACAGACAGGCTTGGACAAACAATGTAGACCCAGATCAGACGCCGCGGACGCGGCGTCTGATCAGGGTCTACACTGTCTGCCACTCATTTAGCAATTAAAGACACAGTCACATGAAGTAGAAAGGAATTGTTGAAATTTTAGAAGTATAATGTAAAGAGTTGTGCGAATTTTTAGGGTAAAGTCGGCATCCAGTATTAATCAAATTTATCCAAAATTTACTTTGAAAATGAAATGATGAGCCCAATCGGAGCTCGACGAGACGGTTCTAACGAGTAACCACAATCTATATTTTGAGCAGAAACATGAAAAATATCAGAATTTTTTTTATTTGAAAATTTTCCTTTTTTGGTGGTAAAATTTTCAGTATATTTGAATAGGCATATACATGTATTCGTAATGTATCTATCAATGAACTCCAGTAAATCATTTGTAGGCTTCATATAATTAAAGCTCTTCAGACTTTCGGGCTTTATTCAGTTTGTGAGTAATTCAACGGCGTTTACACATCGACAAACTTTGCAAAAAATGTAATCCATTCCATATTATTTATGCTAAAAGTTTTACTTTTCACGGAGGCGTGTTCACATAATCATTTTTTTTTTTTTGTCTTGGTCTTTACGACACAACAGTAAACATGTCAGACTAAAATATGGGCCGTGTCAAGTGAAAAAGTGCCTTCAAACATGAGCAAAATGCGCAGATTCAGATCATCCTGCGCATGCGCAAAGTATCATCCTGGCCCGGCTTATTCCCATTTTGTTTATTCTCATTTCGTCTACTATTTGACAAGTTTTCCGATTTCGTCTATCCACACATTCCCATTTTATCTGCTGAAGGTATCATTACGAAAACACGCCTATTCAAATATATAGAAAATTTCATCTCCAAAAACTGAAAATTTTCAGATAAAAAAGTCTGATATTTTTCATATTTCTGCTCGTTGAGGCGGTTCTAACGAGTACCCACTATCTATGTTTTTAGCAGAAATAAGAAAAATATTGTATACCCTTGTAAACCCCCAGTTTTTCTATATAAAAGAGAAGTTTAAGGGGGGTCAATATTATACAGGCATGTTTTCATGATATTTTCACTCCTGTTCAAGAACACAATTGTAATATAAACCAATGATATATGCTTTTTGGAAACATGGCAATCGGGTAAAGTAGGCCTAATCATAACCCAGATCTTGATACGAATAACTATTTGCACATAAATAACACTAGAGCACGTCGGGAAGTTTTAAATATGACTGATGAGGACGAATTTGCAGACATTTACAGGATACTAAATGGAGATAAAAGTGAATTAACTTGGAGTAGGAGAAATACAGACCCATTACGAAAACATGCCAATATAATATTGACCCGCTTAAACCCCACTTTTATATAGTAAAACTGGGGTTTACAGGGGTATACATCATTTTTGTTTAACCTGCTCAAAAACATAGATTGTGGGTACTCGTTAGAACCGCCTCGACGAGGCGGTTTTAACGAGTACCCACAATCTATGTTTTGAGCAGAAATATGAAAAATATCAGAATTTTTTATGTGAAAAATTGCCATTTTTTGGTGGTAAAATTTTCAGTGTATTTGAATAGGCGTGTTTTCGTAATGGGAAACAGGCTAGATTAGACTTTTCTTTTCTAATAAACGATGACTGCTTTCCATACGTATCTGAGGCAAAAATAATTCCAGGTTATAGGTCAGATCACAGTGGCATAGTATTAGAACTCGCTTTGCATACAAGTGAAAGGGGGCTGGGGTACTGGAAGTTCAATAATTCTTTACTAAAAGATCAACAGTATGTAAGCTTGGTTAAACACACGATTTCTGAAGTAAAACAAACATACCTAATAAATAACGGAGAAAACAATATTTATAATCAAGAACAAGAATTTAGTATAAATGATCAACTGTTTTTAGAAACGTTTTTATTAATGATTCGTGGTAGTACAATAAAATACAGTTCTCAGAGAAAGAAACAGCGGCAAGAGGAAGAAGTCAAATTAGAGCAAGATATTAAGCTGATTGAAGATGAAGTACATGCGAACTTTCTAAATTTAAATTTTTTGAAGATGTTTTGGATGAATTAGAAAATAAAAAAAAATCTTTGTTAAATGAAATTCAAAAGAGAAAATTGAAGGAGTATTGTTAAGATCGCGAAGCAGATATGAAGATTTAGGCGAAAAACTTACACATTATTTTTTTTTAACTTAGAAAAAAGAAATTTTACCAGTAAAGTTATACTTAAATTGGTGAACGAAGAAGGGAAAGAAGTTACAGAAACGTCCGATGTTCTAAAATGCCAAACAAATTTTTATAAAAATTAATATACGGAGGTCGAAATAGACGATTCTATAGCAATACATTCAGTATTAGGTGACAATGAAAGTAAATTATCCGATAAAGAACACAGGAATTAGAAGGAGAGATAACTTACCCAGAGCTAACATCTGCCTTAAGAAATATGAAGAATAATAGGTCCAAGTTTGGACGGGTTCACAGTAGACTCTTTTAATTTCTTTTGGGTCGATATTGGACAATTTACTTTATGTTCATTGAACTTCGGTTATCGTACTGGCTCGCTAAGTATTACTCAAAAGCAAGGTATTATAACGTGCATTCCTAAACAAAATAAACCAAGAATTGATTTAAAGAGTTGGAGACCGACATCTTTATTACATATAAACTTGCATCAGCAATAATATCAAATAGATTAAAAAAGTACTTGATACAGTCATATATGAAAATCTTGATTATTTATAGACAAATAAAATGTAGACGAAATGGGAATTACCCTAATAAATTGAGTAGACGAACTGGGAATAAAAACAGTGGACGAAATGGGAATAGACGAAATGGGAAGTTACCCCAGGCCGTTTGCTCTCCATTCTCCATTTTGTAGTGTGATTCTTTTAGCGGACAGTAAAGGCCCTGATCAGACTCATCAGACTGCGCGGATGCGCTGTGCGAAAATACCCGAAGACACAATTTCGCATGGCGTGGCCCATCTATTGAGCCATCTCTCAGAAAAGAAAAGATAGCGTTTATGCGGAGAAATAAGAACAATACCAATACCTTACGGTTGAAAATATTTCCTTAGGTAGCGTTGGGAATTTATTGAAACGCAAACAAAAATTCTTACAAGATATAAAAGCTAGCCAGATATATGTATATTTTTATTTCTCCACATTCCTTGGGGAGACGCTTCTAAAGAGTACCCACAATATATATTTTAGCGGAGAAAAAAGAAATGACATCAACATATAATGGTTGAAAATACAGTCGACTCTCGTTATCTCGAATTCCAAGGGACCCTCTGAAATACTTCGAGATATCCGAACCTCGACATATCAGATTTGCAAAATTGAGGAAAAAATAATTCGAACAATCACATTTAACAAATATATATGTAATTGGACTTTTGGTTAGAGATACATTAAAATAAAATTGTGGAAAAGAGGAGCAATTTCTCCTCTTTTCCACAATATTTTTTTACCTATTGTTAGATTTTCATGTTAAGGCAGGGACCAGATTTTCACTTCGAGATAAGCGGTTATTCGAGATAAGCGAGGTCGAGATAACGAGAGTCAACTGTATATCTAATCTAGAGGGATGTCTAAGATTGATACAGTTTACAAAGATGCGTTAACATAATTTGTTAAGAAAATAACCAATGATGCATACAGCCGCTAGAAGACGAGCATGTACAAAGCCCGGATGAGCAAGTAAGAGTCCAGCCGTCACCAGTACAGTGGGTGTGGGTATCCCTTCCGGAACAATCCGATAGAGTTCTGCAAGTATCAGCCTTGACGACCACTGCAAGGTAAACAAAAAATACAAGTAAATAATAGGTTACAAAAATCACTAAAAGGTTAAATTCTTATAAAACCCGCAATATGAGAAAGGAGTCTAGGTCACGGACTGCAATAATGTACAGAATACCGGGTTGGTTCTATCACGAATTTAGTTCCCATCACGAAAACATGCCTATATAATTTTGACCCCCTTGAACCCCACTTTTATATAGTAAAACTGGGGTTTACAGGGGTATACATTATTTTTCATATTTCTGCTCAAAACATAGATTGTGGGTACTCGTTAGAACCGCCTCCGCGAGGCGGTTCTAACGAGTACCCACAATCTATGTTTTTGAGCAGAAATATGAAAATTATCAGAATTTTTCATCTGAAAATTTTCAATTTTTGGTGGGAAAAAATTCAGTATATTTGAATAGGCATGTTTTCGTAATGCCATCTGGGACTTTGAAGGCTAAGATCAATATGAGCTTAACTATACCTAATTTAGTGCCACAGAGGCCTTTCTGTTATTTAAACTTCATCAGTGTGGCTAAACCCCACAAGTTTGGAAATAAAACGTATGTTGCGCATGTCTTTGTAAGCAGCAAGACATACAAAAAGCAAAATAAGCCTGAAAAGTGGATTCCGAACCGCTAAGATACATGTCACTTTTGACAAGTCAGTCTTAGTTTTAGAATTTTTTTTTAATTTGTACTATAACAAAGATTTAGGTATAAAAATAGTTACTTAATTCACTAGTTAAGTACTGACGTTAACACCGCAGTATCAACATCAGCACTGAGGAACTGATATTGAGCTGCTGATATCCTCGGGGACGAACGAATCATCCACCAGCAGAGATATCGACCCAGTGGTTTGCAATATGAGCTTAACTATACCTAAATTAGTGCCACAGAGGCCTTTCTGTTATTTAAACTTCATCAGTGTGGCTAAACCCCAAAAGTTTGGAAATGAAACGTATGATGCGCATGTCTTGGTAAGCAGCAAAACATACAGAAAGCAAAATAAGCCTAAAAAGTGGATTCCGAACCGCTAAGATACATGTCAATTTGACAAGTCAGTCTTAGTTTTAGAAAATTTTTGAATTTGAAAATATTTGAATCAAGCGACGTAATCCAATCTGCTAGCGTGACTGTTATCCGTCCGGAGTTATCTTTCTTAATCGATAAATGCGAGACGTCCATTATCATCGCCTGTCAATTCTTGATTACATGCTCGGTATTTTCCGCCACTGCCGATTATTGGAAATACAAGAATTTCTTAAGAAAAAAGAACAATACCACTGACAGAAATGTCAAAAAAGGACAAAAAGATTTTATTTGATTTGAATTAAACAAAAAAACCAAAATTTCCAGCAGGCTTTTCTGCACAAAATGCCACCAGCAAAAATATTCCAAATTGTAATTTAAATGAATTATTTGTAATGTGGAAAATCAAACAGCGAAAAAAACAAAATCGTCATTGCCACTACATTTTTAATCATTTTAAGAGTGACTTTAAAAACCTGAAAAAGGACCAAAAGTTATTGTTTTAAAAATATGAAAAAGTATCAGCCTATTCCTGAACAAATTTGGAATCAAAAGCTACCAGCAAAAGTATTGTATTATTTTTCGTACTTTTAAAAATTAATGTATAATATAGCTTTTCTATATGTGTTTACATTTTACTGTAGCGGTTCGCACAGGTAAATCTTGGGCGGCTGTCGTTCAAAGTTGGCTATGGTATTAAATAGTTCGATTTCTCCCTCATTTCTAAAGTGTTTTATCGTCTGCTTTTATGTCAGAATTGGTCAAAAAATTTTAATTCAGACAATGCTACTGTAGATATAAATACAATTGTATATATTTAGTGGTTACTTTGAATGCGAAAGTACAAAATATTAGGTTACAAACTACCCTTACACTGTCCGTGACCTCTTACAAGATGTGTACCAGTGTTTTTGCAGAGGCGGAAGCTAATTACATGACACTTAAGCTACCATTTCGTTTCTAGCTTTCAAATTTTTGCAGGGATTGCTGTCAGGCGAGTATCAAGTCTTGATCATTTGAACTTAAAGCAAGAAAGTTGTGGGCTGTAGAACTTTTGCAGAAATGTATAAAATATATAAGGAAAACTAATGTAGCCTTCATGCTCCGACTCCTTACCACACTTACCCTAAATTTTGAACACGCTTTAAAGCTATCGATAATTAGTCTTTAACCCTTCCAGCACGATTACTATGTCAATAGTCGAATGCTTGTCTGGTCTTGGCAGACCAAAACAGACACCTAATGCAAACACCCAGCAGACACATAACGTCTATACATCGTCGCCTCATCGTCGATGCAACGTCATGACGTTGCATCGACATTGAGCCGACGTTGATTAAGCGTCATGTGCCCGCTGGGAGTGATCTAGATGAGACGGCTCATAACGAGCCCTCCTGTCAGGATATACAATATTTGCCATTCATCTTTTTGAAACTTGACTGACATCCCTGCATACAACAGTGGATGTATCCAAAGTCATATATGGAAGAGTCTACTTCAGAAACTTAGGGGTGAAAGAGCTAAACATAAGACAAGCCATTGCGAAAACACGCCTATTCAAATATATTGAAAATTTTATAACCTAAAGAGAAAAAACTATCAGATTAAAATTCTGATATTTTTTCATATTTCTGCTCAAAACATAGATTGAGGGTACTCGTTAGAACCGCTCTATGTTTTTTTTTTTTAGCAAAATAAGAAAAATAATGCATACCCCTGTAATCCCCAGTTTTACTATATAAAGGTGGGGTTTAAGGGGGGTCAAAATTATATAGGAGTGTTTTCGTGATGAGCACTATCTTCTCAACGGCTGATATAGAAGTATTCTGACCTGCGTCTACACTGCTACACAGTTTGCTTAGTCATGACTGTCATTATTATATACGGTACCTAGTCACGTGCGTGTATTCAGGTTGCTGGATAAACATATTGCATCTTTCATTTCTAACAAATATACCACCCAGCGGATACGCAACGTTGAAACAACATCGAATCAACGTCGATGTAACGTCATGATAAACATATTGCCTCGTTTCATTTCTAACAAATATCACAGCGGGTGCCTGACGCTTTTACAACGTCATATCAACGTCGATGCAGCGTCATGACGCTGCATCGACGTTGATGCGACGTTTAATACATGGCGCTGCATCGACGTTGATGCGGCGTTGTATAAACGTCATGTGTCCCGAGATATGATAGGAAGATGATTCACTTTTCCTTTCTTACACAGAAATAATAAAATACAGATTAACAGTGTCCCAGGAGTTAAGGAGGAATTTTGTGATAAATCTGGGATATTTTTCTTATTTCTCCACAAAAACGTACGCGATTTCTCATTAGAAGCGCGTCAGAGAGGCACTTCTAATGAGTATCCACAATATGTTTTTAATTTTTTTTTGTTTGTTTTGTATGGAGAACTGGCGAAAATGATCCCAGAATTATCATGAAATACTAGTCCATAAGTCCTCTTTTATAAGTATTCATACCTGCAATAACAGCAACGAGAAGAAGGCACAAAATAGATTTCATGATGACTTGTTGAGTATCTTTTCACTGGAGCGCTTCCACTGGTCAGTGGTCTTTATATATGACTATGGTTCAACAACTGATAAAATCATGAGGACATTAGGTAATAATGCTTCTAGTTATATAATATTACCATTACTATCAGAGCTTTTATTTGTAGATTAAAAGTTTTCAAGCCATTTCCCAACAACTTAGAATTTAAGAAATAGGTTCTGGCTTAGAAACACTTGGTTTTCTTAGACCGCAGTTTATTCCCCGCAGTTACTATCCATTGATGAACAATTAAGACCGTGTCAACAGCCCTCATCCTAACGTAAGAAAACAAATATATTAAATAGGTAAAATGGTCAGCACATCACGAAAACATACCTGTATAATTTTGACCCCCCTTAAACCCTACTTTTATATAGTAAAACTGGGGTTTCAGGGGTGTACATTATTTTTCTTATTTATGCTCAAAACCATTGATTGTTGGTACTCGTTAGAACCGCCTCCTCGTCGAGGCGGTTCTAACGAGCAACCCACAATCTGTTTTGAGTAGAAATATGAAAAATATCAGAATTTTCTCTGAAAATTTTCAATTTTTGGTGGTGCAATTTTCAATATACGTGAATAGGCGTGTTTTCGTAATGTCTCGTTAATTGTAACGTCTGCACATACACGCCTTTAGTGAAATAATCAAAATGGTTCAATATAGTTAAAGCAATGAAATAATTAAATGGTTTATAGGAAGATTTAAGAAACTGAAAATTATAATTATGGAAGTATCTATCTATCTATCTATCTATCTATCTATCTATCTATCTATCTATCTATCTATGTCTGTCTGTCTGTCTGTCTGTCTGTATGTATGTATGTATGTATACGCCTGTCTGTCAGTCTGCCAGCCAGACTACTTGCCATCAATCCGTCTTTTGACTCATTTATTAATATATTTATTATACCCCACGCCCACGCCCCTAAAACTGTGTGTGTGTGTGTGTGTGTGTGTGTGGCGGGTGGGGGGTGGGGGGTGGGGGCGGGGGGGATGGTATACTGTTTTCACATTGTCCGTTCTTATGGCGGTCCGTCCGTCTGGCGGGGTATCCAATGAGCACTGCTTATTGACATTTCTTGTTGCTTATAGTTTGAGTCTTCCCTGTTTCTGTGCTGATGTCCAAATATATGGCCCGACCGTCCGTCCGAATCTCCCTCCCTTCGTCCGTTTCCTTCCGTCCTTCTCTCCCTCTGTCCGTCCATCTCTCCTTCCATCCATCTTATCTTCTTACTTTTATTTATTTATTTATTTATTTATTCCATACACGTGCAAACTGAGTTTTTAACTGTTGTGTTGTTTAGATCAGTAACTGTTCGTGCAAACAGTCTCTAACTGATCGCTGTGTTTGTTCGTTATACCCGACACATGACACATTGCTACATGTACAACCAAGGCCCAGTTGTTCAAAGCGTCGTTAGCTTATCGAGCTCGTTAGTGGTCGAAGTGTTATCTGTTCTAGTAAATACAATATCTAATTCACAGGTATTTTTGCTGAAAAATATGAGTAGATTTTGCAAATCACATTTTTCAGCAAAAATATAAGCGTATATGCCATATTTAACGACCAAAGTTTTAATGGTACGTTAACTAACGACATCGTTTGTGTTAAAAAACTGTGCCCTGGAAGGTGAAAAGTCCTATTACATCTATAACATAGAAAGTGCATGATCTGCTGTTTAATATACATGCTTACATGTAAACAGGGCGGTTGTTATAGTAAACATCAACCGGGTAGTTTCCGCAGTTATCTGGCCTCACCTTTAGGTACTGGAGATCTGGACGATATTAGCGGTGTTCACAAGTGTGTGTGTTTGTGTGTGTGTGTGTGTGTGTGTGTGTGTGTGTGTGTGTGTGTGTGTGTGTTATTTGGAAAGGGACATCAATTCTCAAACTCCTTATTATTGAATTATATTTGTATAGGTGCAAACATGACATGAATCCTTAGTATGAGCCCATCCCAAAAGGGGATACTTGCAGTTTACCCTCGGTTCGCAAAGCTTACTTCCAGCCAGTGGCAAGCTCTAAAGTTTAGAGAGCTGGAGAGAACTGTCAAACACATGATGTATGATTTGGCTTCTAGGCGGGGTTTGGTGTGAGTACAAAGCCCCACAGACTCGCCCCACTGGCATTTCAAAGATAAATTGAAAAAAAAAAAAGACGGAAGTCGATATTCCAAGTTGCGAATCTCAAGCCAACTTCACACCCTCAATTCTACAGTGAGTATCGAATGATTTTGTAAGCGGTCAGTGATGACCCTGATCAGACTGCGCGGTTTTGCAGGATGCTCTGGGCGATAGCTGTGAAGAGGACAGAAGACAGGGAAAGACATATTAATGATTGTCATGACTTATTTACGATAAGCAAGTGTGAAAATCTGATACTTTCACATGACACGCAACACACAAAAAGCCCTTATCATCACGAAAACATACCTATATAATTTTGACCTCTTAAACCCCACTTTTATATAGTAAAACTGGCTTTAACAGAGGTATACATTCTTTCTTATTTCTGCTCAAAAACATAGATTGTAGGTACTCGTTAGAACCGCCTCTGCGAGGCGGTTCTAACGAGTACCCGCAATCTATGTTTTGAGCAGAAATAGAGAAAATGTCAGAATTTTTATCTGAAAACTTTCAGTTTTTGGTGGTGAAATTTTCAATATATTTGAATAGGCGTGTTTTCTTACTGACAATAGTCAAGGATCCTGTAAGCGGACAGTGAATGCCATGATCATACTGCAAGGCCTTCGCGGTCCGTATATCCTCCAAGATTCCTTTTCACATGGCCAGGCTCAAATCTTTTAATGGTACTTGGCGAATGACTTTCCTACACTTTCATCATGAAACACGGTACGCGGCATCTAATTAGGGTCCACTCTGTAAATCATGGCACTGTCAAGCATTATCATTTAATATCAAGATAGTTAATTACGGGAAATTCTTTATGGCGAAAGTAAGAGGAGTCCATTATCTATTCAAAGATATTTTCTTACTCGTACTATGGATGGGGACATGTCAGATATTTAGTCACCAATGGGTAAAGTTTGCTTACGGTACAAGATTTCATAATTCTTTGAAAAATAAATATGTGTTCGGTCCTGTAGGATCCTCAACTTCATCAATGAAGGGATTGCAGTAATGTATCATTGATTTGCATACCTTGCCCCCTACCTACGGGGAATAGGGGGAATAACGACTTTCCCTGCACCATGGCCCTGCTAAATACACCACACTGCGGGGACAACTGGACAGTAAAAGCCCAACTCTTTTCATTACGAAAACATGCCTATTCAAATATACTGAAAATTTTGCAGCCAAAAATTGAAAATTTCAAATAAAAAATTCTGATATTTTTCATATTTCTGCTCAAAACATAGATTGTGGGTACTTGTTAGAACCGCCTCGACGAGGCGCAAAAATAAGAAAGAACCGCAAAAATAAGAAAACTAATGTTACCCCTGTAAACTCCATTTTTACTAAATAAAAGTGGGGTTTAAGGGAATCAAAATTATACAGGCATGTTTTCGCAAGCTGATCTGGATCTGCACTGTTTTTCATTAAGGATGTGAATTTGTATCGACAACCTGGATCAAGTAATCTGAGTGGCTGATAATTAGAAGTGAGCGTGACATTTTAATGTATTCAGCATAGCATAGCGCCAGGTCAGGAGTCATATGGGATTAATTTAGGGATGTCTTTTCTATCATCTATAAAACTATGATATGTTGAGTGTGCTCATTAGAATCGCATCGATGAGGCGATTCTAATATGTATGCACAACATACATTTTCCTGATAAAATAAAATTTCCCTAAAATATTCCTAAATTTGTTTTCTTGAATGATCGATAGAATTTCCTGGGGACTCAAAACGATTTCGAAGCAGCCACGGTATACGAGCTATCGTTGTTCTAGTCATTGAAGGTTTTTTTTTTTTTATTCTTCTTTTGTTTGTAAGTGGTACATTTGTTGACGAGAATCGCATATTTTTTGCACAAGAACTTGAAATGCATGTCCACAAAACAACAACAATTACAACAACAACAACAACCCAACAAAAAAACAAAACAAAACAAAAAAAAAAAAAAAAACACACAAAAAAAAAAAAAACACGGTGGATTAGATTATAAAAGAGTTGCTCTCTCTGTCCTCTCCTTCTTTCTCTCTCTGTATCTTTGTCTGTCTGTCTGTATTTTTTCCGTCTCTCTCTGTTGCTCTCTCTCTCTTCTCTCCTTTTTCTCTCTCTCTGTATCTTTGTCTGTCTGTCTGTATCTCTTTCCGTCTCTCTCTCTCACACACTCTGTCTGTCTGTCTCTCTCCCTCTCTCTGTCTATCTGACTCTCTGTCTCTGTCTCTGTCTGTCTGTCTGACTGTCTCTGCCTCTGTCTCTCTGTCTGTCTGTCTGTCTGTCTGTCTGTCTCTCTCTCTATTAAAATAATGCAAGGCAACAGATAAAGGTTCTATATGTTCAGATTTATTTCCCATTAACAATAGGTTGTACATATCCAGTCGCATAGCATGAGCAGCTATAAGCCAAACACTGCCATCTGCTGCTTGAAGAAAGACAAGGCTCACTGACACAGTCACTGTCTGTCTGGCAGTAGTCACCAGCTGAAATATACAGCAAAGCTCCAGATAAGAGATGGGGTGTAGGGGTGGGGCTGGGTGTATCAGGATGTTATATTTTTCTTATTTGTCCATAAAACGTGTGGTGGGTACTCATTAGAAGCGCCTCGGTGAGGCGCTTCTAATGAGTACCACCACACCTTTTATGGACAAACAGAAAATTAACAGAAATATAAACAATTTTGATTGAAAAACAACAACAACAAAAAAACAACAACAACAAAAAAAAAAAAAAAAAAAAAAAAAAAAAACAACAACAACAAAAACGTCTTATCTGGAGTTATGTATAATACTATATAAAATGACAGAAACCAAGACATAACGTATTTACCCTAAATATTCGGACAGCTTCAATCCTTATCACACTTGTCCAAACATCTGCCATATTAAATGGACCGCGTCAAGCGAAAAGGTTTCTTCGAACATGCGCAAAAATGCACAAATCTCAGGTTCGTCGCGCGCATGCGCAAAGTCCCATCCGGGCATTTGCTCTCCATTGATACATTCTATAGTGTCCAATAATTCTGTTAAGGGACAACGAAGGCCCTGATCAGACTGCGCGGGTGCGCAGGCTGATCTGTGCCTTCGCTGTCCGCATATGCCCGAAGACAAGTTTTCGCATGGCGCGGCCCATATTTTGAAAATTCCATGTCTTATATATATATAGCACTAGATAAAACGGTTGCCAAAATAAGTATTATTTGCTGATTTATCTGCAAAAAATATATTGTGGGTAGCTTCTAATATCCACAATATATGTTTTTGTGGAGAAATCAGGACAAATATCAGCGGTTTTGGTTATGTATGTATGTACGTTCGTGCGTGCACGTTCGTGCGTGCGTGCGTGCATGGATGTATGGATGGATGGATGGATGTACGTACGTACGTATGTGTGTATGTATGCAGGCATGCATGGATGCATGTATGTCTGTATTACTGAAATATTCATTTTACATAGATGTGTAAAACAACTGAACATGTACACGAAACTGCGGATTCAAAAATTGAAATTACAACTGGAGAGCAGTAAAAAGCCTTTTTTCTTTCTTTCATAAAGAGCACCTGTTTCTAACGGAACAACATGTAATATGGGCCGTGTCATGCGAAAACGAGTCGTCGGGCATATGCGGACAGCAAAGGCCAAGATCCGCACAGTCTTATCAGGGCCTTCATTGTCCGCTAACAGAATTATTGGACACAATAGAACGTATCAATGGAGAGCAAACGTCCGAATAAGACTTCGCGCGCATGAAAGGCTGAATCTGCATTACGAAAACACACCTATTCAAATATATTGAAAATTTCACCACTAAAAAAACTGAAAGTTTTCAGATAAAAATTCTGATAATTTTCATATTCCTGTTCAAAACATAGATTGTGGGTACTCGTTAGAACCGCCTCGTCGAGGCGGTTCTAACGAGTACCCACAATCTATGTTTTTGAGCTGAAATAAGAAAAATAATATATACCCCTGTAAACCCCAGTTTTACTATATAAAAGTGGGGTTTAAGGGGGTCAAAATTACATAGGTATGTTTTCGTGATGCTCAAAGACACATTTTCGCTTGGCGGGGCACACTTACTTTGTTGCAATTATGGGTTACAAGAATACGAAAATACCAGTGATACGCAAATATGCTGAAATTTTTTGCTGAAAAAATGTGAGTAGTTTTTGCAGTGCAAAAACTACTCACACTTTTTCCAGCAAAAAATATCAGAATATTGTATATTGAATCCGCTAAAACAGTTAACGAAATTACCCTTAACGAGCTCGTTAAGCTAACGACACTTCGAACAACTGGGCCCAGATGTAAAAATTAACGTCTGTGTAATGTTCTCCTCTAATTATGTACAGTGAAAGCAGTGTTTTACAAGGGTAAACATTAAAGGGCATTTTTTCCCAGAATTTTGTAGCATTTAAACTTTTTTTCAGTATTCTGTACTGCAAGAATCAGTCCGATTAATACGCTGATGAATACATTTAAATGTTTTTTTTTCTAATTTCTGCTTGAAAACATGTGTTGTGTATAAAAGCGCCGCGAAGAGGTACTTCTAGTGAAAACCCATATCATAGGTTTTCATAAAGATAGTAAAATATCAGTTACGAGGGTTAGTCAATAAGTAACCAGCCTAACTTATTTCCGATTGAGATCCACCTCTTCTTTTTCGATGTGTGTAATTGCCCTCTAGTGTGATGCACTTAGACCAACGGTGTTCAAGTGCCATCAGCCCAGAACTGAAAAAGTCAAGGTCCTTTCCATTGACCCACTCCTCAACTACTGTCACGACTTCTTCATCAGACAGGAAATGAAGTCCACGGATATCTTTTTTCAAGTTTGGGAATAGGAAGAAGTTGCTATGAGCTAAGTCAGGCGAATAGGCAGGATGTGGTATTAATTCATACCCGTTTCCCTCTACAGCATCCATTTCAACTTTGCAAGTGTGGACTCTCGAGTTGTCCTGTTGCAGCAAAACACCTTTAGAGAGTTTACCTCGGCGTTTTTCACGGATGGCGGTTCTCAGCTGGTCTAACAAGTTTGCATAGTACACTCCAGTTATTGTACTTCTCTTGGGTAAAAAGTCCAACATAATAACGCCTTTTGCGTCCCAAAATACTGTGGCCTTCACCTTGCCAGCAGATGGTTGCCTCGAACTTCTTTGGCCTCGGGGACCCAGGCCCTACCCACTGACGACTCTGAGCTTTATTCTCTGGCTCATAATAATGACCCTAAGTCTCATCTACAGTCACCAAACGCAAAAGAAAATCATCTTTTGACCTAAAACACTTCAACAAGGCGCTGCATACTGATGCTCTGGTTGCCATTTGCTCATCACTAAGGGATGTGGGGACCCAACGGGCTGTTAGCTTGGGCATACCTAAACGGTCATGTAAGATTGTTGAAACGCTACCATGTGAATTGCCTAATGCCTGTGCTATTTCTTCCACCTGAATTCGCCTATCAGAGTATACCAGATCCCGAACTTTCTTACACATTTCTTCGTCGGTGGTGTCCAGTGGGCGTCCAGACCTGGCTTCATCTTCTTAAGACGTTCTACCGCGTTTGAATTCCCCGACCCAGAATTTAACCTGAGCATAAGATGGTGCAGAAGACCCATAAACATCTGTTAACTCGCCGTGTATTTCCTTGCCTGTTTTACCTTTTAAATACAAGTACCGAATTACAGCACGGTACTCAACTTTAGATGAAAAGCATGCCTTTACATCACTAGCCATGTTTGACATTCAATATCTCATTAAAGAATGACTCGATACGCGTGTAATTTTGTACCCAAATATAAATCATATATTGAAACAAAGCATGAAAATCATGACCGTCTCGGTCCATCGGAAATGGGATAGGCTGGTTATTTATTGACACGCCCTCGTATTTTGGTTGAAAATCCTCCATTAATCACAATTGCCTAAGAAGGGTGGAAAAAACTCACTTTAGTCAACACTGTGTCTCCCGAAGAAGTGTGACACTTCGGTATCTTACCGTCATGTTTATATCGAGGAGAATATTTGTGCAATATGCTGTAGAAATATTTTGTCAAATATTCTGTAAAAAAATCAACACTTACACTGGCACAGGATTCCTGACTGATTATACATAAAGACCTTGCAGTAGTGGTTGACCGTGTGTATGTACCCCACTGTAAAATAGAACAATAATTATTGTACCGATTTTCTAAATGCAGCTTCTAGTCCCAACAGGCAAACAACATTGAAACAACGTTGTTTCAACTTCCTTCAAACAACGTTGTTTTCACGTTGATTCAACGTCCACGACGTTGAAATGTCGTTGTTTCAACTTTGTGTAACCGATACACACGTTGTTTTCACGTTGATTCAACGTCCACGACGTTGAATCAACGTTGAAACGTCGTTATTTCAATTGTGTGCCCGCTGGGGTGTTGTTCGTTCTTTCTGGGGCCTTCCCAACTAGCATTCTACGTAAATCTACATCGGGCCATCATCGGCCCGTCAGCTACCCTGACGGGCCGATGACGGCCCGATATAGATTTACGTAGAATGCTGACTGGGATGTAGCTGCTCGCTGCAGGACTGTTGTGATGTTTTGTCTTGTTCATTGATTTATTGTTATGTTGAGTGGATTCTGTCTAACATTGCGGTCACTTCGTTGGGGAAGAGGGAACTGTTTGCTCTGCTTTTCGTTGGTTTGTTACATGTGTGTTACAAGTATTAGCTTTCACAAAAAAAGCTTGGTCTACGCTTACCACACAAAGACCAAGCATTTGTTTTAGCTCATCTGAGCCTTTAGACTCATAGGTGAGCTTATAGTATAGGCAGGCGCCGTCGTCCATACATCCGTCCGTCGTCCGTCCGTCGTTCACTCTCTTCAAAAGTCTTCTCCTCTGTAACCACTTGACCAATCAAAGCCAGATTTCATATAGATCCTCAAAAAGTTTGTTCACCGTATCTGGATCACATGACTAAAAAAATCTTGTCTGAAATTAAAAAGCTCAGGCCTAATATTTGACAATTATGGACCTCTAGCAGGATTGTTCAAATTATAGCCCTGGGGTAAAAATTGGCTCCGCCCCAGGAGTCACCTGTTTTACATAGGCTCAAATAGGAAAACACTTTTAAAACACTTCCAATCTGAAACTAGAAGGCCCATGCCCTTGATATTTTGTATATACCTTTATCTAATAGACCTCTAACAAGATTGTTCAAATTAAAGCCTCGGGGTCAAAAATGGCTCCACCCAAGGGTGCACTTGTTTTGCATAGTCTCATAAAAAGAAAAAAAAAACATTAAAAATCTTCTTGTCTGAAAACTAGCAGGCCCCGACCTTTGATATTTGATATGTAACTTCATCTAATAGGCCTATACTAAGATTGTTCAAATCATAGCCCTTGGGGTCAAAGGGGCTACATCCCGGAGGTCACTTGTTTTACACAGACTCGTTATGGGGAAGAATTCAAAAACAAATCTTCTTGAAAACTAGAAGGCCTAAGCCTTTGACATTTGATACTTAATTTTATCCATACCAAATTACTGTCGGATGCAGAGACGAACGGGGTTTTCAAACTGTACCGGTATCATACCCATATGTTTCATTTTTTAAAATGTTACCATAAGTTTGCTTAAAATAAATAGTCTCAGGTGATCTACAGGACCTTTGGTCCTCTTTTTATTTGAAAGCTGATACTTGTTTTGTAATAGTTGCTTGTTTCCTTGCAATATCCCTTTTCTACACATATATTAGACTATAAATAGATTACTGACATACTATAGTAGGACAAACAAACCTTTGCCAACCACAAAGTTGCTCACCCCTGATTCCTTCATACTACAGAATTCCCGACTTCGGAGATCAGAAGCAAATTACACGTCGCTTGAAATAATGGCGACATGTGAGTGCACATATGCCACACCTACGAATATGTAACAGATGTGTTACATATGCGTATAATTGTAAGCATGCGTAACAGTTACATATGTGTAGGAGTGTCACATGTCGAATTTAAGACGTGCGCAAACAATACGAAATCTTCGCATCTTGTAAAACAAAAATCGATACAGCTGGATTGTGTAAACCGGACGTGGCGACTGATCAGGATCTACACTGTTTGTCACTCATTTTGTCCCATATCAGTTTAAATGATGTAAAACCTGATCAGATGTTCCAATATCAATATGACGGCTGATCTGCTCTGCTCTCATGTTACTAATGTTTTTTTTTTTTTTTTTCAAGACGCGGCTCATATACTAGCGTAAGTACGCTTATAGAAGATTTCCATTATCAGAACTAACGATAATGTGGGATAAAGTGTACGATTACAACATTTATATCAAACACGGACACTGATCCTTAAATGTTTTCGCTGCAATCCGCATGAGCGTCCTTTGCGAGGGGGTTGAAAGAACATTACCAAACTTCAAAAATGATTTTTTGCAACTAGAAGTTTCAGTTATATGCTATTAGCAATATAGACTTTTCATCACGAAAACATGCCTATATAATTTTGACCCCCTTAAACCCAACTTCTATATAGTAAAACTGGGGTTTACAGTGGTATACATTATTTTTCTTATTTCTGCTCAAAAACATAGATTGTGGTACTCGTTAGAACCGCCTCGTCGAGGCGGTTCTAACGAGTACCTACAATCTATGTTTTGAGCAGAAATGTGAAAAATATCAGTTTTTTTGTTTGAAAACTTTCAGTTTTTGGAGATGAAATTTTTTATATATTTGAATAGGCGTGTTTTCGTAATGTTCTACTTGGGAAACCATGCGTATCAAGTGATTGCAATATCTTTGCAGTCATACTTAAAACATATATCTAAAAATGCTTAAAGCCAGACACCGTCGAGATATGATTGAAAGATTGTTGAAAGCGATGGAAAACCCGATTCAAACAAACAAATGCTTAATATACAAATAACAAACACGAACAATTAGACGTGTTTTTAATAATACAAATTACATATTACATTGAACATAAAACTTTGTTCTGCATATATAGATGCCAAAACATTAGTTTTGTACGTAGGGCGTGTGTCAAATAAAACATGCATAGAGACCATCGGCAAGGAACTCTTCGAGCAAATAAAACATTAAAAAGTTATGAAATCCGCCATTTTGTGATTACCTTGGTTTTTTCGCCTACAGTAACCGAATTTTAGCTGGAATATTTTAAAAGAATATGTTTAGATTCATTAAATCCTAATAATGAGCATTAACAGCTTATTCCCTAGTACCAAAAGTAATTGATCTTTAATTATCTGGGCCCAGTTGTTCAAAGCTAACGACATCGTTAGTTAACGATTCGTTAAAATTTACATCGAGTGATACGTAAATATGCTGAAATTTTTTGCTGAAAAAAAATGTGAGTAGCTTTTGCAGTGGAAAAGCTACTCACATTTTTTCAGCAAAAAAATATCAGAATATTGTATACTGAATCCGCTAAAACAGTTAACGAAATGATCCTTAACGAGCTCGTTAAGCTAACGACGCTTTGAACAACTGGGCCCAGGACAATTTTTCGTTTTTTTTTTTCAATTGATAAATGATTAATCTACAACGATAAATACCGGGGAAGGTATTTCCGTGGAGGGAAGACAATGGCGACTGAGACGTCAGCCCTTTCGTCCTTATACCGATAAACAAATCGGTCACAGTAATCGTTCCCGAAATAATGGCCTCTACTTCATCTAATGAACAGGTGTTACATAATCGGAAGGGCCATGTTATAAACAGAATCTTACATTCGTGGTCATTTAATATGAGATTTATGAAACTCGTTGGGTAATTTCGGTATTTTGCTCGCCAAGGCTCGAAAAATACCGACATTACCCAAACTCGTTTCATAAATTTCATATTAAAAGACCACTCATGTAAGATCCTGTGTATGATTCGCACATATCATATGAACGCTTCACGCTAGTCCACATGTTACATATACGTACAGCTGTACGCAAACGTAATACATTAACGTTGCCATGTGTTACATATGCGAACAGTTGTACGCATACGTAACAATTTGTTATGTATGCGTACAACAGTACGCATATGTAATCCATTTGTTACGTATTCGTACTCGTATAAGTGATATATGACACTCACAGCGACAGGTAAGAGGACGATTGTTTTCATTTTGTTCCTATTTAGAAAAATAACTGTGAGCTGAAAATTTTGGAAGAAGCAAAGCATACTTCACTGCTATTTTCAACGTCCACATTCTATCAAATAGCATCCCCCAATGACAAACATGCACACGGACACAACCTACATCTACGCAATATGACAGGCGTGACAGAGGAACATTGGAATCGAACGTTTTGTCTCCAGTAAACATGGCTATTTTGGTATTTTAAACTAAAGATGTCCAAAATTTCAGTACTTACCGAATGACAACACTAGCGTGAAACACAGTAGTTTATTCATCCTGCAGTTTGAAATCTAAAAAATCAAAGACGGCTGTATTTATATATATTTTGAAATTTCAAAAACTGCGTGGACCGCGACGCGTGTCAAGCGCCCTTACCACATTTTATGGGTCTGTATATGAAGATCAAGTATGCTAATTAGCTGTCACATTAAAGCAAGAGATCCTAGCAATGTGCTAATGGCACTTAATTCCCAAATAAGACAGTAAAGGTTCAGATTAGCCTGCAAACATAAGCAGGCTGACATAAGTATGTGCTTTTCGCGTATTCCGCAAGACAAGTTTTTGCGTGACGTCAGTTGGATTGTACTCACAACGCTTATCATTCTGCATGCCGGGTAAAATTTCAGCAGACGATATTTTGAAATAGTTTTCTTAATTTTATTTTTTCCAGAAAAAATAAGTTTAGATATTTCATGCAAATTATCTCCTACAATTGCATGAAATGTCAAAGCCTATTTTCTGGAAAAGTAAGAAAAAAAAATATCGACAAATTTTCGTCTGGTGAAATAGCCCAGAGAGTGGTAAAGGTTAACTTAGGAAAATAGAAACAAGGATGACTTTGCAAAACTAAAACCTATGCAAAAGGATTATTTATTTACGTATAACGCTTTGCGCTCTTGGTCAAAATTGCATCAGACGACATTTCAAATATTCTTTTTTTCTTATTTCTCCAGAAAAAAAAATAGACTGATATTTCATGCAAATTGTCTCCTAAGGAAATACTAAAGCATGTTTTCTGGGAAAAAAAGGAAAAAAGGAAGAAAAAAAATATCATCAATTTGTCTTCTGCGGAATTTGCCCATAGAGTGGTACATGTAGAGGCTAAAATGCCAACATGTACACTTACAGGACAACGAAATTTATAAATGTTACCCTTGGAAACAAAGAATGCATTGAAGAACAAAACGCGGAGTCTCGGTTACACTGAGCCTTTTCATATGACAGCAGTGTTGTTTACTAGATTGCAGATGCACCTAGCACCGGCTCAACCCATTGTAGACTGAATAGACTCCACCACACTATGTAAATGAAGTGTCCAATTTCAACTTTAGGTATGTTCAGCTATGAGATTTAGATATTCCTACAGAAAAATGGCTAAACAATTTGCAAACAGTGCAGACCCTGATCAGACGCTGCATTTTGCGGCGCCTGATCTGGGTCTGCACTGTTTGCCAATTACCCTTATAGGGGTCTCCAGACTACAATGGGTTCAGCGAAATTCGATTTTTCAAGATGCCAGAATAGGATCAGTGAACCCAATGGAAAATAAAAATAAATAAAGCTATAAAAAATTACTTTTAGAAACAAAAGAACACACAAAAGAAGGAAAATCGGAGACTCGGTTTTATTAAGTCTCTTCATATGCAACATTATATTTTGCGAGACTGCATACGCGCCCCACCTCCCCCCTTCCCCTCCCCGAAACCCCCACCTAACCAACAACCCCCATCCCCACTCCCATTGCACCGGCTTAAGAGTTATTGGATTTTCCAGTAACCAGAATGGGCTCAATGATCCAAAAGGAAATAAAATTATATATATATATATATATATATATATATATATATATATATATATATATATATATATATATATATATATATATATATATATATATATATATATATATTGTTCCTTTAGGATCAGTGAGTCCAGACAATAAGGCAAAAAATATTCTTTCCTTGCATCCCATTTAGACTTCTCGAATTCACTTTTTGCATTATGGAATTTAGCCTCTTCAGCCAAGATTTGCATATAAAAAACCCAAGACTATTCCGTATTTAAAATCACCTTTAACATTTATTGTGTGCTAAGCGCAGACCAAGCTTTTTGTGAAAGCTAATATTTGTTGTCTTTTAATATTTAGAATTGTTCCGGACGCACTTTATGAAAGGTCATGGTCTGGTCCAATACTATTTTCCATTGACTGTCCAACCTTGGTATAACCAAGTCTTAGCTTTCACAAAACTTGGTCTACGCTTAGCACATAAAAGCATGAGGGCATTTCCGTCCAAAAATGGAAAACTTACAGTATCAAAATCAGTCGTCCTTCTTCTCATAAATTTTGATAAGGATTATGCCATTAGATATTGATAAGTTAAACTCAAGAAATAGTGCTTCATTGTCAGTTGTATTAGTTTAATTTAGTTGTTATTCTTTTGGATAAATTGTATCAACCGTTTTTTTTTTTAAATATTCATTATCAATAATATGAAATAGGTGCAACCTAATGAGCAACCAACCAATTTGTGACTTTCCAAAAATAAAGTAATAAATAAATAAAAATGGACTTTTAAGTTTCAACAATTTGCAGGGTGGTGGTGAGGGTGGATGCGGGTGCATCTTATTTACAAGTATTCCTCAACAGGTTTTTTAAATTCAATAATACAGAAGCATGCATTTTTTTTAGTGATTTAAGACTGTATTAAAAGGCGGGAAAAGGCATTTTCATCCAAGTACAATGAATAAGTTCCCACTGAGTGACCTCAGTATAAGTTTAGCAGGTGACTACTTCCTGTTCCAGCATAATTTCTCACAACATTCACCAATACTAAACTGAGCCAAAGCATGACAAAATCTATGGCAACCTGTTTGTGGTTTTGTCCATTTAATTTAGATACCTGCATTTCAAATACAGATATACCTGCTAATAAACACAGATATCTTTATTTCATTGTTATTACAAATATCTCTAATTAAAATGCAGCTATATGTAATTGAATTGAGATACCTCTTACTGAAATGCAGATTCTGTACTTGAGAAATACAGATATCTCTATTTTCAATCATAACATAGAAATCTGCATTTGTATTAGAGACATCTGCATTTAAAAATACAGATATCTTCATTTCAATGAGAGATACATCTTGTGTAGCTGAAATTCAGATATCTGCATTTAAAATACAGACATCGCTAATGCCATTACGAAAACACGCCTATTCAAATATATAGAAAATTCTATCTCCAAAAACTTAAAATCTTCAGATAAAAATCTTTGATATTTTTCATATTTCTGCTCAAAACATAGATTGTTGGCACTCGTTAGAACCGCCTCGCGAATACGCACAATCTATGGTTTTAAGCAAAAATAATGTATACCCTGGTATACCCCAGTTTTACTATATGAAACTGGGGTTTAAGTGGGTCAAAATTATATAGGCATGTTTTCCTGATGCAAATGCAGATACCTGTATTTGAAATGCAGATATCTTTATTTCTAAATTAAATACATATATCTGCATTTCAAGTACAGATATCTGCATTTCATTATAGATATCATTATTTATGGTTGAAAAAGATATCCTTATTTACTCTTACGCGTATTTTCACATGCACTGTTCCACTGGTTACAATATGTTGGGAAGCACATTTCCCGCCTCTGCAGATCACAAAAAAACTAATTAAAGATGCTCAAGATTTCAAACCATTATGTCTTTACAGTCAAATCCATCGCTCCTTTAAGAGGAGCACAAAAAAAAAAAAGAGAAAGAGAATGTGTAAAATATTTTTTAGGAATCTATCATGGGTGTGAGGGGTAGACAGAACAAGAGGCCCACGGGCCACGGTTCGCTCACCTGAGTGACATAGCCACTGCAGACATGCAGATGTTCCCAATAATATATGCAAAGATTCAGCCATAAGGCATCCTCGGTTTTGGAGAATAAGATTTTTAAATGTTTTTTCCCATACAAATGCATAGGGAAGCAAACTTGTACGACCATTATTTTAGCAACTTTGGTAGACCCCCTGTCCCCGATGATTTAAGCAAAGATTCAGCCCCAAGGCGTCCTCGGTTTTTTTAAAGGTTTTAACCATATATGGGCATGGCGGCCATCTTGGTCAATGAACCGCGACCATTTTAGCAATTTTTCATTCCCCCAACCTAAGGAGGTTCCATATGAAATTTGTGTAAAATTGGCCCAGAGGCTCCAGAGGAGAAGTCGTTTGAAATTCTGAATATTTTTCCCATACAAATGCATAAGGAAGCAAAACTGACCTCACGGGGAAAAAGGTCAAATGTCAATGTACGACCATTATTTTAGCAACTTTGGTAGACCTTCAGTTTCTGATGATATATGTAAAGATTCAGCCACAAGGCATCCTCGGTTTTGGAGAATAAGATGTTTAAAGGTTTTTTACATACAAATGCATAGGGAAGCAAACTTGACCTTGCCGTAAAAAGGTCAAATGTCAATATACAACATTTATTTTAGCAATTTTGGTAGACCTCACGTCCCCAATGACTTACGCAAAGATTCAGCCCCAAGGCATCCTCGGTTCTGGAGAAGAAGATTTTTAAAGGTTTTTTTCCATATATGGGCATGGCGGCCAGCTTGGTCAATGAACTGCGACCATTTTAGCAATCTTTCATTCCCCCAACCTAAGGAGGCTCCATATGAAATTTGTGCAAAATTGGCCCAGAGGCTCCAGAGGAGAAGTCGTTTGAAATTCTGAATATTTTTCCCATACAAATGCATAAGGAAGCAAAATTGACCTCACGGTAAAAAGGTCAAATGTCAATGTACGACCATTATTTTAGCAACTTTGGTAGACCTCCAGTTTCCGATGATATATGTAAAGATTCAGCCACAAGGCATTCTCGGTTTTGGAGAACAAGATTTCTAAAGGTTTTTCCCATACAAATGCATAGAGAAGCGAATTTGACCTTGCCGTAAAAAGGTCAAATGTCAATATACATTTATTTTAGCAATTTTGGTAGACCTCCCATCCCCAATGACTTATGCAAAGATTCGGCCCCAAGGCATCCTCGGTTCCGGAGAAGAGGATTTTTAAAAGTTTTTACCATATATGGGCATGGCGGCCATCCTGGTCAACTAACCGCGACCATTTTAGCAATCTTTCATTCCCCCAACCTAAGGAGGCTCCATATGAAATTTGAGCAAAATTGGCCCAGAGGCTCCAGAGAAGAAGTCGTTTGAAATTCTGAACATTTTTTCCCATACAAATGCATAAGGAAGCAAAATTGACCTTACCATAAAAAGGTCAAATGTCAATGTACGACCATTATTTTAGCAACTTTGGTAGACCTCCAGTTTACGATGATATATGTAAAGTTCAGCCATAAGGCATCCTCGGTTTTGGAGAACAAGATGTTTAAAGGTTTTTCCCATACAAATGCATAGGGAAGCAAACTTGACCTTGCCGTAAAAAGGTCAAATGTCAATATACGACATTTATTTTAGTAATTTTGGTAGACCTCCCGTCCCCGATGACTTATGCAAAGATTCAGCCCCAAAGCATCCTCAGTTCTGGAGTAGAAGATTTTTAAAGGTTTTTACCATATATGGGCATGGCGGCCATCTTGGTCAATGGACCGCGACCATTTTAGCAATTTTTCATTCCCCAATCTAAGGAGGCTCCATATGAAATTTGAGCAAAATTGGCTCAGGGGCTTCAGAGGAGAAGTCGTTTGAAAATGTTAACGGACGGACGCACGGACGGACGGACGGACGAAAAGTGATCACAATAGCTCATCCTGAGCATAGCTCAGGTGAGCTAAAAATTCAGGCTTGCCGAGTGATATTTCGATCTACCTGTCACGCACGAAAGATTCTTTTTCTTGCATACTTTGTATATCTGAAGTCAAATCCCTTTGATTGTTGACATCTTCCATATTTTGATAACATTTCTGTGATGCTTAATGACAGCATTAACTTCAGTGATGTTAACCTTAACGATGGTGTACCTCTTGATTCCTATACAACCAGTGCACATCAAAAGCGCGAGAAATCTCAATTTTTATCTTACCCTGGATAACTTTTCATTTTCCGTATGTTTCTATAATCATGCGATTTTTCAGTACATGTATTTAAGAGAACCAGTTTTGGGGCAGTTCTATCACATAAATTCAGGCATTCTAGGCAGGTATACATGATACATTCTGGGTTGCAGAATGAAGGTCCACAAGTAATTATTTAGATAACCGAATGTATGGTTCTTTAACCTGCACATGGGTACTTGATTTTCCATGCAGAAGCCAGAGAGGGCCCCAGCAAAGACTGCACAGTTATTATATCATCCCTGCAAATCACAAAGGAAAGCGTGTTCGGATTCCATTTATTATTGTTTTGTTGTTTTTTTTTTTCTCTCGCCAATGGCCGAGATTGAACGTACCTCCAGCACTTGAGGCTATTGGACTCGCCACTGAGCTACCTGCTGTTGTCCGAGTTTAAGGGAAGCCTAGTAGGCTGCAAGGGACTATTAATTATGTTGAAAATAAAAGTTGAAAATAATCAGGTTCTTAAGAGAACTTTGCATTTAAAATTACAATTATCTGTAGTTTCTATAAATAAAGATTTCTGTATTTGAAATACAGATATCTGTATTAGAAATACAGGCATCTCTATTTGAACGGCAGATATATTTTGTTTGAATAATAATCATAGCTATCCGTATTTCAATTAGAGATAGTTGTATTTCAAATAAAGATATTTGTATTTCAAAAACAGTTACCCGAGTTTCTAAAATGTACTTATATCTTACTTAAATAGAAATATCTGCATTTGAAACGCAGACATCTGTAATTAAAATGCAGATATCTATGATTCAAATTCAGACATGTCCATTAAAGAACCAAAAAGAGATATCTGCATTTCAAATACGTATAAATACTCTGTATTTGAAATACAGATATATGCATTTAATGTAGGTAGCTGCATTTAAATGCAGATACCTTTATTTAAATGCAGATATCTGCATTTTAAATATAGATATCTGTATTAAATTGGTTTTAACCCAAACGAGCCACCATAAAAAACAATGAAACGACCTATAAAAAACACTTGTCCAAATGATTTTTAAACTAGTCACAAATTATGGCAATATGTGCAAACCAATCTGTCATTCTGCGAATACAGACAGTTCTTAAGTGATAGCATTATGCTGCATTGAAATAAAACTCATCTGTAGATGAGGGAAGCAGTTACTGACAGTTCCTGGATTCACATGCAAGGTTACTGTATCTCATTTATAACAGAAGTAATCTATAAGAGAATAAACTAATTCTTTGTAAATAAGAATTTCAACAGTTAAGAATTAGATAAACTCCAGAATTATTATCATAAAATGCTTCTCTTTTCTACAGATTATTTTAGCAAGAGAAAGTGAACAAAAATTTTTTTTTTCTTTTTTTTTATTCCATAAAAGATTTTAGGACTAGACTACTGATGGTGCCAGTATAAGATAATAAGATATGACACGTTTATAATTCGTTTGTCATATGAAAGAACCGTTTATAGAAGTCTTTTCATTGCAGTTAGTGCCTTTTAACACACAGTAATAACTCAGTGATGAAACCTGATACAAATAAAGAAATGATTCTTACAAGAATTATCAACAGAACAGTGCTTCCATCCACTGTCATTCTATGAAACAAAAAAAACAACAACAAAAAACAAAAAAAAAAAAAAAAAAAAAAAAAAGAGAACAATAATGGTCTGTAGTGTTCACCTGAGCTTAACAGATTTACATACTTAATTTCGAAGTTTCACAAAACTAGACTGTTCAAGATTTTTCTATAAATTTTATTTTAAAAAGACACATGACGGTTCTAAACAAACAACCCCCAGGCTTATAAATTGAACAATCTTGGTGCAAATCCACTAGACAAACTCAAACTCATCTAAGGTTTTATGACCGTCCTCATTACCTGCCCGTCTGATGAACAATTTGATAACTAGAAATTGTGTTTAAAAAAAGACACTATGCCCCCCAACCATATGCTTGCCTCTAAAGATAATACAGGGTAAAAATGGTCCAATCTACACAGGGTCATAATTCAAACGTTTTTAAAAGTTAATTAGGTCAACTTCTAATCACTACGAATCTATTCATCAAGTTATGAGGCGCTAGCTTCAATAGTTTTTGAGATCTTTTGCTGGCAAGGGAAAAAGTTTGAGAGATATTTTGCTGGCAAGGAAAAAATGCCCAAAGTTACAAAGGGCCATTACTCATGAAATATTTTTAGAATTTATTCAAAAGAATCAGGTTATCTACTCATCATTATCAATCAATTTAATAAGTTTCAAAGCTCTAGCTCCAACAATGTTTTAAATATTCTGCTGACAAGGTAAAAATGTCCAAAATTAAAAAGGACCATAACTCATGAAGTAATTTTTTAAAATTATTTCAAAAGTTAATCAGATCGTCTACTCATCACTACCAGTCTATTCATCAAGTTTTAAAGCTCTAGATTCAATAGTTTTTGAGATACATGTAGTTTAACAGCCAGACTATATTTTTGCCATATTACATCTCTGGGAGTCTGAAAGAGCAGGTAACTCATGCAAGTGGTCTGATCTGGTTGAAAACTTGTGCAAGATTTATGTCCAGCTTCATTAATAGCAAGTTTGATATAGATCTGATCATAAAACAAAGTCGCTGTTGCACGCTGCTTGGACAACATTTTCACCACAATATGTGTATGGGACTTTTTGGTTGCTATAGCATCGAAGATTTTCATTGGGTTACCATGAAAAGTGAAGCTCCACCAAAGGCATGCTATAGATGAGAAATGATTTAGATCGGCCTGCAGACTGCAGATATAACTGATTAAAGGTATTGACGGATGACTGATGGATGAAGAATGGACTACCACCCTATAAGCTCCCCATGAGCCTTCAGTCCCGGTGAGCTAAAAAAAAACAAACAAAAAAATCTGCAGTTCTACAGTTTCATCACTGGACTATCTCATGTTATATTATTCAGGGCTCAAAATTTTTTCTTGAACTAACTCCTCCTGTAGGGCAAGTGGCCTCAAATTGTTACTTGCCCTTAAGCTGTACTCATCCTTAGTCTTATATTTGGTACTAAAAACAAACCTGTCCATAAAGTCATGGAATTTAGTTCACGTATTGAAGCGGGGTTTACTGTTGCTGTTTTGCTGTGGAATAGTTAACAGACACCTTCCAGAATTGAAATTTTAACTTGTCAGCAGATTTTGACATCTTTTTGTGACATTTTGGAGTGACTTTTAGAACTTTGTAATTATGCTTGGTAATCCAAATTTTTCACTATTTACCCTTACTGCGAAAAAACATACCTGTCCTGTTGGTCAAGCCGTTTGATTTTTTTTCACTTGCCCTTAAAGAACACCTACTCATAAATATGAGCTGACAAGTGCAAATTTCAAGACCTAGTTATTACATGTAACAATGACACTTTCTGCAATGAAAAGATTTCATATAAACAGTTCTTTCATTTAACAAAAGAATGTCATAAGTTAGCAGTCTCACTTCAGTGAATATAGTTTTTACAATGGTACTTCATCTACAATGTCTTTGAAGTAGGTCCATTAATATGTTGAAACCCTGCATCAGAGTTAAGCCAATGGCTTATTGTGCTCTTTCAGAGTGGCAGTCCGAATCAAAATTCCCCAATATTTCACTGACTTTTCCCTGACCCAATTCTATTTTTCCCTGACCAAAATGCTTAAAATTTAATGGGCTTTTTCTCATCTTGCAGAAATTAAATGATTCATTCTATTTTAACACATATAAATATACCGCCCTAATTGTTCAGTAAAAAAAATAAAATATTGTCAAAATTTTGGGCATTCATTTTCTAGAATGAGCATTAATTTGTAGCAATGCGGAGTGAGCGAAAAAAAAAAATACAAGACTTTCAGTAACTCAAAATGGATAAAATACCTGCCACAGCCTAACAAGTTTGGGCCAAAATTAGGAATTTCCCTGACTTTCTTAGTATCTAAAATTTCCCTGATCATTTCGCAAAATTCCCTGACTTTTCCCTGACCTTGGAAGAAAAAGTAAGATTTCCCTGACCAGTGGGCACCCTGTATTTAGATTGAACTCATCAGGTCCGGTCCAGTAGTAGCCAAGTTCATTAACATGCACAAAGACAGTTCTGCTCATTATTTGTAATTCTGTTCATTTTATCAATACAGTAATAATTATACTGCTGTTGGATTAACTCATCCTGGACCGCATGTAAAATGTCTTTTAGATGTTGGTGCAGAGTGCACAAATCCAATTCCCATATCTAGAGAGGCTGGTTTTATCACTGACTAACAGCTGGTACTGGAAAGCAGAAAAAACACCTCTGGGGCTCCACTTTGAAGATGGAAAACCTGTAATTAAAAAGGATATGTTTTTCTTATTAGTCTGTTGTTCATATAGGGTGAGACCCTTCAAAGAACGGATGTACTGTTAAAGGAAAAAAAAAATTGCTCCAGTGGGTAAAAGCAATTTCTTTCCTTTAAGAGTAATCCCCCATTGAAAGGGGAGGAAACACTTCAATGGCAGGGTGATGTCTTTTGGATGTATCCATTCACCTATAGGGATAAAACAGCAAAGCTTCAGGTTTTTCACTATTATATGCATAATGTTAAACTATAACAACCCACCATAATCGTGCTGTGGGCAGATAACTTTCAAACACTGACAAAATTTGCCCATTAGCAATCCCAAACCAGGGCTCCTTAATATCAATACATGAATCAAGTTTGTTAACCCTTGTCCTGCTGAATAAATTATGATGCCACGCCCCCTTCTAATTTTCAGCCAATCAGATTACTTGATCTGGATTGTTGCTATAAATTCAAATACTTAATGGCAAACAGTGCAGATCTAGATCAGTTGGCTTCTTCAGAAGCCAGCTGATCTGGATCTACACTGTTTGCAAAGGCAGGGTATATCCGGGTTCAGCAGGACAAGGGTTAAATCCCCTGACATTTACATGTTATTGTCAGGAAACGAAAATATGGGCGTGTCTCGGGCAGATAACTCTGTCGAAGTTTGATGAAATTTGCGCATTAGCAATCCCAAACCAGAGCTCTACAATATCAATACACATACCAAGTTTTGTGAAAATCCACTGATGTTTACTCAAGAAATCATCTGCACACTAAATATGGATGGACAGGCGGACGTGTGACAGACGGATGCAGACACACTGACGTCCAACGTGAAACCATAAAACCCCGCCATTATCGTGTGGCGGGGTCTAAAAAGTGATGCATGGTTCATTTTATAAAATCATAAAGTGAAAAGGGATTTACATATAAGATATTTCTGCTTACCATTCCTGAACAAAACTGAGCATGTCATCAATGATCTATGTGATGGTCTTTTCTGGCATATCCCCTGGATCTTCAGTGGCTCGCTGTAGGCCCAATAGAATTCCTGAAAAATATCACCACACATAAATTAAATGTCACCTTATGTCAGTTGAATCCTTTTAACATAATAAACATGTTGGCTTGAAGCTAAATTTTGCTTAACATATTAAGATACTTAACTGTGTTGTTAATTATATGTACAGTTGACTCTCGTTATCTCGAATTCCAAGGGACTCTTTGAAATACTTAGAGATATCCGTAGCTCGACATATCAGATTTGCAGAAGTGAGGAAAACATAATTCCAACAACCACATTTAGCAAATTTATATGTAACTGGACTTTTTAGTTTAGAGATATATTGAAAATATTGTGGAAATTGTGGACCAATTTCTCCTCTTTTCAACAATATTTTTTAACCTGTTGTAAGATTTTCATGTTTAGCCAGGGACAAGATTTTCACTTCGAGATAAGCGGTTATTCGAGATAAGCAAGGTCCAGATGACGATCAACTGTACTGCAATGCTAATGCCGGCAGACCTATACTGACCTTTCACATATGGTACTATTTGCATAAGTTATGTACTATGCACATACTTTGGTATGTGTTGAGCAATATATTCTAGTTTGTGCTGTGCACATATTCTGGAATGCTTTGCACATATTTTGTTATAATTTATGTGCTGTGCATAGGGCTGGCTAATCAGAGTTGAAAAGATGATTAACATGATAATCAGTCCTGCCATTGTGATCGATAATCGATTAGTAATCACTGAAGATCTGGTCATAATTTTACCTGTCGTCTCAGCATGACTCTTACCATATGTTATACTTTACTGCACTTTACCTTGCCCTGACAGGCCTGAGCAAACAGTGTAGACCCAGATGAAAATGTGGTGTCTCATCAGGGTATACACTGTTTGCCACTCATTCAGCTATTATTAGATACAACATTGTAGAGGCGTAATGATTCATTAAAATTGTATCGTATCACGATACTTTTTCTCACGATACAAGTATTGTATCTTGGGGCTAGTATTGCAATACCTGACGATACGCCCAAAAGTACAATTTCCAAAGAAAATAGTAGCTTTAACATATTTCAAGACCATTTTTATAACAAATTACAAAGATCTAAACTGTTACTGAAATACACTGATCACTTATATGACAAAATGGGTCATCTTATACAGGCATTTTTACACAATAATGAACCTCTGAGATGGTTTTGAACCTGTTTTCCAAGAGTATCAAAACTTTCAACCTCTGACTTATGCATGAAAGTAGTAGCGTGATATGTATCGAATCGTTAGGCAAGTATCGCGATACATATCTATTCGTGAGCTGACTGTATCGTTACAGCCATACATCATTGGGTAGTAAGTTGTACTTGTTCAAATTTTAGTTAAGTATGGTAAGGAGTTGAGGTGTCTGAATACTATGGGTAAATACTGTAATGTAACAGAAACAGAAATCAAATGATATTTCTTTGTCCCAACTTGCTTTTTCACACTTGTAAATACTGTTAAATGCGGCTTTAAATCTTAGCACTCTGGGTAAAATTACAGCAGACATTTTAAAATATTTTTCTTATTTTCCCAGAAAACAGGTTTAGACAGTTTGCATGTAATGTCAAAACCTGCTTTACGGGAAAAGTAAGAAAAATATTGTTATTGCCTTTGGAAAAGAAATTGCAAAACTTCTGCAACAATGCCTCAGGTTCAGCCAATTAAAGAAAAATTTTCCAACTTGCTAGAGTTAGCAAGTGATGGAAATTGCAGCTTGCTTTTTGATCAAATTAACCAGCATTTAGCAAGTTAGCAAGTGCTAAAATTGATCCCTGCTGGCGTATCAGTCAGTAACCTTGAGTATAGTGGTCTGTCACATGGAGAGTATACCGGAATATTGGTCAGCGACAGAGTAAACCCAGACCTATGGCATGTTCTCATAATTCCGTTCACCTTCTTAGAATAATATGAAAACAAATCCTTCTTAAATTTATGCCACATTATGCAGTCTTCGCGAAATCTTTTCTACTGATGCAGGACAGCTGTCAGACAGACTGTAATCTTTTGCAGGACAGATAATTATCTGCAGGACTAAAGGCATATTTGTTGTCAGAATATTATTTTCTTTGCTAAGATTCACAGGACATTTGTCAGGCAGACTAACAGTTTTTGCAGGACAAAATGAAAAAATGCCAGTTTTGTCAGGCAGTCCTGCACTTTTCGCAAAGACTGCAACATTAAAATTAATAAGAAATGACTAACATTACAGCTGATTTTGAAGAAAATCAGTTTTCACTTACAATTTTATGCATAAAAATCAAAATTTGTCACAAAATGCTAAATATTTGGAGTATCATTCAGTGAATTAGTCAATGATGTAGGGTATGGAAGGTCTGGAGTTTATGCTAGAATATCAACATATTTATAAGTATGGCCTGAAACATTATTGTGGAAAGTCATGTTAAGTGATGATTGTTTAAAAAAAAAAATAAATCTGTGTGTTAGTTAAAAGTACTTGGTTTGTTTGTGTTGAGGTTTTACGGCCCAGTCAACCCAATGGGGTCATGTCGAGCGCGGTCAGTTTACCTAACCACACGTTTACTGGGCAGGCTTAGTCCTCTAAGCGGTTAACCAGTATTGTGTACATTCTTTTGCCAGAAAAAGTACTTGGATTGAATAAGATCAACGTCTACTGAGATAATGTTGAATCTGACAGCTGGAATGCCCCCTACTCCCATACATGAGAGTTCTGCGTTCCAGATGTTCATATTTTACGTTTATATGCTGTTATTTATGTTTTTATTATTCTTCGGAACGCGAACTCTCATACGGAATACGCTATTTTCCTTTCGCGAGGACCGCAAAAATCTGTTGCGCTGCACTTTCTGGCTGAATAAATAGCATTTAAAACGTTATGAAAACAAAATGCGCATGAGGCTTGCATTAATAATATTTAAATTCCTTGTCCCAACAAGAAACATTCAAAAAAGTAACCAACTAAAACCTTTAATTAACCTTTATTTTGTCCCAGTATGATTTTCTCACGCCATTGTTTACTTTCTCAACGGTGTCAAATGAGGTCACGACGGTCATTGGTTAAAGCAAAAACAAGAATTGAATTTTCCGAACGAATTTGACGGAAACGGACGGAAACAAACGAAAGGCAAATAACGTTTAAATTACTCCCGATTGATTAACAGAAAAAAGAATGTTTGTGTAAAATCAGAATCTACAGTTCAGTGACAAAGTCTGGAAGTAAAGTAAGGGAATTTAAGAGATATTTCCTATAATAAAACCCATATCATTGATACATCAAAGAGTTTTCAAGTTCACAAGTAAAGAGTTAAACATTAAAGATGCACTTCCTCGCTATATTCCTCTCTCCACGGGTAAACAGTTTGTGTGGACGATGGAGGGGGTGCGTATTACAAGGTCCTTTAAGTGATTAGTGTGTAAGAGTATACAAAGTAGGGGTTTTAAAGCTCAATCCCAGCGTTGGGCAAACTAAAAAAGGACAGCCTCTTGAGTAAAAGGTAGAAGAAAAAAAAAATACATGAGATGGAGCATTCTGAAGTAGAACAGAGAGATTGAAGGTGCCTTAAAGAATTTGAAGGTGCCTTTGTTCTGACTTGTTTGAAAAGAAAGGTCTTTCAGTGCTTCGACAATTTAAGGAGTTAGACTGGGGGTGGGGTTGGGGGTTGGCACACATCTGTACGGAAAAAAAAATCATAGAATAGAGAATTTGAAGGTGTCTTGATGATCACTTATTTCGAAAGGAAGATTTTTAGTGCATCGGCATTTTAAAGCGAGGGCGGGGGATGGGGTGGGGGGCGGGGGCGTCTGATCAGGGTCTGCACTGTTTGCTACTCCACTCGTAGGTAGAAAAATGGAAGAGTTGAAGAGAAGTATGGGGGAAAGGGGTAAGATTATTTAGGGTAAATACGGTATCCTAAATTGATCAGGAAAATAAAACTTTAGTCAATGTGGGGTCAACTGAACCATGAACCCTATCTGAATATGCCCTTGAGAGAAAAAAAGAGCGAATGACACTTACATGTACAAATGTATAAAAATCAAGGCAATTCTAAGGAGATATTTTATTTACAGAGATAGCCAACGGAGATGACAATGTGGCCTTTTCTTCGCCTAAGTCTGTCTTGAAACCAAAATATCGGATATCTGGCAAAAGCGAACTTCTAACGTTTTTCGATAAAACACATTGTATGTCAGAACGATAGTCGGGGTTGGGGTGGGATTTTTATTATTATTATTATTATTATTTATTGCTCTCAAAGACGCTTTAAGCAAGTATGCGTATGCCGATTTTACAGAGGAGTCACATTTTTATTTGATTGTTAGCGGTGAAATCAGTGTATATCTGGTGAAAATGAAAGTGTTATCAATCACTAGTGAAATGATATCGTATCATTTCACTTGTGACTGAAACGATTTATATTTTCACTCCTCGCTTTGAACGACTTCGGTTTTCGGTTTCAGAAGAGGATGTTACCTCCATTTCGGATTTCTGAACACCTCTAACTTCTTTGTCCCTGAACTAAACTATCAAATGTTGGAATGCTTCTTCTTAGAATGTAAGGAACATTTTGGTATCAAGATTATTTTGATTTTCCAAAACTTTTAATTTTTGTCTCTGCAGCGCTTCACATATTCAGCACAGAACGTCGACGCCATGACGTTCATGTTTTGTTTGACGTGAGACGCGCATTGTGTAAACAATAAAATAAAAAGAAAATTTACTCGTTTTCAGTGAATACCATAGAATATTTCATCTCGTATACTGAAAACATTCAAATTTTTACTTGTGCTTCGCACTCGTAAAAATACTGAGGATTTCATTACTTTCGATGACAATATTTATGGTATTCACAGCAAAAGAGTAAATATCCTCTATATATTTACTGATCGAAATGTTCATAAATGCACCCACGACATTTCTTAAGATAGGATCTTGCTAAAGTTTTCACAGCTAAACAGCACAATATGTTGTATACTAGCCACAGTTGCGCTCGGTAGTGGATAGATGTTCCAGATATCCAGATATTCCAGATACCGAATTTGGTAATATCGGGTGTCCTAAATTCGTTATATCATACTGGCAAGAAGCAGGGCGGTGTGAGAGAAACTGAAGGCAGGGGTTTCGTTTAATACTTTATGATAACTTCACTGCTTCTTTAAAAACAAGTGATAAGACCCTATCTTATAATAAAATAAAAAAAAATACATATATAAATTAATGAAAATATAGAAGTCACAAAATACCATATTTCCCTATTATTCGGAAAGACTTGCCTGAACAGTGTACACCTAGTTCAAATCAAAAGAACAGTAGATGTAAATTATATTGCCTACATTGTCTCCCATTTATACCGTAGCCAAGTACAATGTATTTGGGATTTTACAGAGAATGAATATATAGCTCCGTTCATTCATTTAGCGTGGCGATTCTATGTTTAACGAGACGAGTCCATCTAAGAAATATGCTACGTGACTGTTGAGACGTAATTTCGAACCAATGAATCACCGTGTGACAAGCAATACATAGGATGCGCGGATGCGCATGCTCATTTTGATATTCGCTGTCTTGCGACTTAGGTTTTTTTTTCTGATTTCGCGGCGCACGTGTATTTTTCTAGCGCTTAAAGATGTGTATTTGAGGACACGATTTTGTTTGTTGTGTTTGTATGTCTTTAAAAGAATGACCCATATAGAGTATTGGGACAGCAAAACTCTTGATTAGTTAGTACATCAAGCCAATCTGATTAAGGACTTCATTGCCCTGACAGCGAAGACACTACTCAGATAACGCAAATGCACAGGATCTGAGCCTTCCCTGTTCTAAAATGATATAGGAACTTTTTTTTTTTTCAAGTTGCGTTGTGCGGTATGTGGGTATTTTTCTCATGCTGAAAATAATTATTGTATGAATAGATGCCGTTTTTTCTTTACGTTCTGGCAGCGCATTCAGAAGTGCAAATTAATGAGGGTCTGGTTTGGGGCGAGGTGGGGGGGGGGGGGGGAGGGGGTTACCAAAAATCGTTTATCATTAAAATCTTAGCCCTTTAATTAGTAATGGGTAGGCCCCTATCTTCACAAAAATCAGTATATTTTGGATTTTTTTTCCGGGGTGGGGGGGGGGGGGGGGGGGGGGGGGGGGGGCTTAATCGTTAAATTCTACATCACAAAAATCAGTAGTAACTAAAAGTTTAGGCCAAAACTCAGTAGTCAAGAAAAATAAGGTCATTAAAGAAGAGTCAATAAGCCCAACCCAGACCCGCATCAGTCGGAAATATTTTTTTTTTTTTTTTTTTTTTTTTTTTTTGTTGTTTTTTTTCCCCTCAGATTTCCGTATCTACAGATGACTGCCCAAGGAAAACATGTTCGCGGGTGTTGTGCTACATTATTCGTAAAGACAGTTTCCCTCATTTTTTTTACCATGGCTCACCATATTCTATCCCCCCTCCCCCACACCTTCTCCCCAGTACCAAACCCTTGTCTTTTCCTTGTTATTTCATTTATTTTTTTTTATTATTATGCTACATTACTCGAATGGGCATCTTTACCCAATATAGTGAGGACAGCCACGCTCACCGTCTTCTTTTCTCTCCCATACTACACACATACGTGCATAATTTTAGGGAAAAAAAAAAGTTAAAAAAAATTTAATTCCAAATTTTTGTTGTAACCAATGTCACGTGACTATGTTTTCAACACAATGGCGGCTACAAATGTCATTTCAGCGATGGCTTGTTTTCATTAGAAATATTCTTACAATAAGAAAGGTACGACGGAATTTTTAGCCCAGATTTCAACTATTTACCACCTTTGACATAAAATGGACGCACAATGCAATGGGTAGACAGTCTATACCAAAATTTTATAAGTGCGATAGGGAAATACATAGGGTCCGTGTTAGACGTCGCATGCACATCTATAAACAGCAATTATCAATAAATTGGTGCATGCGTACGTCTAACTTGTTGGACTAGAATGCCCCCCAACCACCCTCCCCCCAGCGGGCCCCCGTAGCCTAGTGGATAAGAGAACCGACTCTTAATCCATTAGGTTTCTCACCGCTGCGGTTCGCGCCTCCCTTGGGTCATATGTGGAAAAGCCAAGCTGATTATGGATGGTCAGCTGTTTTGTTTTTTTCTGCAGGTTCTCCGGTTTTCGCCCACTTTTGATGAACGATCAGCTCGATTTAAGTGAAATATTCTTGAAAGGGTCGTAAAACCCAAATCCCCCTCAAATTACCGTTAAGAACTGTTAGGAAAGTCTATTATTTTCACTCTAGATATGCGATAATGCTCAGATATCAGTGGAGCTTTTTCTACTTTCGTTTCAACCGGATGTCGCGTTGCGCGCGCGCAAGGTATACGTTCTTCTGGAATACCACCGAAAATACTGACAAAACTATTGTGTGTTTTATTCTTACCTTAAAATCTCGCCTATGCCTGATTTTTATTTGTTTTTAGCATGGAAACGTGATATCTGTTAGGTTTAACAGTTGCTGTCACCGGGTGATAGTAAACAAACGCTGAAAACGGAAGTGACGTATTTAAAGGTTCATATTCACAATTTCCGGTTACACAAAAAAATCAGCCTTAGTATAGCAATTTTTGAATAGAACAGAATACTACCATAAAGCAACCAACTCTCGTTGTTGCCGCTTCGCGGCAACAACTCGTTGGTTGGTTGCTATTAACCCTTCTCTTGCTGAACACGACATGCCCTGTCTTAGCAAACAGTGTAGATCCAGATCAGTTGGCTACATTGTTTGCCATTCGGTATGCGAATTTCGATCAAAAACTTGGATCAAGTAATCTGACTGGTGGAAATTAGAAGTGGGCGTGGCATTTTAATTTATTCAGCAGGATAAAGGTTAAGTAAGCCTATTGTAAAAGAAGGGTGTATTTTGGACCGAGCTATGCGAAAAAGTGTTTTGGGGATATGCGGACAGCGAAGGCTCATCGCCGACAATGCATCCGCGCAGTCTGATCAGGGCATTCGCTGTCCGCTAACAGAATCATGGGAGACTACAGGATATGTAAATGGAGAGCAAAAGCCCGGATGATACCATGCGCACTCAGAGCTTGCGCATGCTCAGGATGATGTGAATTCAGATATTTTGCGCATACGCAAAGGCACGTTTTCATTTTTATTCATTCGGAAAGGGATATTTTGGTTGGGGTCTTGGAAGGGCTGCGGTTTGTGATTGTGGCACTCCCTGGACTTTTCTCTTACCTTTTTTGTAGTATGCGTACTGTCTGAAGTGGTTTCTTTGCTTGTCGTTCCGGTGTCATTGGAAGTAAATGCTCTGTGATTGCAGCTCTTTTGGGATTACTATATACTGTTCACAAAGGAGTCATACTTTTGGGGTCCTTTTGCTCTGACTTGTCCAGTGTCTAGAATTGTGTCAGAGTTAATGGATTCGTTGAACTTCCATAATACCAGGTTTATTATCATTATTGTCCTTTGTGATCACTGCTTAGGCCTAATTGGTCGAAACTAGGTAGTATGGCCTAGAACATTTGACACTTCAGCTGTTTTCAGTTTTGTTGGTGTGTACATTTCTCTAATGACCAATCATTGTGTAGAATATATTTATCAGCTGGTGTTAGTGCAGTGTGGCGGCCGTTGTTGTTGTTGTTGTGCGGATTTTTAATGCTGACAGGCACCCGAGGCACATATAGGCAGAGGCGATTGTTAAGTACATGTATTTGTACAGCCTTGCTTTCATGGACACCCATGCACACTTGGTGCCGCTGTCTATCACAAAGCGCCGCCCTGTCCCAGGGCACGTATGAGCTAGGCGTACTGATGGTCTGAAAATTATCTTGACCCGAGCGGGATTCGAACCCAAGATATCCCGCCTGAAAGTCGAGTGCGGTAACCACTAGGCTACCATCCCACTTGGGGCGGCCGTAAAACGTCTCCCCGTATTTTACTATTTTGTAGTGTATAATTTCTAGTTCTTTGTGATCACCGAGCTCATTCCGAGATTTTTGAAAAATTATATGAGGTCAACTGATGAGGTCTAATTTGCCGAAACTAACAAGTCTGGACGAGAAAACTTGACACTTCAGCAGTTACAGTGTTGTGAATGTATTCAATGCTCTTAAGGATCGTTCCTTGTATAATCTACTTATTAGTATTGTTTGGTGCTTATCCTTGGTGTCCATCGCGAAAACATGCCTGTATAACATTGACCACTGAAACCCGACTTTTATATCGCAAAACTGGGGGTTACAGGGGTATACATTATTTTTCTTGTTTCTGCTCAAAAACACAGATTGTGGGTACTCGTTACAACCGCCTCGCCGAGTTCTAACGAGTACCCACAATCTATGTTCTGAGCAGAAATATAAAAAATATCAAAGTGTTTTATCTGAAAATTTTCAGTTTTTGGAGGTGAAAATTTTCTTAATGGGCCTATTTTCTTAATGGGCCTTGTGGTTGCCCACAACGGGGCTTTTTTATGCTTGTCTATGCTTTATCCCGTTCGTTTCTTATTATTGTTTTTTGATGTATCCTGTATAATATTTTGATCCCCTCGTTGGGGAAGAGGGACCTACTTACTTTTCTTTTCTTTGAGTTAAGGCTTGTGTACTGTCTGACATGGTTTGTTTACTGTTCGTCTTGGTATCATTGGTTTTGTTTGTGTTGAGGTTTTACGGCCCAGTCAACCCAATGGGGTCATGTCGAGCGCGGTCAGTTTACCTAACCACACGTTTACTGGGCAGGCTTAGTCCTCTAGGCGGTTAACCAGTATTGTGCACATTCTTTCGCCAGAAACTGACAACTGCCCTTCTTGAATCAGCGGAAGGGAGAGACTGACCATAGAAAATATTTCATGATCAATCTCCACGAAAGAATGTTGCCGACCTCAGCGGAGGTTGAACCCGCGACCTCCTGGTCTCCAGTCGGACGGCGCATCCAACTGAGCCACCGAGGCCGGCTGGTATGATTGGTAGGCTACGTTCTGTGAGTGTGTCTTTTCCTGGATATCTTTTGTACTATTTTTAGCACTGCAGTGATTTTACTGGTTCCCGTACTAATGCGGCACTTCTGTTTCTGTGTTCCCCTTTATTTGATTGATTGTGTTGGGGTTTAACGATACGTCAAACCTTGTGGGTCAATTTCTGTCGTCTCCTGTAGAAAGGGAGAAAAGAAATAGGAGAGATACGTAGTAGAGGAGCTGTAAGAGAGTGACAGGGAAGAAAGAGGAACAGGAATGAAAGTGAAAAAAAAAAACGGAAGAAGTAAAAGCATTCCCTCTCTACCCTTACCTGCTATAAGGATAGCAGGCCTTGCCTAACTGTTAGCCAATATCAATTGGATGCCCCGGTGACGTAAGATACACGACAAATTCTCCATACCCGATCACCCCCTCCTCTTTGTTTGTATTATGATATATGGATCTATTACCTAAGCTACTATATGAGAAGTTATAAAGCTGTTTCGACTATCTAACACATTTTCACCTGTGACAAAAGGCAGCCAGATTGAAAAATCTGTCACCCGGGCTCATATTTTTTACTATCTCCCGGTCACGTGAATCACTGAAACTTCACCTCTGACAAAAGGCAGCCACATTGAACCGGTTCTCAGAGAACTGTCATCCGGGCTCATATTTTAGACTATCTCCCACTCACTTGATCATATACAGTCGACTCTCGTTATCTCGAATTCCAAGGGACTCTCTGAAATACTTCGAGATATCCGTACATCGACATATCAGATTTGCAGAATTGAGGAAAAACTAATTCGATTAACCACAATTAACAAATATATATGTACATGTAATTGGACTCTTGAAGTTGGAGATATATTGAAAATATTGTGGAAAAGAGGAGAAATTGCTCCTTAGGAGCAATTTCTCCTCATTTCAACAATATTTTTATACCGGCACAGTGGCTCAGTGGTAGAGCGTCCGCTTTGTGACCGGGAGGTTGCGGGTGTCGATCCCCGGCCGGGTCATACCAAAGACTTTAAAAATGGTACTAGCTGCTCTTTCGCTTGGCGCTCAGCATTAAGAAAGTAGAGCTAGAACTAGTCAGCTCAGTGTCAGTATAATGTGACTGGGTGGAATATCATGTCAAAGTGTCTGGGGCGTGATATTTCAGTGAGGCAGCACTCTAAAAGTGAGCATTGAGCTCCCTGCCACATCCAGACACCGTCGCGATATGACTGAAAAAGGTTGAAAGCGACGTTAAGCCCAAATCAAACAAACAAACAATATTTTTACATGTTGTTAGATTATCATGTTTAAGCAGGGACCAGATTTTCACTTCGAGATAAGCGGTTATTCGAGATAAGCGAGTTCGAGATAGCGAGTGTCAACTGTAGTTACCAGTATTTATTGGTCATGTCAATCAAAGAAAACAGTCCCTTTAAAGCGTTAGCTGGGTAATAAAACAGCTATATCATAGCTTGCTAGCCGACAGTCAAAACTATCAGCCCTCCGGTGTTGTGGACCACCTGATGAAATATCACCTGAAGCCAAAAGCCTCGGGCGGTAGTTCATCAGGTAGTCCACGGCACCTTCTGTTAGCCCCTCGGTTCTGTGGACCACTTAATGAAATATTGATAGGCCTCTGGTGACAGCTCATTTTGCCTCAAGCGATAGCTCATCAGGTTGTCTACAGCACCGATTGGCTGACAGTTTCGACCGCCACCAAGAAAGGTATGAAATACAGTCGACTCTCGTTATCTCGAATCCTAAGGGACTCTCTGAAACACTTCGAGATATCCGTACCTCGAAATGTCAGAGTTGCAGAAGTGAGGAAAATAATAAATCGAACAACCAGATTTAACATGTAATTTGACTCCTGAAGATAGAGATATATTGAAAATATTGTGGAAAAGAGGAGAAATTGCTCCTGAGGAGCAATTTCTCCTCTTTTCACAATATTTTGTTACCTGTTCTTACATTTCCATGTTAAAACAGGGACCAGAATTTCACTTCGAGATAAGCAGTTATTCGAGATAAGCGATTTAGAGATAACGAGAGTCGACTGTACTTGTATACTAACATGGATGTGAGGGGTAGATTGAAAAATCCGTCCCAAGGATCACTGTCTGGCATCACGAGGCTTGCTGTGTGATGCCAGATTGTGATCGCGAGGAGACGGATTTTTCTAAACCCCGTACCTTATTATTTCCGGGTATTTTCCGAAATTTCTTTTCGGGCTGATAAGCATGATCGACGAAACGTGCTTACAAAGTAATGCTTACTTCAACAGACGACTAATTACATCACATTTATTTTGGGTCCATTTCTGTCTATCTGAATTGGGAAAGCATGCTTACCAAGTAATGCTTACTTCAGTGGACCACTACTTACACCACATTTATTTTGGGTCCATTTCGGTCTATCTGAATATTCCTAAGCTTGTCTTTGTGCAAAGAGACTTCATGATTTTCCGAAATATGATTTTGGTATGTTGACCTCAATTTCATTTGTCTGTTATGTCTTTGTTTGTTTTGTTTTCGACGAAGTGCTGTTTTGCGAAGTCGTTTCTTGTTATTAACCCATCTATGCCGAGTGAACTCTTCTTCCTAAACTCTTTGGACAGGTTCATTTCTTATATAGGGTGTCTGGTTAGTTTTTTATCACCATATTCTGTAGGAATTTCTGAACTTAATGCAAACAGGCTAGACCCTGATCAGACGCCGCCTTCTGCGGCGTCTGATCAGGATCTACGCTGTTTGTCAATGTTCCTTTTATGGAACGCTAGGAATAAAGAATTAAACCCGTATATGGTGATATGGGAAGTCGACAAAATGAAAACCAAGTCCTTAGTTTTAGAAATAAAACAACACAGGCATTTAACATTTATTTTCTACCAATTACATGATTATGCCCACTCTCGTAACAAACACATTCAGAGCTGAGACAAATCCATTGCCCATGAGTAAAGCCACAGGGCTCATGACAGTCAGCAGGTGTTGCACATTTGGTTCCAGCTGAAAATATATGCGGTAATATAGGCCGCGTCAAGCGAAAAAGTGTCTTTGAGCATGCGCAAAGTATTCAGATTTACATCATACTGCGCATGCGCAAAGTATTATCTGAGCCTTTCCTCTCGATTCCATACATTCTGTTGTAGTCAATGATTGTTGGCGGACCGTAAAGGACCTAATCAGACTTCGCGGATGCTTCGCTGCCCGTATATACATATATATATGAAACACGTTTTAGCACGGCGCGGACCATTTTATGAATCATAACACTGCAAATCACATATTTTATTTGTCAAAGCGAAAGCACAGACCAGTTCTAGTCTCATTAACCCATATATGCCCAATGAACTCTTCCACCTCAAAAGTTTGGACGGATCCATTTCCAGCTGAAGAGTGTCTGGTTGGTTTTCATTATCTCCGTATTTTATAGAAGTCCCTGCATTCTGTGCAAACTGAGCAAACCCTGATCAGACGACACAATGTGTGGCGTCTGATCTGGGTCTACACTGTTTGCCAATGTCCCTTTTATGGGGCACTAGGCATAAATGGGTTAAGTCATTAGCAGCTTCGCAGCTTCGAGAAAAAAAAACTGCTATTAACTTCACCATTTTCTGTGCAAATTCAGCAGACGACAAATAAATAATATTTTTTTCTGTTTTTTTTTTTTTGTTGTTTTTTTTCCAGAAAATAGGGATTGACATTTCATGCAAATTCTCTCCTAAGGAGACAATTTGAATAAAACTTATTCTCTGGAAAAAAATAAGAAAAATTATTTCAAAATGTCTGCTTATTTTTTTAACACAGCTATAGTTGAATGATGCGTGCATCCTATGCTAAAAACAAGAATACGCACATGCGCATTCTAGTTGGAGCATGCGCAGATCACTTTAATTTCTATTGGTTGAACATGTTACATGCCAGGAGCTGACTGTGCATCTCCGCACATGCTTAAATTCATATAAGCCTTACCATGTGAAAATGTACATCGAGGCAAATGGGGACAGTGAGAGTTTAGATGATCCTGCACATTCGCGCAGAATAGTAGAAAATTATCTACTATAGAATATATAGAGGATCTTACATGAGTGGTCATTTGATATGAAATTTATGAAACGAGTTTGGGTAATTTCGGTATTATGCGAGCCTTTAAGCGAGCAAAATACCGAAATTACCAAACGAGTTTCATAAATTTCATATTAAATGACCACTCATGTAAGATTCTGTTTAAACATCACATGGCCCTTCCGATGAAAAAAAAAAAAAAAAAAAAAAAAAAAAAATGCACAACATGATAAGTTATCTAAAAATTAAGGTAACGGCTTTCCCTAGCTAAGCGGAACAACTCGCTACCAAGGATATCAATAGTACTACGGAACAAAAATAGTTCGCATATTATTTGTAATACCGAAAATAACTAGAAACAAGATATGTCATTTATTACTTCATTAAACTGTAGAAAATAATGATGATTTTTATTTGAAGCATTTTCCTATTAGTCGACTATAAAAAAATTTTCCGATCATCGGTCACAAGAGGTAAAAGTGGTTGATGATCGATCATCACTACCGTCAGTATTTAATATAACCTGTGCTGTTACTAAAAAAAGCAGAATACTTACAATGGCAAAAGGCTCCGTTTCCATTAATGTTCAAACTTGTACAGTGCAGACTTGCCGTCAGCACACATCCAGCTGTAAAACAATTAACGCTGACGTGGTAACTTTACACAGTTATTGGTTGCCTTTCGGTAACATCACGAAAACATATCTACATGTATATAATTTTGACCCCCTTAAACCTTTTATATACTAAAACTGGGGTTTACAGGGGCAGGCATTATTTTTCTTATTTCTGCTCAAAAGCATAGATTGTGGGTACTTGTTAGAACCGCCTCGCCGAGGCGGTTCTAACGATTACCCACAATCTATGTTTTGAGCAGAAATATGAAAAATATTAGAATTTTTTATCTGAAAACTTTCAGTTTTTGGTGGTGAAATTATCAATATATTTGATTAGGCTTGTTTTCGTAATGAAGCAGCCAATAACTGCTCTGTAGGAACAACATGTACTTCTGTGACTTAACTAATGGATGTTCCATTGTCTCTATGAAACTAAAACTAAAGTTATTTTTCAATAACCAAAAATTATACCATAGCCAGACCATATGTGTACTTTAGAATGACTGTCAACACATCCGTGCGCCTTAACCTTTATCGCTCTCTAGGCTAATTCCGCAGATAATGACAAATTGATATTTTTCTCAAAACACAGGTTTTTGTTTTCTGGGAAAAATAAGTAAAATATATAAAAATGTTATATGTTGACTTTTGTACCCAGAGTGCTAAGCACCAATTTTCAGCAGACATTTTGAAATATTTTCTTTTGTCAGGAAACAGGATTTGACAATTCATGCAAATTGTCTCCAAATGTCAAATTGTTTCTGGAAAAAAATAAACATGTCATCAATATGCTGTCTGCTGAAAAAGCCCATAGAGTGCTAACCATCAATTTTCAGCAGATGACATTTTGAAATAGTTTTCTTATTTTTTCTCAGGAAAAAGGATTTGATATTTCATGCAAATTGTCTCCAATAGAGACAGTTTGTATGAAATGTCATATACTGTTGGCTGGAAAAAATAAGGAAAGTATCTTCAAATATATTCCCAGCGAGTTGGTTTTCATTTACTCTGGCATACAGTAGAATTAGCCATGAGTACTCGTCTTTGTTTATTATAGTGATTAATTTGATTTTTATGTTTTCGCTTTGATGCATTGACTGAGTTGGGAGCCTTTATGCGAACCGAATTTTAATGTATTTATGTATTAAGAGTAGCATCGGGGCCCAGGGTGAAGTTAGCTAGCTGTAAAAGTGCTTTAAACACCCCGGTGGTTTGCTCTACCGACCGTTCTAAGGCGGTGGTCCCGGTGTTAGTCTTACTCCTTGTTGCTTTCTGGTTTATTCTACATGGCGATTTGTTGTATGTCTTTCCGTGTGTCATTTTGTTCTTGTGTTTTTCAGTCCTTTTAGTATTGCGATTACCTCGCTTGGGGAAGAGAGAGCTAATTTTAGTGCTTTTCGTACGTTTGTTCGGTTTGTGCTTGTTTAGATTTGTCGGTTTCCTCTACCTCTTGGGGTCTGGGAAGGGCTGCGGTTTGTGATTGTGGCACTCCCTGGACTTTTCTCTTACTTTTTTTAGAAGAACTTCAAAATTACTTCTCCACTAAACAACTTTCTATTTAAAAATGACACATTCATTTTTTTTTTGTTGAATAACACACATAAAATCAGACAGTCTGTAATGACCAAAACTACAGCTGACCAACCAGATTGCGCCAAAATTTTACCAAATTTAGATGCTGATGTAATTGCAACCAATCAGATTTGAGCAGTAGTTTAATTATAAAAAAGGGGGTTGTTGCATCATTTGAAGCACACAAGGTCAATAGGTCCAGCATTACATCAGACAAGGTGTTATCACTTTACCATAAAAATATACAAAAATAAAAATAAAAAAAGTAGAAAAAAGATATACTAAATAAATAAAAGTATAACTTTTGTAAGAAAAAAATACAGTCCCATACATTGGTTAAAACAGATAAAGCATGTTATTGTCTCGGTTTTGGAAATACTGTAAATTACATCATAGTGTGATGACTTTCACTGTCTGGCCCAAACTTGGCTCCGCCTCGTTTGGGGTCAGACAGTGTTAGATCACCAAACTACGGTTTAATTTACAGTATACCCAAAAGTAGTATAGGCTGTCCCCATAGTGGCAGCCTATACTACTCCCAAACCTCGACAATAATCATGATTTATCTATAACTAACAGCGGAAGTTCACATTGCAAAGTCAATTCAAATACAAGTATTATCTAGAAATGTGTCAATATGACAGGTGCCCCCCACCCAGGGGCCATCCTCATCCGGAAACAAGCATTTTGCAAAAAAAATGACGTTACAAAAGTGGCCATAACTCCCATAATAATTGGCAGATTTTACCCTGTCTAACTTGACCTATACTTTATAATTATATACCTGTGTATAAAATATGAATCCAATGCATTATTTTTTTTCCAAAAGATATCGAACGGAAACCATTCTTAAAAGTTGAAAAAGGGCCGTAAATTCCACAATAGTTGGTGGATTTTACCCTAAATTAAACTCGATCTATATTTTATGATTATATATCTGTGTATTAAATATGAAGCCAATACACTGATCTTTTCAAAAGATATCGAACGGAAACCATGTTTCTTACGTACGTACGGGGCGTACGTACGGACAGCGGTGATAATATATACCCTTCCATTGAAAATTTCGGGGGCATAAAAACAGAACAGATGCATTTCATAATTTGCCAAAGCAACCGGTTGGCTATTACTAGAAATATTCTGTACTCTTTTGCAGTCGTGCTGAATTTCTACCGACAACCATATGAGCCGTGTCGCGAGGAAAATGCTACTAGGACTGTCTGTCAGTCGCACAAATCTTTCAGTGTGCATGCATTGGCCCTAAGCAAAGTCATATGTCAAGTTCTTAGGCTGAAGTTTGTCCTTGGTCTACTGCTTACATGAGTAAACAGCATGAGTTCTGGCGAGACAGCGCTCATGCGCAGGCTCACCTGAACGTTTGCTGTTTGCATATGCGATAACGTTGGCTCTTTTCCCATTAAGAGCCTCTTATATTTTGAATTTTAAATAGCTAGGAAAGATAACTGGCTCAGACAAAATGACTCGGTTCCAAGGCGGTGTTTTATTTGCAGTTCCGTTTCAGTTGTTCGTTCTGGCTCCGAGGTTATTTTTTTTTTTTTTTCATGCTCAATTCAGCTGAGCTTGAAATTTTCTCTGCTTATAAATAGTTGGCATTTTCATATTTATTAGCAGAGAAATTTTCATGCTCAGCGATGTTTAGCAAGCAAGAATTTTAATTGTTAGTAATCTGAGATTTATTAACAGGACAAATTTCATGCTCAGCTGAGTTGAGCATGAAAAACGTTTTATAGTCACGTGACCTGATTTAGTTGGAATGCAGTTGTGTGAAGTGGTTTCATGTCTCATTTTAACTAAATACCTCGTTTTATTTATCGGAGTGGCTATTACCAGTCGACTGGCAATAGCCGATTTACGTTAAAATGGTTTTTCCTGCATATCTTACGAAATAATTCAATGATTCTCATTCTCGGATGAGGTTGATCTTATTTCTACTCAAAACGTTCGTAACTCGTAAGCCAACTTCACAGACTTAGATAGAAGTGAGTTCTTATTTATACGCCCCCCCCCCCCCCCCGTCCCCCGCAAACGAAGTTGAGGGGGTTATACTGTTTTCAAGTTGTCCGTCCGTATGTCCAGTTTTGCATGTTGTTTAAACCATGTGCTAGATAGGGAATATGTATCAACAAATTATAAATCGTACAACAATCATGTTTACTGTTCGAAACATGCGAGATATACACACACATCAGTTCGACTCCTGGTATAACAAATAAAAATTCGCAAAAGACTGGCAATAGCAATTTCACGTTAAAATTGCTAATGCCAGTCGATTGGTAATAGCCGATTTACGTAAGAATCGCTATAACCAGTCGACTGGTAATAGCGATTTTAACGTAAATCGGCTATTACCAGTCGACTGGTATTAGCGATTTTAACGTTAATCGGCTATTACCAGTCGACTGGCATTAGCACCTTTCCTTTATGTATTTGCCCAACTCAAACTGAACTCGGACCTTCCGGACAGTTTGAGAATATAGACAAGCTTAGAGCTATGCTGCTTAAGAGTTTAAACCGGAAGGGAGGGCCGTCTTGTTTTTAATTGCAAGATAAGTAACAAAAATATGTTCTTCCGTGTCATGACATTTCACTGCATTTAAGTGTGGGAACTGCAGAAAATTTGCTTATTCATCTAACTTATATAGACTTACGCAGAGCAAATGACCAGGACGGCAAATTTCAGGTCAAACTCAAAAGATAGCATTGACACAGCTACTGACATGGTATGGCTGAAAGGAAGTTGCATGATATGACCGGTTCTACCTCACTTTTTAAAGTGCGGTAACTCAAGCAGAAAATAAATTGCTTTCCTGTTATTTGCAAATTTCTTCCGAAAGTTATGCGAGGGGCGTATTAGCCCTCTTTGAGAACTGAGAAGGAAGGTCAACTACTTCAATTCAAAGAAACTCTCTAAAGGTTGCCCTTGAAAGCACCAGTCACACAATAGAAAGAAAATCGGAGTTCCGGTTTCATTGAGACTCTTCATATACGCCCCGCCCTGCCTCCTAGCAACGGCAAAAACGCTACTTGATTTTCCAAGATATCAGAATATCAAAGTAATCTTCCTCGAAAACATCTCTATTTACCATATGCATGCGCACACATTTGCTAATCATTTTGTTGCAAAGATTATACATACCGACTGATAAAAGGACCGCACAGCACAAAAAGCTCCTCATTCTTTTATCTCTCTACAAGTCTATAAAACGGATCTTAAAGTGAGATAGATATATAAGTGACTTAACGTCAGAAAACGAACCATAAATTAGGACATGGGCGCGCAGCGACGATTCAGATCAGCTTGCGCATTCGCGCAGTCTTATCAGAATCTTCACTGGGCGCATTTTGGATAGCCAAGGATGTAAAGTCTCGACATGCGGACAACGAAGACTCTGATCAGACTGCGCGGATGCGCAGGCTGATTTGAGTTTTCGTTGGGCGCAAGTGTCAAAAGGTATATTTTTTCACTGCGTCTCTTAAGTTAATCTTTCGACAAAGTCGACTCAGTAGAAAATAAATTAATTAAACATGTTCCTTCTCGCGTTTACGCGCCACTGCATTTACGTCGACATGGTCCGCCCTAGGCTATTCCAATAGCAAAGAAGTTGTCCTTCCTAAAATATTATACAGTAGAACTTAGGGGGAATCGACACACTTTCAAGGGAGGCAACTCTGTCAAAATTGTTTTACCTCCCTTCTGAAAAGGGGTCTACTCTAAAAGGAAAGAAATTTGCTCCCAGTGGGAGCAAATTCTTTCCTTTAAGAATAGACCCCTTTTCTTGTGGTGTTTGGTGAGCAGAAAGAGCAAACAGGAAGTGAAAAAAAGGTTTTCTCCCTTGCAAAACATGGCGGAGAAACTAGTACGTATATGCAGTTCCCTTGAATGACAACTACTGTACGGATGGCTCGAAACCCTTGGATGACTGGAAGTAAATTTTGGTCTCATCTTAAACCCTTGCCATGCTGATTAAATTAAGATGTCACGCCCACTTGTAATTTTCAGTCAATCAGGGCCCAGTTGTTCAAAACTAACGATGTCGTTAGTTAACGTATCGTTAAAACTTTGATCATTAAATATGGCATGTATATACGCTAATATTTTTGCTGAACAAAATGTGAGTAGCTTTTGCATTTGCAAAAGCTACTCACATTTTTTCAACAAAAATACCTGTGAAGATATTGTAACTAGAACAGTTAACATTTTGACCACTAACGAGATCATTAAGCTAACGATGTTTTGAACAACCGGGCCCAGCTTACTGATATGGATTTACACTGTTTGCAAAGTCAGGGTATGTCCGGGTTCAGCAGGACAAGAGTTAATATTCTGTGGAGCAGTACTTTTGTTAGCCACAAGAGCTCTTTTCTTGTTTAAATCACTTTCAGGTCATTCAAATTTCACTGCAAATTCCGAAATCGCATCCGCGCAGTCTAATCAGAGTCTTCATTTGCGCTCGTTGGATTGCCAATGATCTGTGGTATCGTCAGGCTGACAACGAAAATTGATCAGTCTTTGCGAATGAAAAGGCTGATCTCTATATTCGATGTGAGCACATTTTATAAGCAACATCTTGATTAGTTTTTTTCTTATGTACTTTTGTAGAAAGGTGCATTTTTTCTTTACTGAACTATATCTTTATTCTTTTATCAACGTCGTGACAGATCGAGCTTATATGATAAAAATAAATGTGAAACGGACAGCTGATATGAGAATGACATTTGTAAAAGGAAATTCCGCGCAGTTAATCTTAGTTCCACAAAGTTAGAAATGTCGCAATATGTCAAAGACGATTCATAACCGTTTTTAAATGTGTAAGGACGTTTTAGCACAGTAATTACACGACCCGCAGAAATTCCAACCAACCCGACTTTTGGATAATACCCTGTTATCGACGTGTGAGTCCGTCCTTCCGCCTGGCAGTCCGTGGCCAGTTTGCGAAAATAAGCATAACTATTGAACCGTTAGAAATATTTTGATAATTTTTTTTTCGCACAGAGACTGACAGAGACAAGTTCTAGCCGAGGCGCTTACTGGAACACCTGTAGAATCTCTCCGCATTTAACCTTACGCTAATTTTGTCTGTAAAGATTCTCGATATAGGTACATGAATTTAGAATCTCAGCTACCCTAGCCCTAACCTAATCTAACCCTAACCTAACCCTAACCATCTGTGTACTAGCTTTGACTTATCGTAACTCTTAATGCAATCAGTGGATTTGCAGACTCACAAATTGGTCAGTGGCTAGTGCGGACGGATTCTAAAGTCTAGCCCACTTACTAAATACCACTTTTCATTGAAAAAGACGTTGATCCCCCTCCATCCCACCCCCCTCCCCCCCCCCCCACCCACAAAAAAAAAAAAAAAAAAAAAAAAAAAAAAAAATTAAACTAAGAAATCACCGTAGGTCATCAATCATATTTGATTTTTGATAAAATCTTTTATACATATAAAACTTGATCGATCAAGCCACTTTTCATTGACCGAGGCTACACCGGGCCATAAAAGTGACAGCGACAATGTCTGTAACTCTTGGACTGTCAGAACTATTTTTATACGAGAATGTTCGCACACAGATTGATCTCGACAAGATTTATCCAATAAGATTGACCAAGACAAAATGTGAAAATATGGAAATCGACGTAGACCTTAAACCATATTGGATACTTTGATAAGATATTGTATACACATTAATATTGACAACAGGCGGGTCATGCACCAAGCGATTGTTGATCGTTCTTAATATTTGAACACTGTTTCTTATTGTGCTTCTCCGATCTTTGGTACGTCCGTTCTTGCATGAATACCATGCGTATACCTGCTTGTAGTAGAAACGGCGGATTCGCGTGCTCATTACGAAAACACACCTATTCAAATATACAGAAAATTTAACTTCCAAAAAAACTGAAAATCTTCATATAAAAAAATCTGATATTTTTCATATTTCTGCTCAAAACATAGATTGTGGGTACTCGTTAGAACCGCCTTGCCGAGGCGGTTCTAACGAGTACCCACAATCTATGTTTTTGAGCAGAAATAAAAAAAATAATGTATACCCCCGTAAACCCCGGTTTCACTATATAAAAGTGGGGTTTAAGGGGGTCAACATTATATAGGCGTGTTTTCGTGATGAATAGCTGCATTCGTATTCTTTCGTATTTGTCTCTTTCGTCCCAGTCCACTCTATTGCTGCTATCTTTTAAAACTTAACGCCGTAATTGATTATAAGAATCTTTTATGAATGTGAGACGCAGATGACTGAAAAATCCGTTCCCAGGATAACTCGGCATAACGAGGCTTGCCGTCTTAGTGCAAAAAGTATATTGTTCTTAATAACAACTTTTCTTTTGTTCTTGAAACTTTCCTGGAGGCAGCCAGAAAGTCGCCAAACTTTGTTTGAATGGCATTTTCAACTCTGTAGGTCGCCATTTTTGTTTTTAAATAAAGTCAAGAAAATCTAAGGCTGGTGACAACACAAATAAACAGCGATATTATTCAATAACTTGCAAATAGTTGATAAGTGTAATAATACAGAAACTATCATAGAAAGCAATCGTCAGTTTCTGTGTCGATTGTTTATAATCGACCCATAGTATACAAACGTCAAAATTCCCTAAAGGTAGTTGTCCACATGATTATCATTGACCAATGTAATCAAATCGCGCGTTAGACAAAATCCAGGTAATGGTTATTCATAGCTGCGGTGTTCTGGTCGCTGTGACATCAGAATGCCATTAATAGAGGGTTAGCTTTAAAACCTGGACTGGGACATTTGGGACATTGGCAAACAGTGCAATCCCAGATCAGACGCCGCGTTCTGCGGCGCCTGATCAGGATAGCACTGTTTGCTTAAACTACAGGAAGCTAAGACTTAAACGAAGCAGTCTTAAGTCTCCGTTCAGAACAATTTTCCAAGCCTACACTAAGAGACAATCGACCCACCAGTGCTCTCAATGCTTTGATTTAAATGTAGACAGAGCACCTATAGTTGAAGTAAATATTGGCTCTGAATCAGACCATAGTGATTACTGCATGACATTGTAATTAATATTCTTTTAACCCACTGTATACTGAATAGACTCTCCCATACTATATATTGGGTTGAACAGTGTAAGATAAATTGATATACATACAGTCGACTCTCGTTATCTCGAAGTCCAAGAGACCATCTGGAATACTTCGAGATATCCGTACCTCGACACAGATTTGCAGAATTGAGGAAAAAATATATCGAACAATCACATTTCACAAAGAATAAGTAATTTGACTCCTGAAGTCAGAGATATATTGAAAACATTGTGGAAATGAGGAGCAATTTCTCCTCTTTTCCACAATATTTTGTTACCTGTTGTTAGATTTCCATGTTTAAACAGGGAGCAGATTTGCACTTCGAAGTAAGCGGTTATTCGAGATAAACGAAGTCGAGATAACGAGAGTCGACTGTACTTACAGTCAATGGACATAATTATTCGCCACTTTGTGACGTTACCGTTCAAATTTATGTAATTCTACAGTTTCTTAAAACATTCTGCACAACATCTCGCAAAAGTAAAGTCACGTTTAAAACACAAGATAAACGGAAAACGCAATATTCAAATAAATTTGAGGGTTTTTGCCTTTTAGGCAATGGATATGTCACTATCAAAGTGGGCAAACATTCTCAAAATTTAAGGTTTCCGTTTGAATAATTGTTACGTCGTCAAACAAAGGACATGACACTTTTACTCCGATTTTAAAAAAGTGATGCATGAAAAGTCAGCTGTTTACAGACGTCTTAAAAATATGTTTATTAATTCTATCGATGTGCCTTTTTGGTATATTGTTGTTGTGCGGATTTTTATCGCTACCAGGCACCCGAGGCACATAGAAACAGCGGCGATTGTTATGTACATGTATTTGTACAGCCTTGCTTTCATGGTTCACCCATGCACACTTGGTGCCGCTGTCTGTCACCAAGCGCCGCGCTGTCCACTTTATACTCAACCCAGGGCACGTCGAGTATGAGCTAGGCGTCTTAATGGTCTGCGCTAACCACTAGGCCACCAAGCCCACTTTTGATTAATTTCTATTATCGTAGCCTTTATAATTACAGCGTAGGAATTTTTACAATAAATAAATAAATAAATAAATCGGCGACATCACAATGTGGCGAATTATTGTATCCACTGACTGTACATACAACATGTATCATTTAACTCATTTATGACTGAATAAACTCTCCCACACTATATATTGGAAAGGTCCAATTTTCATTTTAGGTATATCAGGCTATATGATGTAGATATTCTTAAAGAAAAATGGTTGGACTATTTGCAAACAGTAGAGACCCTGATCAGACGCCGCGTTCTGCGGCGTCTGATGTGGGTCTACCCTGTTTGCAAGTTACCCGTTTAGGGGTCTCCAGTCTGCTCTGGGTTAAACTTAATGTATCTCGTAAGGTGGTAACCCAACTTCGGTGTCTGAATATTATGTACTGTTTGAATTGTATGAGTTATTACGTTTTTAAAGACACGTGGCAAATTATTACCTACCTACTTACTACATCACGAAAACATACCTTTATAATTCTGACCCCCTTAAACCCCACTTTTATATAGTAAAACTGGGGTTTACAGGGGTAGACATTATTTTTCTTATTTCTGCTCAAAAACATAGATTGTGGGTACTCGTTAGAACCGCCTCGGCGAGGCGAGGCGGTTCTAACGAGTACCCACAATCTATGTTTTTGAACAAAAATATGAAAAATATCAGTATTTTTCATCGGAAAATTTTCATTTTTTGGTGGTCAGATTTTCAGTATATTTGAATAGGCATGTTTTCGTAATGAATATGCATTGATTCTGTAAACGTTAATTGAAGGCTTAGCCTTCTTGGATGCGCAGACGGATCAGGACCTTTTCTGTCTGCTAATCTCCAGCCACAGCTTTTAACCTGATATCTCTAGATGGCTCCATATTCCTAAAAAATAGATATTTTTATCCACAAAGGTATAATAAAATGATATATGGTAATAATACGATAAACAAAAATGGCATCTGACAGCCTGTAAAACTTCAATTAGTCTCTGATTTTGTAACTGATTCAAAAGTGATATGATTGTTTTTATCGTGTGTTGGCAACATTAATTTGGAGATGTGATAAAAAAAATCATTTCATTTCAAAAACGAGAGACTAACTGAAATTTTAAAGGCTGTCAGATGCCACAATTTATGATCATATTAATACCATATATTAATTAATGAAACCTTTCTTGGATAATAAATAGAGGATATTCAAATGTTTGGAGTGAATATGACTTTTATTTCACCGAGTGAAGTGAAAAAAATGTATATTTCATGAGTGCCGAAGGAAGAAAGAAATATACATTTTTTCATTTCACGAGATGAAATAAAAGTCATATTCACGACAAACATTTGAATTTTCTTTTTATTATATACATCACTTTCGACAGAAGAGATGCAAATCTTGCATTTGCAAGGGGAGTCTGACACGCAGTTTTATCCCTTGGCGGTGACATCTAAGAACCGCATAACAGCGGGAAACCTACTTCAGAAAGAAAATAGTCCCCGAAATATTTTAGCCTAAAAGCGTCTTTTTAAGGGATATTAGCAATAAAATCAACTGTATTTAGTTCAATTTAATAAAACAAGAGACATTTTAGGTATTGAACATGAATTTAGGTATTGAACATGCTTCCCTTTGACCATTAATGTAAATAAGAAAAAAAGTAATCCCAGATCTTATATTTTTCACTGCTCAGAGGAGTGAAAATATAAGTTTTATATTTTCACTAGTGAAAATATAACTTTTTCGAAATATGCATTTTATTTCATTAATAATATATACTTTGTATATAATAAAATCACTATTTTTGAGGAATATGGAGCCTTTAACCAACAACTGTAAAATAATTGACCGCAATATCAGAAAAGGTACATTCGAATACATGTACATGCGCCCAACGAAGACTCAGATCAGCCTGTGCATCCGCGCAGTATAATCATATATCGTTTTCATCCTTTGATTTCCAAAATCCGCCCAGTGAAAAATCTGATCAGACTGCGTGAACGCTCAGGCTGATTAGAATCTTCGCTGGGCACACATGCTCGCAGGTGCGTTTTCTTACGACGTTGTGTCTCTCGTTTCTTTTGACGTTTCCTTACCAACAACTGTAAAGATAATTATCTGCATAAAGACGGTTCGTATGGGTCGAGTCGTTAACCCTTGTCATGCTGAATAAATTAAAATGCCATGACCACAATTGATGTTCAGCCAATCAGTTTACTTGATCCAGCTTGTTGATACAGTCACATACCAAAAGACAAATAGTGCATTCACAGATCAGATGGCTTCAGAAGTCAACTAATCTGGATCTATACTGTTTGCAAAGGCAGGGCATAGCCGGGTTCAGCAGGACCAGGGTTAAGTAACATCAAAAAAAAAAAAAAAAAAAAAAAATAATAATAATAATCATTATTATGATAGTATAATCCTTAACATCAGAAAGAGTACCTCCGGGTATGTGCACCCAGCGAAAATTCTGATCAGACTGCGCATTCGCGCAGTCTGGTCAGAATCTTCCCTGGGCGCATTTTGGATAGCCAAGAGAGCAAAGTTTCTTCATGCGGACAAGGTAGACTCTAAGCAGACCGCGGGTGCGCAGGCTGATCTGTATCTTCGCTGGACGTACATATCCGAATGGTTGTTTCCTAAGGTTGAAGCTCAAATATGATAATAATCTCTGACCGTTCATCGGTGAAATTGCAAGTAATGCATATTTCATGGGCAGCGCCAAGCAAAAAGGTGTCTTCAAACTTGAGTAAAATGCAGATTCATACCGTACATGCGCAAAGTCTCATCCGGGCATTTGCTCTCCATTGAGGCAGTCTGTAGTGTCCAATGATTCTGTTAGCAGGCAACGACGGCCCTGATCAGACTGCGCGGATGCGCAGGCTGATCTGGGCCGTCGCTGTCCGCATATGTCCGCATATGTCCGAAGACACGGTTTCGCATGGCATGGCCCTTGTGATATATTATTTATTGAAAATAATGTATCATTTAATGCATATTTTTTGTGTTAAAGATAAGATCAAGTCATCAAAAAATACATAGTTGAAGGCATCGTCCCACGACGGTATTTCTGTTGCATCTGTTGCAGTCTTTTTTTTTTTTTTTTTTTTTTTTCATTATTATTTTTTTTTTTCGTCCTATTTTTGATTAACATTAAGGCTGTACTTAAATCATAGTAAAATAGTAATCTGTTCTATTTAAGGGAAGGTAATTCTTCCGAAGGTAATTTGATGTCGTAATGCAAAATAGGTCTTGGGACCAGAAGTTGTTACTTTCTGTTTTCAATTAAACACTTTTCAGCAAAAGTGTTAATGTTCCTTAACCTTAATCCAGTGCTTTGTGGATTCCGTGAGTGTTGTATTTTCTGAATATCTTCACACATGTTTATCCCCAGTCTTCAACGGTGGGGATATTGTGAACGTCGCCGTCCGTCCGTCACGCTATCGCCTCCTAAACCACTGGGCGGAATTTAACCAAACTTGCTTTCTGACTTCCCCGCGTGGTAAGGGTGTGCAAGAGCAATATTATTTTTCCGTCCTCCCGTCCGTCCGTCTGTCCATCCATCCATCAATCTGTCCGTCACGCTCTTCTTAAAGTACTGGGCGGAATTTAACTAAACTTGCTACACGAGTTCCCCACGTGGTAAGGGTGTGCGAGAGCAACATTACTTTTCAGTATTTCTGTTCTTTCGTCACGCTATTAGCAATATTAGCATCGACGGTAGGGATTTTGCGATGGCGTGCCATCGACTGCGCAGTTAAGTTTAACCTTTAAATTGCTAAGCAAACTTGGAGCGGATATCATTCCATATCTTTTACTATCTTTCAGAGAAAATAAGATTCAGCATTTCATGTGAACAGACACATAATTCGCATGAAATGTTTAGCCCTATGCTTCATTTTCTCTGACACACACGCACACGCAAACACACACACGCACGAACGCACACACACGCACGCACGCACGCACGCACCCACACACACACACACACACACACACACACAATTCAACTGCTGTCTGTTGCAGTTGTGATTAGCGCTTTAACGTTCAGCGTGCCGGGAAAAAATTCAGCAGAAGACATTTAGAAATATTTTTCTTATTTTTCCCTGAAAATAGGATCTGATATTACACGCAAATTGTCTCCAGAAGAGACAATTTGCATGAAATTTCAAATCCTACTTTCTGGGAAAAATATAAAAAATATCATGAATTTTCATCTGCTGAATCAGCAGAGAGAAGTAAATTTTAACCCTTAAAACGCCAAGAAAACCTGCATCTGAAAATGTCTGTTTTTGTCCTCTGCTGAATACTCTTGCAAACTTTTCAAGCGTATTTTTGCATACAGGCGAACAGTGTGGACCCTGATCAGACTGCTCCTAAAGGAGCAGTCTGATCTGGGTCCAAACTGTTTGCAGAAATGACTTTGACTTTTAAAATCACAAGCAGAAGACAAAGCAGACGACAATTGTTGTGATTGGCAGTTTAAGGGTTAAAGGTTGATATATTGAATATATATATATAAAAGATGATAACATCATATATAGTTTATTATCAATTAAATCAAGAATGTTATGGTTAAGATCAACGGGTAAGATATACCTAAAATAAAATCATCCACGTCATGAGATACATACGGAAAACGAAATCTTGCATTTGACAACATAGCTAAACAGTCAGACGAGGCTTTCCACTATTCATGCACAAAACATCGATACTGCAGAATATATTTGTAAACTACGGACCCGGACCCTGTCCAGAACCGCGTGAAATGAAACGGCTTTTATTAGGACGTTGTCGTTTGTATGTGCATGTAATATCTATTTTTGTTTTTTGTTTTCTTTCCGTGTTTTGTTACCATTTTTGTCCATACGTGTCACTAACATCGCTTCGTTTAAGTACCAAATAAAATGCACAAAGGTTCAAATGCCACCTTTTAAAAGTATTATTTGCTAAACCCATACATTTGTATCATGTTAAGTGGATGTTTACAGAGCACTAGTGTTGCCACTGATGATCGATTATAATCGCTCATCAGTCACTTTTGCCTCTATTGACTGATGATCGGAAAGATTTGTTATAGTTGACTAATCGGAAAATTCTATTTTTAGAAACATATTTTTCTCACGTTTTATTTTTATAGGTGAGTTATAAAGAAATGAAATTCAAAGCTGTTTATTTGGGACATTCTAGATTTTGTGGTCAATAAATGTGAAAATTTTGATAAAATAGCCTTAAAAAGTCAACCGAAAAGTACTGATATTTTTCTTACGTCTCTATGAAAACATTAGTTGTGGGTACTCATTAGAAGTGCCTCCGCGAGGCGCTTCTAATGAGTACCACAACATATGTTTTCATGGAGAAATAATAAAAATATTGTCTGGATACCCCTCTTATTGATCTGGAGCAATGAATAAGTACCTGGAAAAGGGGCTAAATTAAGAATGATTATATTTTCTACAAGTCTATTATTAATCGATGATCAGTCGGTTTTACAAAAACCGATGATCGATTATGGAATTTCGGCCGATTCCCAACACTCCAGAGCACAGCATCATACGAAGTACGCAGGCTGATAACAGTTATTGCTTAAAGTTGTATGGGTAGCCAAACATATAAGCGTTTATTCTTTAGACGGACGGTAGAGGCTCTGCTTAGTAGTGTGGGCACGCATGCTGAAATGAATCTCCGTTTTAGGAACTTCTTTGCCCAAGTTCTATCATTTTTTTGTAAGCAGTGTCATCGATAGGTATATGATATATATAACAAGACCAAATATTTAGACGTAAACGCCTAAGTACCGGCGCAAATTTTGTTCATGTTTACTTAGAGATATGGGACAAGGGTATACTAAAGTTTAGTAAAGTTTCAATGTAAAAGGTAAAAAAGCACAAAAATGTGATTCTTTAATGTATGCTTTATGAAATTTCTTCATCAAGCAATATGCGAATCCTAGTCATTTTGGGATCTCCACGAGATTTATTTTATACATTATTATTAAAAAAAATGCCAGAACTTAAATAAGTTTCCAGATCTTATATAGAAGCTTATTTTAGCATGCGTCGGATATGAATATGTTTGAACTTTTTAAGTCTATAAATGGGTCATTTGTTTTCAAAGTCCCAGTATATGAATGGAGTGAGCCTTCAGATTTTAGCATCAAACCTATAACAATTTCACCATTAGATACTCCCCTACCACCCGAGGCGCGAGTCTTAAACACGAACTTTGTTTATCATTTTTGTATGCTTATTCTTTACTCTTAACATTGAAATGCACATCACGGTATTATTTTGTTTCTGTCATAGTTGTCCCATATAGGACCTTTTAGTTAGACCCAAGTCTGCTACAGGAAAACCGGAAAATGAAATAAATCACCAACAACATAAATACAGAACAATAATAAACCACAACAAAAGAACCGACATGGAACGGTCATTTATAATCCTCGCCCTCAACTTTCATTGTATGTTCAAAACACTTATTCGTGTGGCTCGTTGAGCGGTCATCTAACTCAATGCGCAATTGTGCAATCCCGCAAGAACCTTAGCTAGTTGCTCATACGAGCATTCTCAGCAAACAACTAGGTCCTAGCCCCTCTGAGTGTCTAAATATGCGCATTCAAAGTTAGACATTACCGAAATCAACAAATTAATAGCTTGGATGAAAAGTCAGGCACTGGTGTTCCCGACAGATACAAACACTTAAATGCGTGGGTGAAATGTCACACACCGACGATCCCGGCAAATATAAAAATCCTTTGTGAGCTAATCGAATAGAGCGCAATTTGGTAAGTTTGAATATGCCTTCTAGGCATAACGGAATAAATATCATTCAAGAGAGACAATCAGATTAGGTGGAAAACATAACCTAATATGCAAATTTATAATGTAGGCTTTATTCCGTTATGAAACATAAGAAATAATCTAGAGGATGGGTGGGTCAGGGGGAGGAAGTGGAGATGGACTTCAGGTCATGTTCAAACTTACCAAACTGCGCTCTGCGTTAATCGAACACTCCACCATACATAAAAATCCAAAGCTATATTAAGAGACCGCGCGCCGGTCACTAAAGACTTGTGCATTTACTTGAAAACTCCTGGTGTCCGGTCAGCATCTATAGTCATTACTATGAACGTCAAAAAGATTGACTTTGGAAACAAAGAACACACTACGGATTAGAAAATGGGAGTCTCGGTTTAACTGAGATCCTTCATAAGCAATTACGAAGTTTGCAATACTGCTTACGCCCTCTAGCGTATACATGAGCAGAACTCCATTTTCAAATATACCATAATGGGCCCAATGATCCCAAAGGAAATGAAATATAATCTGCACTATGGTGATGTACGGGGGTGACGTTCTAGCGCCGCCACACGCCGGCACTAACACCAGCTGCAGTGTAGTAAAATAAACGTCAAAAAGATTGCCTTTGGAAAGAAAGAACACACTACGGATTAGAAAATGGGAGTCTCGGTTTTATTGAGACTCTTCATAAGCAGTAATGAATTTTGCATCACTGCTTTTACACCCTCTAGCGTATACATGAGCAGACTGGATTCCATACTGCAAAGAGTTTATGGCCATGCTGCGTGGCTACTCATCTTGGGCATCAAATTGTTGGTGCAGATGGGGTTTGGTCACTGCCCGCTGATCTACGCTCGGCTTTATACAACATAACCTCTTTATAACACTTTTGTTGGGATCCATAGCATAAACCGTGTTAGTTAAACAACCGTGTTATATCCAAACAAAATGTATAGATTATATTGAAAAATGACCATTTATGGTCATTTTTCAATATAATCTATACATTTTTGGGATCCATCTTTGAACCGCGTTATATCCAAAACCGTGTTATAACGAACCGTGTTATAAAGAAACTGTAGTGTACCTATACAAAAATCCCTCTTTACAACGACAGCAATTGTTCCCAAAGATGTTGGCATTAAAGTGAATTTGCTGTTGTACAAAATACTGAATGAGTAGATTGATATGTAGGAAAGGTCTTGTTTTGTTCTTATTTACTCATAAAACATATGTTTTAGATATTTGTTAGAATCGCCTCACAGGGGCGATTCTAACAAGTAACCAAAATATTTGCTTCTTTAAAGTTTTAAATACAATATTCTTGCATAATATGTGACTAATTGTTTCCTCTTAAGCGAAGGTTTCGTGACATTCAAATTGCCATTATAACGAATTTTGTCGTGTTGTATCGAGTGTTGGTACGAGGGCGTGTCAATAAATAACCAGCCTATCCCATTTCCGATTGACCGAGATGGTCACGATTTTCATGCTTTGTTTTAATATATGATTTATACATGGGTACAAAATTACACGAGTATCGAGTCTTTCTTTAATAAGATATTGAATGTCAAACATGGCTAGTGATGTAAAGGCATGCTTTTCATCTACAGCTGAGTACCGTGCTGTAATTCGGTACTTGTATTTAAAAGGTAACACAGGCAAGGAAATACACGGCGAGTTAGCCGATGTTTATGGGTCTTCTGCACCATCTTATGCTTAGGTTAAATTCTGGGTAGGGGAATTCAAACGCGGTAGAACGTCTTTAGAAGATGAAGCCAGGTCTGGACGCCCACTGGATGCCACCGACGAAGAAATGTGTAAGAAAGTTCGGGATCTGGTATACTCTGAATTCGGGTGGAAGAAATGGCGCAGGCATTAGGCATTTCACACGGTAGCGTTTCAACAATCTTACATGATCGTTTAGGTATGCGCAAGCTAACAGCCCGTTGGGTCCCTAATCCCTTAGCGATGAGCAAATGGCAACCAGAGCATCAGTATGCAGCTCCTTGTTGAAGCGTTTTAGGTCAAAAGATGATTTTCTTTTGCGTCTGGTGACTATAGATGAGACTTGGGTTCATTATTATGAGCCAGAGAATAAAGCTCAGAGTTGTCAGTGGGTAGGGCCTGGGTCCCCGAGGCCAAAGAAGTTCAAGACGCAACCATCTGCTGGCAAGGTGATGGCCACAGTATTTTGGTACGCAAAAGGCGTTATTATGTTGGACTTTTTTACCCAAGAGAAGTACAATAACTGGAGTGTACTATGCAAAATTGTTAGACCAGCTGAGAACCGCCATACGTGAAACAAACGCCGAGGTAAACTCTCTAAAGGTGTTTTGCTGCAACAGGACAACGCGAGAGTCCACACTTGCAAAGTTGCAATGGATGCTGTAGAGCGAAACGGGTATGAATTAATACCACATCCTGCCTATTCGCCTGACCCAGCTCCAAGCGACTTCTTCCTATTCCCAAACTTGAAAAAGGATATCCGTGGACTTCATTTCCGGTCTTATGAAGAAGTCGTGACGGCAGTTGAGGAGTGGGTCAATGGAAAGGACCCTGACTTTTTCAGTTCTGGGCTGATGGCACTTGAACACCTTTGGTCTAAGTGCATCACACTGGAGGGCAATTACATCGAAAAAGAAGAGGTGGATCTTAACCGGAAATAAGTTCGGCTGGTTACTTATTGACTCACCCTCGTGTAAAGAGGGATGTCTATACTTTGTAATGTGGTCATCTGCTCTACATATACAATCATATGCTCCAGATTTCTATTAACTGTAACAAAATGAGCCGATAGTCAGAAAATGTACCTTCAAATATCTGCGACCAGCGAATATTCAGAGCAGCTTGCGCATTCGCGCAGTCTGATCAGAATCTTCACTGGGCGCATTTTGGATAGCCAAGGATGCAAAGTTTCTTCATGCGTACAACGAAGACTCTGATCAGACTGCGCAGATACGCAGGCTGGTTTGAATCTTGGTTGGGCGCACATGTCCGAAGGTACGTTTTCTCAGATTGAGGCTGACTTATTTTTTCTAGTTTCACAAGCAATGTTTTGTATGCATGTAAATTCGGCTGTATGCCACCGCGTAAGTTGGTTTAAATCATCGGAGAATTACAGCCTGCTGGAAACATGAATTATTTATGTTTTATTCTAATCTACTCTCAACTACTTCTACTCTTTTCTAAACCTTACGTAAATACGCCCATTCAAATATATTAAAAATTTCACCACCAAAAACAAAGTTTTCGGATAAAAATTCTGATATTTTTCATATTTCTGCTCAAAACATAGATTGTGGGTACTCGTTAGAACCGCCTTGCCGAGGCGGTTCTAACGAGTACCCACAATCTATGTTTTTGAGTAGAAATAGAAAAATAATGCATACTTCTGTAAACACCAGTTTTACTAAATAAAAGTGGGGTTATAAGCGAGGGGGGTGGGGTCAAAATATTATATAGGTATGTTTTCGTGATGATACCACTTACAGCTTACGTCATAACGATGATGAAGATACTTGTTTTCGCCAGTAACTAAATTTTCGGAATCTTGCTAAACTAACTAAGATTTTATGAAATTCAGAATAAGGCATCAAATTTGCTGTCATATGGACTGTCTGTCTTTTGAAAACTCAGGCTTCTGAAAGGCACTGGCTATTTCGACAATCTGTGCAGATATTTAGTAACACTTGCAGCTGAAAGATAGTTTTTCGAAGTGTTTCCAGTAATCAGAATGTGCATGGAGATTTTTTTTTTCTGCAAGATACCTGAAGCAGTAAAATAGACATTTTTGTTGTACTAGGTGACTTTACCATAGAGCAGATTATATTTAATTTCCTTTGGGATCATTAGGCCCATTGTCGAATCTTTGAAAATGGAGTTCTGCTCATGTATACGCTAGAGGGCGTAAGCAGTGTTGCAAACTTCATTACTGCTTATGAAGAGTCTCAATAAAACCGAGACTCCCATTTTCTTATCTGTAGTGTGTTTTTTTGTTTCCAAAGGCAATCTTTTTGACGTCTATTTTAATGCACTTTACTCTTGTTATTTTGGCATAAATCCGAACAAATGATACAGTCGCAGCTATGTGCTTATCACCATGCTGATGACGTAGGTTGTCTCTATTGATTTACTAAGCTCCTGTTTTAATAATTAAATACATGCGTTCTTGAGGCCCTTCCAGGCGGGGTACCTGTTCCCTTGTTCCCTGAAAACAAAAATCGGCATTTTCCCTTGTTCCCCAAAATCAAAATCTTGATTTTCTATGTTCCCTATTCCCCAAAATTGCCTTTGTTCCCCTGTTCCCTTCAGTTTTAGACTTTTGTTCCCTTGTTCTCCTGACATAAATGGCTTATTTTCCTGTTCCCCGAAACCACTTGAATGGTCTCGCTCTTGTCATGTTCTCATTGTACAATTTATAACGGATGTATGCTACAAACATTGCTGGTATGTTTAATGCTGAATAAAGGTTTTTTACATCACGTAAACATGTCTATATAATTTTGATCCCCTTAAACGCCACTTTCATGTAGTAAAACTGGGGTTTAAAGGGGTATACATTATTTTCTGAATTTTGCTCAAAAACAAAGATTGTCGGTATCGTTAGAACCGCCTCATTGAGGCGGTTCTAACGAGTACCGACAAGCTATGTTTTGAGCAGAAATATGAAAAATAGAGTTTTTTTATCTGAAATTTTTTCAGGTTTTAGAGGTGAAATTTTCTATGTATTTGAATAGGCGTATTTTCGCAGCAAACTGATATCTCTCTATAGATTTAATATAAAATGTGGAGATGATAGGGGTATATAGACATCTACACTATTGAGACTTTTCAGAGGTTTAGCGGTTGTTTTTTTTTTTTTTTTTTTTTTTTTTTTGTTTAGTGTGTGTTTTATTTATTTATTTATTTTTTTTTTCAAATTTAAACCAGCTTTCAAACGTGTATATTAATTCTTGCAACCTTTATTTTTTTACTGCATAAGTCTTAACCATTTTTTCTCCTCATTTCTCATTTACTATATGGTGAAAATGTTTTGTCTGACGCATTCAAGTTTAGCAAGATTTTTATTTTGGTATAATTGTTTTCATCAAAACCATTTTGCGAGGTACTTCGTAATGAGTACCCACATTTTTTTGTGAACAACAATAACAACAAAAAAAATATTCATTTGGTACGGTTAAAATATTGACTTACTTTAAGCAATGACTTTTAAGTGTACGTTTTGATATAAAATGTGGAGCTGACAGGGGTACATGTTTTATTGAGAATTGAGGCAACTAAGGAAAATCTAGCTTTTAAGGACATAGATAATAATCAGCAATGTTTGATAAATATGAAAAATCTGTCACGAAAGGAGAGTGGTAATTTGGTAAAAAACGAGTTCCAAAGGAACGAGTTTTTGCCGAAAGAAAGATTTCTTTTACCGCTGCTCAAATTATAGATTGTGGGTACTCGTTAGAACCGCCTCGGCGAGGCGGTTCTAACGAGTACCCACAATTTATATTTTTGAGCAGAAATAAGAAAAAATAATTATATCCCTGTAAACTCCAGTTTTACTATATAAAAGTAGGGTTTAAGGGGGTCAAAATTATATAGACATGTTTTCGTGATCCACGCTCTTTAGTGACCGATGTTTGATATCAAGCAAAAACTGTTAATTATTCTATTTGTTAAATACCTTTTTATGCCCCCAACGTCGAAGAAGTTGGAGGGGCATATAGCTTCCGGGGCGTTCGTCCGTCCGTCTGTCCATCCGTTCGTCCGTTCGTCACGCTTTTTGATGCATAACATACGTTTTGAACCGTGCATGCTACTGTTTTGAAATTTCTTAGATGGATTCCTCATGAAAAAAGAGCTGAACATATTTTTTTCTTGACAGGATCATGCCCCTTTCCTGAGTTATAGTCGTTTGAATAAATATGGATAGTCTTGTTAGCAAATGATCGCTAAAAGTATTCAAGCTACGTAGAGCCATGAAACTTGATGAATAGACTGGTAGTGATAAGTAGACGGCATGATTAACTTTCAAATAAATTTTGAAAAATACTTCATGAATTATGGCCCTTTGTAATTTTGGGCATGTTTACATTGTCAGCAAAATATCTCAGAAACTGTTGGAGCTAGAGCCTTGAAACATGGTGAATTGATTGGTAATGATGAGTAGAAGACCTGATTAACTGTTGAATAAATTCTGAAAAATATTTCATGAGTAATGGCCCTTTGTAACTTTGGGTATTTTTCCTTTGTCAGCAAAATATCTCAAAAACTATTAATGCTAAAGCCTTGAAACTTAATGAATAGATTGGTAGTGCTAGGTAGATGGCCTGATTAACTTTTGAATGAATTCTGAAAAACACTTCATGAGTAATGGCCTTTTGTAATTTTGAGTAGTTTTACCTTGTCAGCAAAATATCTCAAAACTGTTGGACCTAGAGTCTTGAAACTTGGTGAATTGACTGGTAATGATGAGTAGGTGACCTGATTAACTTTGGAATAAATTCTGAAAAAAAAAACAACAACAACAACAACAAAAAAAAAAAAAAAAAAAAAAAAAAAAAATTTCATAAGTAATGGCCCTTTGTAAATTTTGGCCTGTTTCCCTTGTCAGCAAAATATCTCTAAAACTATTGAAGCTAGAGCCTTGAAATTTGGTGAATAGATTGGTGGTGATGAGCAGATGATCTGGTTAACGTTTGAATAACTTCTGAAAAATACTTCATGTGTTACGGCTCTTTGTATTTTTGGACATTTTTACCTTGTCAGCAAAATACCTCAAAAACTATTGGAGCTAGAGCTTTGAAACTTGGTCACTTGATTGGTAATGACGAGTAGATAACCTGGTTAACCTTTGAATAAATTCTGTAAAGTATTTCAAGAGTAATGGCCCTTTGTAAATTTGGGTATTTTCCCTTGTTAGCAAAATATCTCAAATACTGTTGGAGCTAGAGCCTGATAACTTGATAAATAGATTGGTAGTCATGAGAAAGAAGTTGGAGGGGCCTATTGCTTCTGGGCATGAGTAACGTCCCTTTGTAAATTTGGGCATTTTCCCTTGTCAGCAAAATATCTCAAAAACTGTTGGAGCTAGAGCCTCATAACTTGATAAATAGATTGGTATTGGTGAGAAAATGACCTGATCATCTGATTAACTTTTGAATAAATTCTAAAAAGATATTTCAAGAGTTATGGCCCTTTGTAGATTGATCCATTTTCACCTTGTATTATCTTTAGAGGAAAGCATATAGTTGGGGGCATAGAAACACAATTTCTAGTTTTTTTGTGTTTTTTTTGCTAGTACTTCTTGAAAGCGTTTGAATTTAAGCGAAAAAAACGATAAAAAATATAAGAAAATTGGGTTATCTAGTCTGTTCATTAGGACGTTGACGTTACTTCATGACGGAACGTCAACAGTTTGATGATGTTATGGAAACGTGTTTCATTTTGGTCGGGTCCCTTTGGGCAGCCGAGGACGTTAGTAGTATAGGGCGGCACTATGGGGACTAGTGCCGCCCTATACTACTGACGTTAAGATAAAATGCAATAACGCGGGAATTACATATCTGTTACGTATTCGTATTTGTGACATATGCACATTCTCAAAACAGTCTATGAAAACGGTGCCTACACCGTGAAACTGATATGGTATCGTCACACTGTGAATTATAGAAAATAACTGAGAAACCCCTATACATCACTGCTAGGTACATTTGTATATAATAATACTTTTCCGTCTCCATTATGCGTACCCGGCGAAGCAGATCATTGGATAAGATAATACAGCTAGATGTCATCAAACGATTTTTTTTATTTGTTATCTCGGTGTCCGTCTACTATATAGTCATTTAGACAAACTAAGGTTGTTGTTTATTTGAAAAAACTACTCAGAGACACAGACGCATTTCAGGGGAATTGATACATGTTTAAAAGAGATTTGGCTGTCCAAATTTATTTTGCTTCACTTCTGAAAAGGGGCCTACTCTAAAAGGAAAGAATTTGCTCCCTGTGGGAGCAAATTCTTTCCTTTTAGGGTAAGCCCCCCTTTTCAGAAAGACTTTGATGTTCCGGTAAACAAACAAAAAGTCGCAAAAAAAATTAAACAAAATGGCGGAAAAATTACGAATTAATTATTACGTTATTGCGACTGCAATAAATTTTACTTTATTTTAGGAATTGTCATTCTTCATGAACTCTATCAAAACAACACAGCACTAAGTAAGGAAATTTTATTCTGAAAACAAAATGGAGAATATAGATCATTTTCATATTACTGATTATTTTGTGTTTGCGGCTACACTCGTTGCGTCCTTGTCAATCGGACTGTTCTTCGCTTTTCGGAAGCGTAAAGGTTATAATTCCACGGACTATTTCTTCGGCGGAGGAAAGTTGAACGCATTTCCGGTGGCACTTTCGTTTGTTGTGACATTTCAGTCGTCACTGTTAATACTAGGAGACTCGGCGGAAGTCTACGGCTATGGTATGTTATTCGGTCTCAGAGTTCCTGGAATCATAATAGCGTATACCGTTGGCGGATTGATTGCAGTGCCAATATTTCGTCCTATGCGAATCACCAGCATTTATCAGTATTTCAATATGCGGTATGGTGCCAACGAGGTACGATTTCTTGCTGTTTTCGCAGGGTCGATGTTCATGGTAATGTACATGGCGACAATAACCCTGGGAACAAGCGTTGCATTATATTCTGTGATGGGAATCCCGCAATGGTTAACAATTATTGTTTACACTGTAATTACAGCTATTTACACATCCCTTGGAGGGTTTAAGGCTGTGATATGGACAGATGTCTTCCAGTTAGTTGTCATGGTGACTGGTATCCTAGCAACGTTGATAAAATCTACAATAGACGCTGGAGGACCATCAGCAGTTTCCGAATTGTCAAATGGTCGTTTGGACGTTGCAGACTTTCGTCTCGATCCCACAATACGCCTGACATTATGGTCAGTAATATTCGGATCTATTACACAATTCATGATAATCATATTTTCACAAATGGGTTTACAGCGTATTAATTCTACACCAGATCTTAAAACTGCGTACATCATGTTCGGTATTTCAACGCCAATATATTGTCTGTTTATTACATGTGTTTGTCTAGAAGGAGTAACAATATTTGCCTATTATTCGTCAATTGGCTGTGAGCCACTTGCGTCCGGAAGAATAACAAACATTAACGAAGTAGTTCCGACAGCCGTTCTAGATCTCTTTGGGCACATGCCGGGTTTTCCAGGCCTATTTATAGCATCACTATCTAGCGCAGCACTTAGCAGTCTGTCATCCTGTCTCACTGCTCTTAGCTCCATTACCTTTGAAGACATTATCAAGATAAGATATCGGCATATATCCGATCAAAATGCCACAAAGATTGCTAAAATTGTTGTTTTTGTGTATGGTGGTATGTCAATGGGAATTACGTTTCTGTTAACACTGATGTCTGGCGGTGTCACAGCGATCTTCCAGAGCTTTGTTGGTTCACTTGACGGACCTACATGTGGCATATTCATTCTATCAATTTTCTTTTTAAGATCAACATCTAGGGGAGTTATAATCGGAGCTGTGTCTGGAATGATAATTTCAATGGTGTTTAATCTCGGACAGACATTCTTATCAGCAGCGCCAAATGAATATCTTCCTCTTGGCCCCATAGATAAATGTTACGCCACAAACTCCAGTAACACGTCTTTACTTCTGTCGAATATTTCAACGGTTTCGACATATTACTGGCATACGGACTTGGCGGAAGAAGAGGTTTCAATTCCAAATTATTTCAACCGTTCAACCATATCCCCAGACACCACTAATGCCAACTCATCAGGACTTGATGCACTTAAAACAATTTTTGGAGTGTCATATATGTGGTTCTCTTTCATTGGATTTGTGGTAACTCTTTTTGTGGGAATATTTGCAAGTCTTTGTACAAAACCCACGCCGAAAGATAAGGTCGATTATATCTGTATGTTCCCACTTCCAGACAGGTTTTGTTCAATATTTCCTGAGGGATATTTTTATAGTAAGACACAACGGCTAGATGCAAAGAAAGAAGAAAGTGATGGACTTGTGGAGAACGACATCGACAAAGTAATGCTGGATGTATTTGAAAGGGACGATCCGATTAACATTTAGCTTTTACCACTCTCTGGCCAATTCAGCAGACGACAAATTGATGATATTTTTCTTATTCATTTTCCCAGAAAACAGAATTTGACGTTTCATGCAAATTGCCTCTATTGGAGACATCCTGGGAAAACTAGGAAACACATTTCAAAATGTCGGCTGCTGAAAATTTTACACAAAGTGCTAACTTTTCTCATGAGTGATGAAAAACCTTTTGTCTTAACTAACTATGCATCAACATTTTATTCAATTCATTGGTTTAACACAATTTTTGGCGTGTCATTCTTGTGGATTTCTGTCATGGCATTTCTGGTAACTCTTTTTGTGGGGATAATTGCAAGTCTTTGTACGAAACCCACACCGAAAGATAAAGTCGATTATATCTGTATGTTCCCACTTCCAGACAGGTTTTGTTCGATTTTCCCTGAGGGATATTTTTATAGTAAGACACAACGGCAAGAGGCAAAGAAGAAAGGAGAAACTGATGGACTTGTGGAGAAAGGTATTGCCAAAGTAATGCTGGATGTATTGGAAAGGACAAACCGATCAACATTAACTTTTACCACTCTCTGCCCAGTCAGCATTCTACGTAAATCTATATCGGGCCGTCATCGGCCCGTCAGGGTAGCTTTAGATTTACGTAGAATGCTAGCTGGGTGCCCAATTTAAGCAGACGATGAATCGATGATATTTTTCTTATTTTGCACAGTTTGCATGAAATGTCAAATCCTGTTTCCTGGGAAAAAGTAGGAAACACATTTTAACATGTCGTTTGTTGGAACTATTACACAGAGTGCTAATTTTTATCATGATTTTATGCAAAACCTTATGTCGTAACTAGCTATGCCTCAGTTTTATTCAATTCATTGGTTTAAAACATTTTTTTTTTTGCGTGTCATTCTTGTGGTTTTCTTCCATGGCATTTCTGGTAACTTTTTTGTGGGAATAATTTCAAATCTTTGTACGAAACCCACGAAGAAAGATAAGGTCGATTATATCTGTATGTTGGATGTCAAATCCTGCTTCCTGGAAAAAAAAGAAAAATATTTCAAAATGTACGTTGTCTCCCACCTTTGCCTATATGAGTTAGGCTTTTATCACATGGAGAAACTTCTGTCTCACATGACCCCTTCACAGGCCCGCTGGTTCTAGGAAGAATCCACTTAAAGGTTGGAGAAAAATAATCCATCATGAGCCAGTCCATGCAAATTACGGAAATCTCACCCTCGGGATAGGAATTTCAACCAGACTCGGCAAGGCTCGTCCCTGGTTGGAATTCCTACCCCTCGGATGAGATTTCCCTATCCTGCGTGGACACTCATGATGGATTCTCATAATCTAATATGACCACGCTGGTCCTCGGCAAGGCTCGTCCCTGGTTGAAATTCCTACCGCTCGTATGAGATTTCCCAAACCCTAAATGAACACTCATGATGGATTCTCATAATCTAACATAACAACGCTGGTCCTCGGCAAGCGTCGTCCCTGGTTGAAATTCCTAACACTCGTATGAGATTTCCCTATCCTGCATGGACACTCATGATGGATTCTCATTATTAAATATGACCACGCTGGTCCTCGGCAAGCCCCGTCCTTGGTTGAAATTTCTACCACTTGTATGAGATTTCCCTATCCTGCGTGGTCACGCATGATGGATTATTATATTTTCTTATAACAATTCCTTAATGCTGTGTTTGAAAAATTATGGTATGGAGAAAAGTATATAGTATAGGCGACACCCTATACTACTGAGAAAATAATGTTCGAAAATTAAGGGCATTTAGACGACATTGTCGCAGCTGTATATGTTTGGGAGTAACACTTCAATAACACCGATGACTCGTCTTACCTAGGCTGATATGAATTCAGTTTTGAGTCTCATTACGAAAACACTCCTATTCAAATATATAGAAAATTTCACCTCCAAAAACAGAAAATATTCAGATAAAAAACTCAGATATTTTTCAAATTTCTGCTCAAAACATAGATTGTGGTACTCGTTAGAACCGCCTCACCGAGGCGGTTCTAACGAGTACCCACAATCTATGTTTTTGAGCAGAAATAAGAAAAATAATGTATACCCCTGTAAACCCCAGTTTTACTATATAAAAGTGGGGTTTAAGGCGGTCAAAATTATATAGGTGTGTTTTCGTGATGGTACGAAATTCTTCCGATAGCTCAAGAAAACAAATATTTAGGGATATTTCAGGAAGTTTTCTTATTTTATTTGAAATCTGCGCAAATGTCTAAGCTACCGTTATGACCTTTTTTATGTTTCTGTCATCTTTCAGAAAGTTTTCTTTCCTCTTTTTTTTTGCTTGGAGCTTTCCTGAGGGGAAGATGATATGGCAAACTTTTTGTCATGATTCTATGCAAAACCTTTTATCATGATGACCTATGCATCAAAGTTTTATTCCATTCACACATGTAAAAAAAAAGAAAAATAAATAACAAAAAAAAGAAAGAAAAAAGAAAAAGAAAGAAAAAAAAAAAAAAAAGAAAGAAAAAAAAAAAAATAATAACAAAAAAAAAAAAAAAAATAACCAAAAAAATAACCAAAAAAATAACCAAAAAAAAGAAAAAGAAACAAAAAAATTAAACACACACACACACGCACGCACGCACGCGCGCGCGAAAATTTCAATTGACTACGGTTTGGTTTGTATGTTTATTTTTCTTCCTTAGCAAAACTGTATGAAATAAAAAATGTAAATTCGTAATGTACAGGAATTTGATAAGCCAGACAAAATTTTGCCCGTAAATTAAATTTTACTGTAAACATTTGAAAACAAAGCACAGAAACAGAAAATACAAAAGGTATCTGAATAAGTATAGTCAATTACAAATCAATTTTCCTTTAAAATATAAAACTTCAAGCGAAAAACGTCTTTCAGAAGACGAGGTTTTCATTTTTTTTTTCTTTTTCCCCATGGAAACATATGTTGAAGCGCCTTTATTTATCACACAAAAGAGGACAACGTAAAAAACATATTACAAATACGGATTACAGTATTAATGACTGCAAGTTGGATAGGATTTTTCATATCACAATGCAGATACAATATGCTTAACAAATAGGCAACGTCAAGCGAAAGAGTCCCTTCGAACATGCGCAAAATGCGTAAATTCAGATCATACTGCGCATGCACAAAGTATCATCCGGGCCCTTGCTCTCCATGAATACATTCTGTAGTATTCAATGATTCTATTAGCGGACAGTAAAGGCCCTGATCAGACTGATTCGCTGTCCGCAAATGGTCAGAGACACGGTTTCGCATAGGCCGGCCCAAATTATCATCGCTTGCGTGTTCCCTGCACTACATTCTGTTATGTTTTTATGTGTGAACTAGATGCGTTTAAGCCAGTGTTCAAGATAAGACATTATTTAAACACAGTGTGATCATACGTTTTCTTATTTCTCCACGAAAACATATGTTATGGGTACGGTTTAATTCTCATAAGAAGCCCCTCCGCGGCGAATCATATACTATATTTTTTTATCTTTTTTTTTTATTTTATTTTTTTATTATTTTTTTTCTTGTATACTGCCTACGCCCTCGCGGGTTCCTGGGAAGAAACCAGTATTAAGTAATGTGGATAAAGTGTCTCGCTTAAGGACACAACACTTGGTGCTCACTGGGATCGAACCCGCGGACTCTCGATCTTTAAACTGATACTTTACCACTGCATCTAAGCGCTCCTCAATTCGAAATGCCTTAGTGATGCAAATCTAATGCTGCCAAGACGAGGTGAATCTGATGAGTACACCCACAACAGTCGAACTTCAAAAGCTCGAACATATTTGGGACCATGGACATTTGTTCGAGATATAGGTAGTTCGAGCCACTGAGGGTTAATCATTGCTCCAAGTCAGGAAGTTAATGACGATCTACTCAAAAATGGTATGTTGCTTGTACTCATTAGAATCGCCTCGATGAGTTGTTTAAAAAAATACAGGGTGGTTGGCAAAGGAGCCTATTTTATCGGATAGGGATGAGAAAACAACAGTAAAAAAAAAAAAAAAAAAAAAACACATACACAGAAAGTGATAAAATTTGGCTGTGTTTTTGGAGAATATTTCGCTGATTGGCCTTGAATACGGACAGTTACGGACAACGAATATTTGTGATAAATTACATCCCTCCCCTGTCGGACAACCTGGATTAAAGGATTAGATTTTTATTCTGTAGGTTCTGAGGTGCTCTCTAATAGGGCTACACCTATAAAGGATTAGTTAACAATTGCAAATGTGGCGTAGGTGAATGAACAGCCCTATAAGAAAAGATTTTTATTCGGGATATATATAATATATATATATATATATATATATATATATATATATATATATATATATATATATATATATATATATATATATATATATATATATATATATATATATATATATATATATATATAGCACAGCCGCACAGTCTGATTAGGGTAGGTATATTCTATTGTAAGCGGACAGCGAAGGCACTGATGAGACTGATCTGGGCCTTCAGTGTTCTCATAAGCAGTGAAGGGACATTTTCACATGGCGCCGCCCGCCCCCTGCTATTAGAGCCGCAACGTCAGAAAGCGTACATTTGGACATATGTGCCCAGCGAATATTCAGATCAGCGTGCATATTCGCGCACGCTGATCGGATTCTTCCCTCGGGCTCAGTTTGGATAGCCAAGGATGCAAAGTTTATTCATGCGGACAGCGAAGACTCTGATCAGACTGCGCGGATCTGAGTCTTCGTTGGGCGCACATGTAAGAAGGTACGTTTTCTGACGTAGAGACACATTTAATGGTCGTTACAGCGAATTAGAAATTATAAAGAAACTGCACGAGACCATCTATCGTAAAATGTTGCATACCCAACTTTTCTTTTTACTGAAAGCAAAATTCGATCGTATGTCTCACCTCAACCTTGAGAGAACCACCCGTATAAATTATACAAGATAGTGGTTAACAAGAACCCAGCAAACACACAACGTTGCAACAACGTCGCTGCAACGTCATAACGTTGCAGAGACGTTGAATCGATGTTTCTGTGACGTTGTGTGTTTGCTGGGATGTGTCTTTAAAAAAGACAGCTCCCAGCAAACACACAATGTCCTTACAACGTCGTGACGTTGCAGCGACATTGTAACGACGTTGTTTCGACGTTGTGCGTTTACTGGGCTGCCAAAAGTAACAGACACTGTTTTCATTTTTGAATTCCGGCTCGTGTGTAAATGTTTTCGTTAAAATGTATCATTAAACGTTTACCTTAGCAAAAAACAAAAGCGAGTCTTTTTACAGTCATACAGAGTTAATTAAAACAGAAAATTTCCAGTCACAGCTTGTTTCGTATAAGAGACTGAATGGCATTTTGCCTTTCACAAATGCCTTGCACAAACGTCTATGAGTAAAGTATCTCATTATTTATTCCGAGCTCCCCATCAAACGGCGTCAAACCTATCTTGAACTTTTACCCGTTTCAAATTTAAATTTAACACTATATTTGAAGACGAAACATGCTCTAATGTTGCTTAATATCTTTTTATCGACTGAATGCATAAAGATGAAAAAACTCTAATCACCATTGTCCAAACTGCATTGCAAATAATGATTCAGATCCCTTCTTTGTTTCTTTTGATGAAATTTTCTTGCTCTTAAATAGAATCACTTGCAAAATTTTCATCAGCTTTTTCTTAACCATGACACAAAGATTTATGTGAATATATAAAATCTGATGACAGATCAAAAGTGACTACTACCTGTATTCAGTGATCTTCCGCTATGAAGATCACCTTTGGCTGTCAAAAGTGGTCTTAAAGACCACTTTTGGACAGTCTCAATGGAGGTCTTATTAAATGGACATAGGTTTAGAATATTAAGGAAGAAATAACTAAAGCTTCGAAAATACGGTTCTCAATACCGTAACAGTCTTTTGCTGAACCCGGATATACCCTGCCTTTGCAAACAGTGTAGATCCAGATCAGTTGGCTTTTACATTAACAATCTGGATCAAGGAATCTGATTGGCTGACAGTCAGAAGTGGGCTTGGCATCTTAATTTATTCAGCATTGCAAGGGTTAATTTTAGGTGGTCGTAATAGCGGAATTATTCTGTACTCATTTCAGCGGCTACTCTCCTTTCGAAATTTTCGTTAATAGCCCGACGCTTTACACAGAAAGGTAAATGCAAACTTCTGCAACGATTTAATGCAAAACCTTTTGTCGTAACTACTTACGTATACGCGCAAAGATCTATTCTGTTCAGTGGTTGAAAAGATCGAATGTTTTAAGTTTTTCCTCGCAATCAACAGGATTGGTAAATTAAAGGCAGGTTTTCAACAAGTTTCACTTGTTTAAGTTTTACGAAATTTTCCGAATATTGTCATGAAATGTCAGTAATTAAAACCCGCAATGGAAAGTTTTTTCTTTGATAAAAATTCCAAACGAGAACTATCTTTAAGTATAAACGCCGTAAGTGAAATGGAAGAGAGTTCTGTAATGAGGGAACGTTAGTGATGTACAGGGTAAGATTCATAGACTGTGCCTAAATTAACATTGGCTTTCCCTGCACTAGTACATTTTATTACTGAATATCTTGCTAACTTGATTCTAAAGGCCTGGTTTTAACTCCTGGACTTCAGCCCTCTAGTTAGATTAATTTTACTAACCCATCTTCGTAGGCTGACACGCAGCGAAAACTAACGACTGCATTTGTAAAAACCTATACCATCATCACGGAAACATGCATTTATAATTTTAAACCCCTTAAATCCCAATTTTAAATATTAAAACTGGGGTTTACAGGGGTATACATTATTTTTCTTATTTCTGCTCAAAAACATAGATTGTGGGTACTCGTAAGAACCGCCTCTCGCGATTTCTGTTGTATGTGCTCATTAGAATCGACTCACTGAGGCAATTCAAACTCAACATACCACTGTGTTATAGAAGCTCGAAAGACATTCCTAAGTTATCCCCATTTGTCTGCATACCTGACTATGATTAGCCCTCAAGTGGCTCGAACTACCCATTCCAGACAAATATCCATGGTCCCTAAGATGTTCGAGGCATTGAAGTGCGACCGTATATGCATTTTGTTGTCTATTTTCCAACCACGTGTACCTCTTTTTAGAGGCACTTCTAATATTTCTCGTGTGTGCAGGAAAATTGTGAGAGTTTGAAGTTCAAATTCATGTGCTTTTTGTAACGCTCCTCGGTTATCAAATCGATAGACACTCGTTTACCCGGAAGTAAAAAAACAAACATCACGGTATATGATTACCGTACGCAAAATTGGATCATCTTTGAGCCGGTCACAAATCTTCTGAGCATAAATGTCGATTGACACAGATATTTATTTGTTAAAAAAAAAAAAAAAAAAAAAAAAGACATCACATATACATTCAGTTGGCCTGGCCTCATGCTATGAGTTTGTTTTCTAATCTACTCGTAACAAAGGCAAAATACTACTCCTTGACCATCTCAGCTACACATATCATCTCCCTAACCTAGCAGAAACCCATAAGTGATCGGTCAAATCAGAGAGAATATCGTTCCAAAAGACAAGTTTTTGTAAAGTATAAAACATTTTTATGGTGATTCAAAATCAGATAGACGGGAGCCAGTCTAACATTCAGCATTTCAGGTAAAAACAAGAATATATACCGTAGTGTTCCTAAGTATAGGGACAACCAGGCCCTTGCACACAATGTAGACCCAGATCAGACGCCGCAGAATGCGGCGTCTGATCAGGGTCTATATTGTTTGCCACTCATCTAGCAGTTTTAGGCAAATCAACAGGTAGGAAAATGGACGTGTTGAAATTTTAAAACAAGTACCTCCATTTGTCTACTGACTCGGCGCAATAACTAACTCTCAGTAGCTAGAACTACACATGTCTAGTACAAATTTCCCTGGTCCTAAAGATATTCGAGCCATTGAAATTCGACTGGATACTTAGTCTGATCTGAATGTTAGCTGCCAGCCTGAAGTGACCTTTTGCCCTCTCATATCCGTACTGTACCTGATCCACCGTCCCGACCTCAGCCCAGCCCAGCCCAGCCCAGCCCAGCAAAGCCCAGCCCAGCCCATCTCCATCGGTTTAAGCAGAACTCTATCACGAAAACATGCGTATATGATGTTGACCCCATTAAACCCCACTTTTATACTGTAAAACTTGGGTTTACAGGGGTATACATTTTTTTCTTATTTCTGCTCAAAAACAGATCGCAGAGGGGGTTCTAACGAGTACCAACAATCTATGTTTTGAGCAGCAATATGAAAAATATCTGAATTTTTGTCTGAAAATTTTCATATTTTTGTGGTAAAATTTTCAGTATATTTGAATAGGCTTATTTTCGTAATGGCTTTTCCAGGATATCATAATTGACTCAACGGTCCAAAGAATAATAGCAAATAAAAGCATATGCCGACCGAAAAGTCCCAGACCTTCGTGATAGGTTTTGACCCATTAAAGACTGAATAAACTCTTCCACACTATACATTCGAAGAGTCCATTTTCGACTTTACGCGTGTCAGGCTGTGTTATATAGATATTCCTAAAGAAAAATGGTTGAACTATTTGCAAACAGTGGAGACCCTGATCAGACGCCGCGTTCTGCACTGTTTTACCGGTCACCCGTTTAGGGGTCTCTAGTCTTCAATGGGTTCAGACGTTAACCCTTAAAGCGCCAATCACAACTATTACCATCTGTTTTGTCATCTGCTTGTGATTTTAAAAGTCATTTTTGTAAACAGTGTGGACCCAGATCAGACTGCTCCTAAAGGAGCAGTCTGATCAGGGTCCACACTGTTTGCCTGTATGCAAAAATAGGTTTGAAAAGTCTGCAAGAATATTCAGCAGACGACATAAACAGACGACATTTTCAGATGCAGTTTTTCTTGGCGCTTCAAGAGTTAACACTTTGCGTACAGTGACCATACACACCTGTTACCAGATTTCTACACAAAAGAAATTGACACGTAAAACGGATATGGAGATATACAGTTACGTAAAGGACAAGAATGTTTATTTGCAATGTTATTTATACACGCACCGTCTACAGTCGAACTTAATCGCTCGTACATCTTCGGGACCACAGAAGTTTCTTCCAGGCAGGGGTAGGTGGAGCCACTGAGGGTTTATCAGAGCGCTAGGTCAGAAGGCAAATCGGGGACAATTTAGGTATGTCTTTTCGATCTTCTGTAGGCTAGACTTTAGAATCTGCACCAGTTACTGACTTCAAGTGAGTCTGGACATCCACTGACTGCATGAAGAGTTAGGGATTAAAAGTCATGGCTAGTTCACAGATGGTTAGGGTTATGTTAGTATTAGCGTACCTATAACTGGAATCTTTACAGACAATATTAGGGTAAGATTAAGTGCGGACAGATTCTAAAGGTGTATATTTGTCGTAAGTATCCGAATAGACATGACTGAGCAAGCCATGTAGATTCAGATTGTACATGGCGTTCTGTAGCGTTGGCAAGGGTACTTAATAATGTCTACCACACGTCCAACAGTTTTTAGACACATTGACAGGTGTGAAATGGACGTAAAAAACTAGGACAAGTATGTTAGAGAGTTAAAATGTGTGAATAATGATGATAGTTAGTGTTTACGGGACGTAAAACACTAACTGATCATCATTTTTTAGACATTTTAATTCCCGAACATACTTTTCCTTGTTTTTTTTTGTTTTTTTTTTGTTTTTTTTTTCAACATTAAGCCATATTGGGAGGATGGAAGGGTAACAATGAAAGGGTCTGGGCTAAAAAGCGCGGTACATTTATAAGCTGATTTCCACCTTTTGCGGGATTCGAACCCGGGAAGTTGTGATCCGAAGTCGAGAGCGCTAACCAGCCGGCCACCCGGAAGACCCAGATGTCCGAATATTTAAGGTAAATAGTGTAGGTCCAATTAACCCTTTCACCCCTGAGTTTCTAAACTGCACTCATCAGTCTCCGAGCCGGCCTCGGTGGCTCAGTTGGATGCGCCGTTCGACTGGAGACCAGGAGGTCGCGGGTTCAACCCCCGCCGAGGTCGGCAACATTCTTTCGTGGAGATTGATCATGAAATATTTTCTACGGTCATTCTCTCCCTTCCGCTGATTCAAGAAGGGCAGTTGTCAGTTTCTGGCGTAAAAAATGTGCACAATATTGGTTAACCGCTTAGAGGACTAAGCCTGCCCAGTAAACGTGTGGTTAGGTAAACTGACCGCGCTCGATATGATCCCATTGGGTTGACTGGGCCGTAAAACCCAAACACAAACAAAATCATCAGTCTCCGAATCTGGACACATCCATTTATGCAAATAGAAGGTTCACTCAAAAATAAATGAAGAATGACAAATAGTGTAGATCCTGATGAGACAGTCCATAATGAGCCGTCTCATCTGGATCAGCACTGTTTGCAAATGTGTCAGTGTTGGTATGCAATAATGAGGCCCTCCCAGGAGATCTATGTTCCCTTGTTCCCTAAACATAATCGGCCTTGTTCCCCTATTCCCTAAAAGTGTTTTTCAAACCTTCCATGTTCCCTCGAAATTAATCGGCCTTGTTCCCTAAGTGATTTTCAAATTTTCCATGTTCCCTGTTCCCCAAAATTAGTTTCGTTCCTTGTTCCCTGGAAATAAATTTGCATATGCATGTTCCCTTGTTCCCTAAAACCCTTGAAAGGTTTCAGGGATGAAAGGTTAAAGGAGGATCACAAGGTTTGTACATTCATTTTTTGCACCGAATCATAGCACATTATAACAACCTTCTACTTGACAATTATAACTGGTCCATTTATTGAGACTTTTTGTGTACGCCCATGGTGTAGTGCCTCTTTGAGTTTGTCATTGCCCCAGAAGGTATTTTCAAAATGTCCCCACGTACGTACGTACTGTACTGTACTCATCACGAAAGCATACTTCTATAATATTGACCCCCATAAACCCCACTTTTATATAGTAAAACTGGGGTTTACAGGAGTATACATTTTTTTTTTCTTATTTCTGCTCAAAAACAGATTGAGGGTATTCGTTAGAACCGCCTCGCCGAGGCGGATTCTAACGAGTAACCCACAATCTATGTTTCTAGCAGAAATAGGAAAAAATATCAGAAATTTTATCTGAAAACTTTCAGGTTTTGGTGGTGAAATTGTCAATGTATTTGAATAGGTGGGTTTTAGTAATGTATAGTGTAGTTTATATTTTAGGTCCTTGGTGATCATTGAGCCCATTCCAGATTTTTTTTTTTTTTATTTCAATTTGTACGGGGTCATTGGTGAGGCCTAATTGGCCGAAACAAACTTTTTTTTAACCCAGAATTCTTGACAGCCTGTTTAAGTTTGAAGAATGTGTTTCATGGCCTCATAGAAACTGTCGGATAAATATGCTGATGCGCGTAGCGTGGTAAACACTGTTTGTGTCCCCGCAACTGGCCTCGTATATTGCGTCAACATTAAACTGAGACACAATAGCCATTTTTGACTGGTAAGTTTCCGTGAAATTTTGTGCAGGAGTATGATATCCTCTTGTAACAGCCGGTCACATGGTCCAATCAAATTTGAGTTGTTTTTAAGTTCTTAAACGATCGTAATGCATGGAAGGTTCGGCGTTTCATCGAAGTCAATCGTGCTTCACGATCTTTTATGAACTTGAAAAATAACTCAAATTTGATTGGATCATGTGACCCGCTGTTACAAGAAGATATCACACTCCTGCACAAAATTTCATGGACATTTCACGAAACATACCAGTCGAATATGGCTATCATATTCCGTGATCATCGATTTTCGAATGACAATGCATTGTGGTAAACCATTACACCATAGTCTTGCGGAACAATCATGAGGGTCAGGAGTGGGGTAACCAATACCTTAGCTCCCCAGTCAGTAACCGACAAAGCTGTTTTCACAAAAATTAGTGTAGTTTGGATTGTTTGAGCTGAATCATAAAATCACACATCACAAAAGTCAGCAGCCACCTAAATGTAAGGCCACAAATCAGCAGTCAATAAAAATTAGGCCATTAATAGGCAGTCAATAAACCCCATCGATGCCATCCTGCTAAACATAAAATTCGATCGTAGTTAATACCGGGAACCTACGAAGACGTTGGCGAAAACTGTTTGTCTCAGTTTAATTTTGTCGCACAAAACTAGTCTGTTGCTCTATTTATTAATCGTGTGCAAAGTGCAACCTGATACGAAAAAGCTTTGTATTGATTTTTAACGCTTGACACTCTGGATAAAATTTTCAGCAGACGACATTTTCAGATATTTTCTTATTTTCCACAGAAAACAGGTTTTTGACATTTCATGCACAATTTGCTCGAAATGCCAAATGTTGTGGTTTTCTGGGAAAAATAAGAAAAAATATCATCAATTTGTGTCTCTGCTGAATTAGCCCAGAGAGTGGTGAAGGTTATCTGCACAGAATATTGTATTTCAAGGCGGCGAGTAATTGACAAATAATGCATGCAGGTAGTATTTATTATCTTTTTACATACTTATTTATTTATTTTACCACATTCTGAAAACATTATAACGTCATTTACTTCAATTTTCTAATTGGATATACCATATTTAACCTGAGAATTAGTTTAGCGTTTTTTCGACTCTTCCACGAAGTCAAGCATCGCGATCATCCATCTAGGTACTAACCAGACAGACAGAAAGACAGACAGTACTTTATTCAAGAATAACAACTCAGGCCACACGAGGTGGCATATGAGAAAAAGTGTAATGTTACATATACTGAATAGGTGAAGAACAATGGCAAATAAAACTATTTCATATGCAACGACTGATAATGATTTAACTTGGTTCCAATTACTGACATGCATCTTGAACACGAACATGTAAACAAACTGGAGTGTACATTAGAGTACAGAGTGGAAAACCAGTCAGATTCGGTCTGTCCATACTTTCAGTGGTTCTCCAGGCTAGCTGAAAAAAAGACTATAATTATACTTATATTTAAGTTTCGATGCTATAAAAAAGACATTCTATATGACACAGTAATAGTCAAGATTTTTTAGAGATACGAGGGGCTGATTAAATTTCAGACTTCAAACTGTTATAAAACAATCAGTAAAATTTTAGTTTAAGTTACTCTACATCACGAAAACATGCCTATATAATTGTGACCCCTGCAAACCCCACTTTTATATAGTAAAACTGGGGTTTACAGGGGTATACATTATTTTTCTTATTTCTGCTCAAAACATAGATTGTGGGTACTCGTTAGAACCGCCTCGGCGAGGCGGTTCTAACGAGTACCCACAATCTATGTGTTGAGCAGAAACGTGAAAAATATCAGAATTTTTTATCTGAAAATTTTCATTTTTTTTTGTGGTAAAAAAATTCAGTATATTTGAATAGGCATGTTTTCGTAATGATATATTTTATTAAATTTTGTATATTATGGTCGTAAGCAATATCAGAACTCAATAAATGCATATATGGACGGGATAAACTATGGTGTGTTACTATGTACTGGTACATCAAGAAAACATGCCTATATAACGTTAATCCCCTTAAACCCCACATTTATAAGTAAAACTGGGGTTTACAGGGGTATACATTATTTTTCTTATTACTGCTCAAAACATAGATTGTGGGTACTTGTTAGAACCGCCTCGGCGAGGCGGTTCCAACGAGTACTCACAGTATATGTTTTGAGCAGAATATGAAAAAATATCAGAATTTTTATCTGAAACATAGATTGTGGGTACTTGTTAGAACCGCCTCGGCGAGGCGGTTCCAACGAGTACTCACAGTATATGTTTTGAGCAGAAATATGAAAAATATCAGAATTTTTATCTGAAAAGTTTTCATTTTTTGGTGGTAAAATTTTCAGTATATTTGAATAGGCTTGTTTTCGTAAGGAGGCCCAGGAATGAGTGGACTAATCGATGTCCAAATAGCTCTCCCAGGCCCCAGTTCACCATACCGTGCACACGTTAAAAAACGACACAGGTACGACTCTGTCATAGACTGGCTCCAGTCTCTAGTGACAAAATATTTTTTCTTATAATTTGTTTAATAATCCACTAAAATAAAACCAAAGTAATATCATTACTATAAAGGCTGGTCACTAGTAACCAGCCTTAATAGTCATGATATTACTTTGGGGTTTTTTTTTGGTGGATTATTGAATAGATTATAAGAAAAAAATATTTTGTCACCAGAGACTGGAGCCAGTCTAGACTCTGTCATAGCTCTCGATAAGAAGAGTATCCAGCTAAGATTCCCCTATCTCCCCAATGAGACACAGACCACAGACTGGGGACAGTAATGTCTTGGTGAGGCGTTCCTATGAGTAACACAAACATATTATTCCGCAGGGAGACAGGAAACCTATATACATTTGTTAATCGGGGATACATACCATATCCAAAGATATTCTCTGTTAATTAAGTTATGAAATTGATATACTACAATATTGTAAGAATGGGACAGTTTCAGATATATGACACTTCTCTGAAAAAGGTTTGCATTTTAATCAGAAAATGCTGATATGCAGCCTTGCTAACACATGCAAAATGTCGTTGATTGCAGACATGAAGTGGTTACAGAGAAGTATATACACATAGGATTAATTACTATTACCTGTCATAAGCGATCCCAAAAATGGACATGCAATAACATAAATGAATTCATAATGATCCTAACAAATTTCAAAACGTTATACCGAGAATAATTTTATTTGTGCATGCTTGTAAGCTTTTTCATTTAAATATATCTTTGGAAGAAGTATGTTTTCGTAACCCTGTTCTTTCTGTGGCAAAGGAGAAAGTAATGGAACTCATCCCCTGTATCATTTTTGTTGCATAAGGTACAGTTCCGCTCAGCGTGAAGTATGTTTTCCCTACTCCCTGTTTCAAATGGAAGTGTGTGATTTGCGGTTCTGAATTTAATAAGTAGAATGTATGAACTTTTAAGCAATGTTTTAATATAGGGCTCAAATTCTAAATTTTCTTTAAATAACTTATAATTTCTACCGTTTGATGACATAGCAGTTTTTGTATTCCTTTCCTGTATAAATAAATCGTTTAAAGTCTGTGTAATTGTAATATTTTTTTTCGCTGACAGCATTTCCAAGCAGTTTCATCCATAACCTTATCAGCCAAGCTTTGCTAAAATAAGTAAATGAGCAGTAGATTATTTTGTTTTTTAGACTTCAGAATTTCGGTTTATAGATATAGTGTCAATATATGGTCTGTAGTCATAAACCCTGCCTGATTCTCTCCCTAAATATTGTAGTGTTGCAAAAAAAGTTGTTAAATGGAAGCTAGAATTTAAAATGGCGGTGAACAGTTTTCCGAAACGGCTAAATATGGTTATAAGTCCGTAATTTTCTTAGAGTTTTGAATCGCCATTTTTTTATATATTGGTTTATTATACCTTCTAACCATGGCTCGGGAATAATTCCTGTTTCAAAAACAATATCTAAAATGAGACTGGGGGCATAATATGTGAGTATAATTATGAGGTATATATTATAAATTCATTAAATATTCTATCATTTGAAGAACTTTTTTTTATCATTTTAATGATTTTATGCATTTTGATAGTTCATCTTCTATTATATGAAAGTTTAATATTTCACTGGTTATAACTGAAAAGTGTTAAATACGTTACTTCAGAACCAAATGCATAAATTTGATTGCAAATTTGCATTTAATTTATTGATTTGTAATTTATCTCTCTCTCCTATTTTTATTTTTATAGGTTTTCTAAAATAAAAAAGTGTTGACTTTACCTTACATATTGCAATAGAAATAGATGGAAATATAAATATATAACTGAAATTATTTATTTATTCATTTCTAAAGTAAAAATAAGAACACTGCACAATTATTCCAAATTTGTCTCAAAACTCAAAATTTTAGCTTCCATCAAACTGAATCTGCAGATATTTGGTCTTGAGACTAAGAGTTTCTATAGGAAAGAACAAAAAAGGAATACTAAAAAAAATATTTATGAACGAAAGTACAACATAATGAAATTATATGGAAGAATAGCATTGCAAAATAAAATCCGTTTCAGTATTTAGTGGTCAAGTCATCATTTTAAATATAAATATTCCGTTTATAAATTTCCCAAGACACATATTTTGACATAAAGGAACTAATCTTACATAAGGAGCACTATATAATAAATCTGGTAGGAAATAACAACAATAATTGTATCCAAATTTTGTGATCAGTCGATGATAAATAGAACTTGTATTGCTAAAAATGTATGTGTGAAAGACGTGCTTCAACATTTTGCTTTTCCGGACAAAATGGATTTATTTATGATACTTTTTCAGCAATTATCTTTTTACGAAGCTACTAAAATAGTACTACTCGAATTCTAATGCTACTGGTATTTTGTATTTTGTAATGAATTGTTGGCAAACAAAACTTGTGTTACTGAAAATGTAAAAATAAAAATAGATACAACATGTACAGTGATTTTACACATTAGTAAAACAATACATTATTGAATATGCAGAAAGTTCTTAGACAATTTAGAATGTGGATTATAAGCATAAAGCTTCTCTTTTTCAATAAATAAATAAATACTATCTTACTAATTTTCTGTATTTGAATCAAAGATGCAGGTAAAAAAACTATTTGATGATAATTTAGCATATAGGCATATGTATCTGTATTTCTCCTTAAAACATGCTGTGGGTGTTCATTAGAAATGCCTTGGGGAGACGCTTCTAATGAATAACAAACAGATGTAAATTTCATGGAATAATGTGAAAAAAAGAATCATCAAATTATCCACCAAATTACCCACCTTATCTGCTACTCTGTCCTCATCATAAACTTTGTTGATATCAAATCTAATCAACTTATCAGGCCCATACCTGTAAGTGGCATGAGTCACCAAGGATTTCTTATCTCTCATCTGCTTAGAGACATTTGGTATTATGTGTTTAATACTTGATATTTTGGTGCTTTTCATGGCTTAACTTTAAATGGCGCAGGGTGCTAGATGAGCTGAAAATTTAGCATTATAACAATTGTCTGACTGGGATTCGTCTAAAAGGATCCTAGTGAGCAAATTTTCTTGAAGAATAAAACGGAATCCGTTTTATTCTTCAAGAAAATTTGCTCACTAGGATCCTTTTAGACGAATCCCAGTCAGACAATTGTTATAATGTTCCATTGGAATAGTTTTGATGAAGAAAATAGTAAAAATGCATAAATTCTTCATGTCCAAATCTTAAATTCTATTTTGTCGTAGATGATCATGTGATGTTTTGGGGCGATCCTCGTCAACTTTAATTCTACAAACTTCGGAAAATCGTAAAATCTTCATCTGATTACAGTCAAACCTGTGGATATTTCAAACGAGACCTCAGTGAGATGTCGGCGATTATCTGCCTCTACAACAAATGAAGTGTTTACAAAAACGTACACTTAAAACGTTATCGCGAAAATCCAATTTGAAAAAAAAAATCGGGTTTATCAGTTCGAAATCAACCTTCGAAAGCAACCTTTATCACTCTATGGGCTAATTCAGCAGACGACAAATTGATAATATTTTCTTATTTTCCCAGAAAACAAGAAATAAAATTTCAAAATGTCGTTTGCTGAAATTTTACCCAGAATGCTGAGCATTAACCGCCGAATTGTATAAATACTGATAAAATCAGATATTAGGTTATCAAATATATGATTGCTCTAGCGCCAATATTTATTCATGGATTCTAATATAACTTCTCACAAATGCTGGGTATGATCAAAATCTCGAGCAAGTTTGACTTTCAGGGTCTTGGGATCAAGGTCAAGGTTACTGTGGCTATTTTTAGAAAAAAACTTTATCATCGTTGTAGCGCCTATATTTATTGATGGATTTTTATACCCCCGGCATACGAAGTATATAGGGTGTATATATAGTTTAACTGCAAAATACATTAACCTATAGATAATGTGCTATTCTCTTCTGTTTTCACACCTTTCACAGAAAAACGACCTTTCAGTCGTCAAATTAAGTCTTAAACCAGTAGGTCCCTTAGGCAGTTACCTGTGTGACGTAACTCTTCCCGCTCAGTTGATCACGTGTCAGTTTCTTTTCTGTGGACAAAGAAAATCAACAAGGAGTTTTTACCTGTGAAAGAAATTCGGATTATTTCTTTTCCTCACGGTTAAATTTCTGTATCCTTGTGTTTCTTTTGTTTCTATATCACTCCTTTCACTATCTATATTATTATTTGAAATTTTCGGTTTTCGATTTCATGTATTTATTGACTGGCTTTTCTTGACATGCGTTTTCGCGACTCTCGCTTTTCGGCACGACGCTCGTGTGCGGTCGGTTCGGAAGTCGTGTTTTATATATCCAGAATATTAACTTGTTCTTTCGTTCCAGGTTCTTTAGCGATTACGAAATGATAAACCTGGACTTTTATTGGATATCTTGCAGAGATCTTCGACGGCGGAAGATTCCCATGGTGTAGAAGCTGATTGTAACGAACTTGTTAACCCTTGATGGGTTACACGACAATTCTTTACTGATGGGAGCCTCACCCCATATGGCTATACTGCCGGGGTAAGACCCATCAAGGTGGCAACTTTGGGTACTTAGTATCCGATAAAGTCTAAGTCCACCAGTCACCGGTCACCAGTCACTGGTCAACCAGTCACTGGTCATCCAATCACCGGTCAACCAGTCACCGGTCATCCAGTCACCGGTCAACCAGTCACCAGTCACCGGTCATCCAGTCACTGGTCAACCAGTCACCAGTCATCCAGTCACCGGTCAACCAGTCACCAGTCAACCAGGCACCAGTCAATCAGCTTCACCAGTCACCAGTCAACCAGGCACCAGGTAACCAGTCACCATCACCAGTCACCGGTCAACCAGTCACCGGTCAACCAGGCACCAGTCAACTAGTCTCCAGTCAATAATTTAATTATTTTCTGGAAAGACTTAGTTTTTTCTGACGTATTTCACCGGGCAAAATAGCCACGAATACTACTTTCCGGTCATTATGTCTAATTATTAGTAAATTTCACCGGGCAAATAGTATCGATTCTTATGCCCGGTCATTTTATCATATTATTTCTGATTTTTCACCAGGCAAGATTTATCAGATAGTGTCTGGTCAATTTTTGCCTAATAATTATTTTCTCACCGGGAAAAAGTTTCAAATAATTGTGCTCGGTCAATTTCTTATATATTTTTTTTTTCATCGGACTAGAGTTACGAATACTGCTGTCCGATCAATTTGTCAAATTATTAGTAATTTTCACCGGGCAACAGTTACGAATACTAATGTCCGGTCATTATGTCGGGTAATTAGTGCCAGAATAGTAGTCACTAATTCCCGAACAATCTATTATTGTCTGTTGAGATTTATACACAAGTCAAGTCAATGGATATAGGTTATAAAATGGTATACATAGTAACCTCTTTTGTAATAAAATTCTGTACAGTCTTTCCCGAATCAGACTAGAATTATAAATATTCCATTGACTTATTATAGGAGTGTAATTCTATTAATATTTTAAAATTAACTTGTTTTTCCCCTCTTTCATTCGCTAGAAAGAGGTTAACTTCCGATTCTAACGAAATTTCACCTGGCAGTAGTTTCGTAGACTAGTGCCAGGTCATTATGTCGGATTACTAGTGACCGAGTAGTAGTCACTAGTCCTCGAACAATCTATTTTTTTTCATTGAACACCATAGACATGTCTTGTCTTGGGTTATAGGTTATAGAATGACAGCGATGGGTTCTAATACCTAGTAGCCCTTTATATCGTTGAATTCTGTCCAGTCTTTTTTTAACTAGACTAAAAATTATATATATATATTATATATATATTCTTAGAAAATGAATTAAGAATCATCGGTTACGATCAAATTCTCAATTCATTGACTAAGTGTAAGATACTTTCATCTATATTTAAAATAACATATCTCTCTTTATTCCCTATAAAGAGATTAACTTCTGGAATTTCACCTTATTCGGCTCTAAGGCAAAGGTGAATTCTATAGAATTATCGTTATTTATAAGAAGAAAAATATACACGAAATCTAAAAATTTTTCTTCTTCCTTCCATATTTTTCTACATGCTCCCGATATGAATCAGCATGTAATCTAGGGAATAAGTTAGACAAGAAAGTAGCAATCGATCCTCTCTACTTTCTATTAATATTACATTCATAAGGTATCAGAAATCTATACGGATTAGATAACTGAATTAAGAGTTTATTTATTTATCTGTTACCTCTCTAGATTACAAAGATTAGAAACTCTATTTGAGGTACATATTTCCCCTTTTTTCTGTACATGGAAAATAGCTGATACGTTATGCTATGATTCCATATTATACTATATACTGATTAATTATATAAGAGTCTAGGCCAGTCGTGCTCTGTCTAAACTCTGCTATAATATAATAAATAAGAAGAAAATCTTATATTTAGGCATATATTATTCGATACGCTCTTTACTGTGCCTTTTTATTTTTCTTCTGGATCATTTAAGACTACGACAGTAATGTACCAGATAATTTGTCTCAGTTAGAATCTATTACGCTGAAGATTCTTCATCTGGGAATAATAATTTTTTCTATGATTACGATTGGAAATTATTTAAGAAGTTTTAAAACTTATAATCAACTAGACCTAATCTACGCATATTATAGGTCTACTTTATTTTTATTGAGGAATAATTTTGCTTCGACTACCTCTATACCTCTACTATTTCACTTATAACTAGAGTTCATGTCTATCTAAATTTCTCGCACTTTTGGTATAGACAATGGTTAAAGATTCAGTAAAGGCATTAATTTATTCAGTACGCGACTGATTATTATTGCCTAAAAACATATTATATATAATATTTTTCCATTTGATTATTTATTGGCTTTGTAACTGTTCAGAAACTGTCAAAGTCAATTATTTCTGTCCTCTAAACTTTCCGAAAGCTTAGATTATATTTATATATTTTAAATGCTTAGAGGGTAATTAACGATAATGTACCTCATAATAGCAGATATTATCATATTCAATTAATCATCCCTTTGTTCTACTCTGTACGTTGTAGCTTTAGACAATGGGGATAACATCTTTAATTTCGATTCGGTAAAGAAATAAGATACATTTCATTATCTCTTTACTCTTCTTTATGTTATATTAGTTAAAGGGATCAATAGTTCTTCTCGCTAAGAGTTCAAGTTCTGTTTGCGAGCAATGGAAAGATTAATATCTTAATTTCCAGTTCGCATTAAGAATGGTCCATACATAAATAAATATCCTTTTCGAATCTGGATATTTATACTTTACACACGATAAGTCATTTCTAGACGTTTCGATGATTATGAAATGCACTGTCTCAATTCATAATATAGAGTTTGTTCATATAATCTTCACAACATTGTAAGTGTCGCACTTACCCAGTCAGCATTCTACGTAAATCTATATCGGGCCGTCATCGGCCCGTCAGGGTAGCTGACGGGCCGATGACGACCCGATGTAGATTTACGTAGAATGCTAGCTGGGATACGTTTCTGGTTAGATCTTACTTTTGTGATACGTTTTTCGAACGTACTGGAAGTTTTCCGATTATACATTCGGTAAATAAACTTTCGATTAACATTCAGATTATTGTTAATATTTGGAGATAATATATAATACCGATATTTATATATCTATCTTCATTAATTATCTTTCTCAACTTGTTTTTAAGTTTAGACTGACATTCTCGTTACGTTCCAGGTCTAAATCTAACTAACATTATGGACCCGTCACTTTTTGTTACAGATAAAAATTTTCCTAAATAATTTTTAACAGTTTTTCTTAGTATTCAACACGTAACGACTACATGAATACTGGGAAATATTTTCAATTCTGCGCTTGTTAAACTAAGCTTAAAACAAGCTCTAATTTTTCAATGGATACTATCCTGTGACTCAGTTCAAGGAGACACATCCGTTTAGATCCCATTATCTTTATTTCAATCATACAAAATTTTGATGACTAAGAACTCATTTTCTACCTACGAATACAGAATAATAAGTCACTGTTGTTGTATATTTGGTTAAAGATTGAAAGTATTTTATCTTAAACCTATATACTTTTAATTAATAATTACCTATATTATTTCAAATTTATACATACTTTTACCCTTGCGTCAGGGATCGTTGTATAATACTATAATATATATATATTTCTTCCTGAATACATTTTCTAGCACGTATTTTGGTATTTCAGGAATTATCAATTATTTAGAAATAGGTTTTTACACTATTCATATTCAATTCTAAAATTTAATTGAATATTTATCTATAAAATTCCGGGCAGTAATTTTATAACTAGATATATTCTTAATTATTCCTTGCTTAATAAATTCGTTACGCTTAACTTTTTATTCATAGCAGGAATTTGTCCCGTAGTATGATTTTAATCTAGTATTCATTTATTTTTCTTACTATTCTTAAATATGCGTATAGAATAGTAATTCTATCTCTCATCTTATATATTAAGCGTTATAGAGATGATTAATCAGTACTTTTGTATAATCTTTCCTCAGAGATTATCACCCTATTACATTCTTTCTGAGTCCTTCTCTTTTTCTGAACATTTTGATTCGTCATTACAAAGTGGACTCTTAAAATTTTCTTGATTTCCATGATTTCCATGATTATTTACTCAGGAATACCTTTCATGGCAATCTTCTGGCATAGAAAGATTCTATCCAGTTATTTTCCTATTGCTTAATCTCAGCAATATGGTAAGATTTAGCCAAAATATGACTGTCTTACAGTTAGCTGTGATCAGCTTTATTCTTCCCTATTTTATTGTCTGTCAAACTCTACGTAATGATGTTGGCAGTTTCTCCTTTTATTATTATTTGTCCAGGACACGAAACGCCCTTTTATGTCCAATGACAAAAGTATTTATCAATGATTTAGATTGCCTTTTTTCCTCACAGCAGTCTTAGGCAATCTCTGTTTTATCTTATTGCTAGACTAAAAATTCGTTAATACAAATAGTCTAGCAATAGTTTAACCATTAATTTTGTGTATACCTTTTCTTCTGATGGATAACTGAGTTACAGTTAAGTTTACTCCATCTACTCAATTATTATCTCCCCTTCTTTTATTTTGATCAAAGGGGAATATTATACAACATTATGGTTGTTTCAAGTATATGGTCTGTTTATCTATAGGAAACTCTTCCGAGTAGACATTTCCTTATTTAAATCAAGCATCTAAATAGACTACTTATAGTCTAGGTTTTTGTTTGACAAAATTTGTTTCGAAAATATTATCATTTTTTTTTTTTTTTCATTTTTTCCCTAAGCTTACATTGCAATGGAATATTAAGGTTATGTCTCAATGACTCAAGTTTCTTTTTGGAGCCAATAGTTGTTTCCCAAAAAGAAAAAAAAAAATATATATAAGGTAGTTAGATCATAACACCTTAAAGATATGTTATATTGTGATAATTGTGAATCTAGATCATTCTTTCTATTAAATATAGAATTAGAATGTATCTGATTCCTTAGAGTTTCCCGAGTCTTAAACCAGAAGTGGTGGGATATTATTTATTGATGTTAGAATTAGGAGAGTTCCTCCCTCCTATTCTACAAATTCTAGCACATTATCTATAGGTTAATGTATTGTGCAGTTAAAATGAAGTTTTTTAAAAGTAAACATATTTTAACTATCAATACTTAACCTATGGATAATCAATTATCTCCCTCCTCCCACCCTCGCTTATCTCTCCTAATTGTGTCTATTGTTTTACACATAAAAGAAACTGACACGTGATCAATTGAGCGGGAAGAGTTACGTCACACAGGTAACTGCCTAAGGGACCTTCTGGTTTAAGACTTTATTTGACGACTGAAAGGTCGTTTTTCTGTGGAAGGTGTGAAAACAGAAGAGAATAGCACATTATCTATAGGATCTATAGGTTAAGTATTGATAGTTAAAATATGTTTTACTTTTAATAAACTTCATTTTTCGTCTTTTCCGTAACAATGTTTGTCCGTGTGTATGTGTTAACTTATTTTTCCGTCAAAGATTTCTCAGGAACTACTGCACCTAGGATTTTGAAACTTGATACAAACATTGGATATGACACGTTGTATTCTGTAAAAGAGAATCAGCATCCTAATGCTTAGCATTCCCTTTATTTGTCCATTTTTCTTCCTCTCCATTAAAATTTTTCATCAAAGATTTCTCAGGAAATACTGCACCTAGGATTTTAAAATTTTGTACCAACATTGGGTATGACTACTTGTATCGCTTAAGGGAGAATCAGCATCCTTATGCTTATCTTTCCCTATTTTTGTATATTTTTCTTTTCCTCCAATAAAATTTTTCGTCACACATATCTCAGCTCCTATGAGAACCAGAGTCTTCAAATTTTGTATACACCTAGACAAGATTGAATCTTATTGTGTAAAAGAAACCCACAATGCTGAAATTTATTTTGCCTTCTTTTTACCTTTTTTCCCTTATTCCATCTCTCACTCCAATGTAATGCTTAGGGAAATTTGTGTCAATAGTTTCTCAGGAACTACTGCACCTAGCATTTTAAATTTTGGTACAAACATAGGATACGACTACTTGCATCGTGTAAGAGAGACTCAGCGTCCTCACCCTTCTCATTCCCTTTATTTGTCTGTTTTTCTTTTTCTCCATTAACATTTTTTGTCAAAGATTTCTTAGGAACTACCTCACCTAGGATTTTATTATTTTGTTCAAACATTGAGTATGGCTTGTTGTATCGTGTAAGAGAGAATCAGTATTCTCATGCCTATCGTTCCCTTTATTTTTTCAGTTTTCCTATTTTCCATTTTATTTTTATTATTATTTTTTTTCGTCACGGATTTTCAGCTCCTATGAGAGCCAAAGTCTTCAAATTTTGTATACACCTACATAGGGTTGAAGAATATTGTGTAAAAGAAAAACACGATGCTGAAATTTATTTTGCACTTTTCTTTTTAACATTTTTCACTTTTTTCCCTCTCTCACTCCAACGTAATGCATAGGAAAATTTGTGTCAAAGGTTTCTTAGGAACTACTGCACCTAGGATTTTGACATTTCGTACAAACAACGGATATGACTACATTTATTGTGTAAGAGGGAATCAGCATCCTCACGGTCATCATTCCTATTATTTGTCCATTTTTTTTTTCTTTTTCTTCAGTAACATTTTTGTTAGAGATTTCTCAGGAACTACTGCAACTAAGATTTTGAAATTTGGTACAAACACTGGGTTTGACTAGTTGTACTGTGTAAGAGAATCAGCATCCTTATGCTTTCATTCTCTTTATTGTTCCATTTTTCCTTCTTTGTCATACAAATCGAGCATAGAGTTTTCACCTGCTATAAGAGCCAGCGTCTTTACATTTTATATAAACCCTGACGAAGGTGAAGTACATGTTGTGTAAGAGAAAACCAAGATGCTGAGATTTGTTTTACTTTTGTCTATCTCTCCCATGTAAACTGAAGGGAAACTTGCATCTAAAAAATTCATTTACCTACCTCTGATTGCTATTGCCGGGAGTATGTGAGTTTTTGCTCACTATCTACTATATTTATATAACTTCACACAAACGTTTGGTATGAGAATATTTCGAGCGAGTTTGACTTTCAGGGTCCTGGGCTCACTGTCAATGTCACTGTAGCTATTTTTAGAAAAAAAAAACTTTGTCATCGCTCTGTTGCCTACATTTACTGATGGATTTTAATGTAAGTTCACACAAAATGTTGGGTAATGAAAATATCTCGAGCACATTTATTTGTCTGGGTCATGGGCTCAAGGTTAAGGTTATTGTGGCTATTTTTAGGGAAAAAAATTGTCATTGCACTAGTGCCTACATTTATTGACTGATTTTAATACAACGTCACACAAATGTTGGAAATTATTATATCTCAAGCAAGATAGACTTTAGGATGCTATGCTTAAGGTCAAGTTCACTGTGGTTATTTAAAAAAAAAAGGAAAAGAAAAAAAAACAACTTTGTTATGACTCTACTCTAGTGCCTACATTTATTGATGGTTTTTAATATTACTCCACAAAAAATATTCGGTATGATGATATCTCAAGCAAGTTCGACTTTCAGAGTGCTGGGGTCAAGGTCAAGGTCAAGGTCGTTGTGGCTATTTTAAGAAAATCTTTGTCATCGCTCTAGTGCCTATATTTATCAATGAATTTTAATATAACTTACATAAATGTTGGATCCAAAAATATCTTGAGCTAGACCAACTTTTAGGCTGCTGGACTCAAGGTCAAGGTAACTGTGGTGATTTTTAAGAAAAACATTGTCATCGCTCTAACCGCTGCAATTATCAATGCATTTTAATATATCTTCACACAATTGTTGGGTATTACAATATCTTTAGCAAGTTTAATTTCAGGCTGCTTGGCTCAAGGTCAAGGTAACTGTGTCTGATTTTAGAAAAAAAAAAAAAATAAAATAAAATAAAACAACTTCGTCATCGCTCTAGTGCCCACATTTATCAGTGGATTTCAATATAACTTCACATGTTGGGAATGGTAATATCTTGAGCTAGTTCAGCTTTCAGATTGCTGGGCTCAAAGTAAAGGTAACCTTGGCTATTTCTAGAAAAAAGTTTGTCATCGTTCTAGCCTTTGCATTTATCAATGGATTTTAATATATCTTCACACAGTTGTTTAGTATTATAATATCTTGATTCAGGTTGCTGGGCTCAAGGTCAAAGTAACTGTGTTTTTTACAGAAAACTGTGTTTTTTACAGAAAAAAAAAACAAAACAAAAAAAAAAATTTGGACATCACTCTAGCCGCTATATTTATCAATGGATGTTAATATATATTCTCACATTTGTGGGTATGATAATATCTTGAGCAAGTTTGACTTTCAGGGTCCTGAGCTCAAGGTCAAGGTTGACAGGACCGAAATATTTTCTATCATGTGAGATCTAATCCCGCCCAAACTAAAAATCTTAATGTTTACTATAATGTACCTTAATGTCAAGGTCATATACGACATTTACATTAAATATCACAGGCTTTTTTTTTTCTTCATTCATATAACTCGTATGTCATGACATTTCCTAGTTCAGTGTTTGCCAACACCACGTAATCATTTGTAAGGGAATTTGTATCGCCTGCGATGCCTTGTTATGTTTGGTCTTCATACATGCTTACCGAGTGTAGATCGTCAACAAAGATTTTGAACTGTGGAAATAACGAAATGAATACACTGTTCTATACGGTTACCTTTTTACAAGAACCGTAGGCACGAGCGCCCGAAAGAAATCTGGTAAAATTTAAAAAGTGTCATTCAAAATGGTGTTATAAAATTTGCAACCAAACGTTTTCATATGTGCTTATCGTAGCGGCCATATTGGAATGAAAATCAAACATCTTTTTATGTTAATCCATTTCTATATACCTTCTAATAAATGCTATAGAAAACGATAGGCTTTTTTAAATGCAGGCTACCTGCAAATTTTAAAAATGATTTAATACGGGTAAACACAGTACTCTCCTATGAAACAATAAACATTCTACTTTCTGTTTTAGCGTTTTGTTATATTTTTTATGATTTAATCTGAATGCACAAGTTTTATATATACTTAAAATTTGTTAAGTATCGACTGCGTCTCCATAGACACGTGCCAGTTTTCGCGAAATGCAATATATTCATATCTGCTATACAGTTATTTTATATATAGACATGTCAATCGAGGCTTTCTTCCTATATCGAAATAAATCTTATATGTGCCAGCGCATGACAAATCCTACAATAAAGCCTTGTGCGACCAGCGAAAACTCAGATCAGTCTGTGCAGTCTGTGCTTTGAACAGCCTACAGATTATTCAAAGAGGAATAAACGAGAACCCTTGCCATACTGGATTGATGTACTGGCTAATCTGAGACTTTCATTACGAAAACACGCCTATTCAAATATACTGAAAATTTTACCAACAAAAATGAAAATTTTTAAAATAAAAATTTCTATTATTTTTCTTGTTTCTGCTCAAAACATATATTGTGGGTACTCGTTAGAACCGCCTCGCCGAGGCGGTTCTAACGAGTACCCACAATCTATGTTTTGAGCAAAAATAAGAAAATTAATGAATACCCCTGTAAACCCCAGTTTTACTATATATAAGTGGGGTTTAAGGGGGTCAACATTGTATAGGTGTGTTTTCGTGATGGCTGGCTCATATCCCATTCTAGGGTTAGCAAAAATTTTGTACTGGAACCCGTACTATAACCCACTATAACAAAAAAAAGGTAAGAGAAAAGTCCAGGGAGTGCCACAATCACAAACCGCAGCCCTTCCCAGACACCAAGAGGAAGAGGAAACCGACAAATCCAAACAAGCACAAACCGAAAAAACGCACGAAAAGCACTAAGATTAGCTCTCTCTTCCCCAAGCGAGGTAATCGCAATACTAAAAGGACTGAAAAACACAAGAACAAAATGACACATGGTAAGACATACAACAATCGCCTCGTAGAATAAACCACAAAGCAACAAAGAGTAAGACTAACACCGGGACCACCGCCTTAGAACGGTCAGTAGAGTAAACCACCGGTTAGACGCACGAGGGGCGATCATTAAATTAGAAAACTTTTGGAATATCTCAATAACAAAAAACGATACCCACTGTTGTTATTTATTTATCTCAATATAGGAACCCTTTGCTTTGAAAAACATGACATCTGCGCAACCATGTATCAAACGCGTGACGTAAGCCGTCACATGACACTAGTCTAATGCCGGCCTCGGTGGCTCAGTTGGATGCGCCGTCCGACTGGAGCCCAGGAGGTCGCGGGTTCAACCCCCGCCGAGGTAAGCAACATTCTTTCGTGGAGAGATTGATCATGAAATATTTTCTACGGTCATTTTCTCCCTTCCGCTGATTCAAGAAGGGCAGTTGTCAGTTTCTGGTGAAAGAATGTGCACAATACCGGTTAAGCGCTTAGAGGACTAAGCCTGCCCAGTAAACGTGTGGCTAAGTAAACTGACCGCGCTGGACATTGCCCCATTGGGTTGACTGGGCCGTAAAACCTCAACACAAACAAACAAACAGACAGACACTAGTTTAAACACCAAGCTGTTCGTACGTCTCGTATTGTATTCCACGCAGCTGATCTTGCACATTTGGAAATAGGAAGAAGTCATATATTCCCAAGTCCGGACTATAAGGTGGGTAAGGTTGAGTGTCTTTGCCTCGTTTCTTGAGTGTGGACTTCAAAAACTGACCCACGTGCACCTGTGCTCAGCGGAGACTCAGATCAGCCTGCGCTGGGAGCTAAATGCATCATTCTGTCATGCTGAGGTATCACGCTTCAAACACTTTGGGGCAACTCTTTAATCAGCTATCTACCTAATCTCATTTTTCTGGCTCCGGGCCGTCCAGTCATAGCCTAGCTTACTAATTCTGTGCACCAGGCTGAAGAACGACGGGTTTAATTCTTAACATACCTGGTATCCTTAGGACTTTAACCACTTGTTGCATACTTTTACAAACGAAGCGAATAGGGACTCTTTAAAAAGCGAATCTAAGCTTTATTCGCCTTATGGCTTCAGTCTACAACAGGAATCAATTTTAGCACTTGCTAACTTGCCATATGCTAGTTAATTTCCTCAAAAAGCAAGCTGCAATTTCCATCACTTGCTAATTCTAGCAAGTTGGAAAGATTCTGTTTAATTGTGGAACCTAAGGCATTGTTGCTAAAGTTTTGCAATTTCTTTTCCAAAAGCAATGATGATATTTTTTTATTATTATTATTCCCAGAAAACAGGTTTTGACATTACATGCAAATTGTCTCCATAGGAGACAATTTGCATGTAATGTCAAAACCTGTTTTATGGGGAGTTTAAGGCCACATTTAACAGTATTTATAAGTGTAAAAAAGCAAGTGGCTGAAAGGTTTAGCAAGTAAAAAATAATGCTACTTGCTAATTTTAGCAAGCTGTCAAAAAAGTTAAATTTGAACCCTGTACAACTGATCTTTCTTTTATATTTTATACATTTTTACAAATGTTCTACAACCCACAACTTTCTTTTTGTTGTTCAAAGTTCAAATGGTCGATCCTTGGTACTTGCCTGAGAGCAGTTCCTCTAGAATGTTCAAGGAAAGAAACGAGAACGGTATGTTATGTGTCATAATCAGCTTCCGTCGCTTCGAAGACACTGGCGGTCACGGCAGGTGTAAGGTTTATTTGTACTTCAGATGTTTTTTTCTATATTCATATTCAAATCAAAACATACACTTCGGCTTATATCTACTGCAGAATTGCCTGAATTTTACATTCTGACAAATTCTGACATCAAAGTAGAAAAAATGGAACTATCCAATATGAAACTACCGTACTCAACCTTATTACCGCACTGTGCGCTTAGGTTTTTCAAAACTACTGGGAAAACTTGTGGTAAAATATGTACCTACATGTATCTATACTCAGGGTACACTTAAAAATTATCAGTAAAGAACTTAAGAGATGATGCTTATGCTATCTTTAAGCGTTTTTTTTTTTTTTTCGTTTTTTTTTTCTTTATAAAAGCATATGTTGTGGGTACTCATTTGAACTGCATCGACTTGTGCTTTTATTACGAATTAGAAATACATGGCTTGTAATCTGAAGACTACGAGCGTATGAACTTGTTTGGCTGTGCGCTTATAGGGGTATGTGTGGTAATTATGTCGAATACAGTATATTCGTATGGAACCAACACATGCTCTGTAAATTTAAGCAGTCCGTGACCTTCATCAGAGATTATGCCATCCCATATTTTCGAAAGAATATGTGTGTGTGTGTGTGTGTGTGTGTGTGTGTGTGTGTGTGTGTGTGTGTGTGTGTGTGTGTGTGTGTGTGTTCTTTATACCCGTTACCTTCTTTACGCTAAAATATTCTGATTAATAACCGTCCTTCTCTAAACTTTGAAAAGCTACATGTTGGTGCGTCTTAAAATGCTTTGTGAGTGCAAAACAGTGCAGACTCTGATCAGACGCCGCAAATTGCGGTGTCTGATCAGAGTCTACTCTGCTTGCTATGCCTCTCTGTACGAATACCCATAAAAGTAAGAATAAAAGTAAAAAAGGATTGCCTTTGGAAACAAAGAACACACAAAATTACGAAAATCGGACACTCAGTTTGATTAAGTCTGTTCATATGCAACAGGGTAAAGCAGCTGTATTATTATTTTCTTCAGGGTTTTAGGACTGAGACAAGACCAGATGGTAATGGCAACATTCTTCTAAAACGTTTAAGTCGTCATGGCAACCGCTGAAGCAGTCCAGAAACACTTGACCTGTTCCATTTGCCTGGAGGTGTTTAAAGTACCGAAGACATTGTCTTGTCTTCACACATTTTGCGAGTCATGCTTGGACAGTCATATACGTGGTTCCATTGATTCTGACAAATCATTCCATTGTCCCATCTGTAGAACAAAGACATTTCCAGAAAAACCGGCCTCAGGAGGTAGCTGGGCTAAGTCATTCCCAACCAATCATTTTATAGTGTCGTTGTTAGATGACGATACACACCATTCTCATAAAATATCTGAAGTAGAGCAAGATTCAGTGAAAGAATGCTTGCCTTGTAAATTAGACGATAAAAATATAAAAGCGTTCTGCTTCTGCATTCAGTGTGTTGAGTATCTGTGTAAAAACTGCAACGAGAGTCACAGGAGAGTCAGGTCTACACGGAACCATACAGTGTTGAAAGGCAATAAACTACCTACCGATATTTCCGCATTTGATAAATTATCCAAGATAAGGTTTTGTAATATACACACTGACAAGGAAATAGAATTTAAATGTGTAAAACATAATGTTTATGTGTGCTCCTTATGCGCGATCACACAGCACAAAAATTGCGAACCTGTTGAACATGGTCGTCGCATATACGGACAAAATACACTTAAGTCAAACAATGACCTTGATGAAATAGTGACACTGAAAACAGATGTTGAAAAGGCACTTGAATGTAGACTAAAGAAAACCGATGACCTTGATAATGAATCAAAGAGGATAGTAAAACAATCTTCGGAAATCATAGAACAGTTGAAAGCGTTAATAGATCATCTGGAAAACAGATTTTTGACACAATACAAAGAGCATGTACAATTCGAGCAGAGAAAACTCGCCATGTCTGTAACAGAATGCCTAGCGATTACTGACACACTTAATAAAATGAGCGAAGTTACAAACTTAGCTCTTAAGTATGGTTCGCAGATACAAAAGGCACTTGTGTATAACCAGTTAAGCGACAGAGTGGTAAAAGTAAACAACTGTATAAAGGCACAAGAAGGTAACTGCCCCGACTTCCTCAATAAATATCTTAAGTATGAGGTTAAAGCATTGAAACAGACTATTAAAGAACACGTGTACGAAACCCTTGAAACTATTTGTACAACTGAAACAACACAACTAGCTGATTCTGCATCAGCATTGTTGTCAACTAATGATGACCTAATGGACGAAAATAGTATTGACTCCAGTAATCTGAATGCTGATGAGAAGAGTGAAGAGGTATCTACCAATGCCTCTGCACTTGCACCAGTCACTAAGAGTACTTACGTGAATGAAACGCTATCCTTGCTTAAACAAAGTGTACGAAAAGTAGGTGAGCATGATATTTCTGTATCACAATATGCAATAATTTGCAGCCATAATGGATCTTTGTTGTTGGACAATGGAAATATGGTGTTGATCGATAGAAATAATCAGGTTGCAAAAATGATCAGCCCAGATTTTAAATTAGTTTGTCATACAAGTTTTGATGAAAAGCCTGTAGATATTTGCTTACTAGGAAAAAATAAAGTAGCAGTAGCTATGGCGAACGGTATTTGTGTCGTTAGTGTAAAAAGTCAAAAAGACTTCCGACAGCGTGAATATTTCAAGATGAAATATGAAGTACGCTCTGTTTGCTCCGTTGGAAATAAGCTGGCCATTTTGTGTGTCAGAGACTTTGACGGCGACCAGCAGTTTTTTATTGAAATGAGAGACAACAAACACAACCTTATTGAAACTACTGACTATCTTAACGCCCGCACATCCATACCACATACTGGCAATTTGAAGCATGCTAAAGTTATCCGTTCTCGTTACCCTGACGAGATTATTGTCTGTGAGCCCAGAAGAGTACGATCAATCGACCTTGACGGTCATCAAAATTGGTATTTTGTACCAGCCTACTTGCGACATGCCAATTATATAGCATTTGATTCAAAGAGAAACGTGTATATTTGTGATCTGGAATCAGGCACTATATCCCAGATGTCAGAATATTCTTACAAAGAAAGTAGAAAAATAATAAACGACGTCTGTCTACCAACATCGATACTTTATAACCCGAAAGATCAGACACTTGTTGTTGGCTGTATGGATGATAACAATGTGCATGTGTACAAGTTTATCTAATAACTTTTCTTGTCCCAACATTACGGAAACACGCCTATTTAAATATATAGAAAATTTTACCTCCAAAAATGGTAAATTTTCAGATAAAAACTCTGATATTTCTCATATTTCTGCTCAGATCATAGATTGTGGGTACTTGTTAGAACCGCCTCGGCGAGGCGGTTCTAACGAATACCCACAATCTATGTTTTTGAGCAGAAATAAGAAAAATAATGTATACCCCTGTAAACCCCAGTTTTACTATATAAAAGTGGGGTTTAAGGGGGTCAAAATTATATAGGTATGTTTTCGTGATGAGAGACGATTATAATAATCAGTTAAACTATCAATAACCTATCCCAGAAACATCGAGCGGATAAGTATTTAAAATAGATTCTAAAAAGAATGACCATTGAGAAAAATGAATACTCGTACTAAACTGAAAACAGTTGAAGTGTCAATTATTCTGGATCAGACTAGCTAATTTCTGCTATTCAGGTACCATCAGTGACCACCATGTAAATTTTTACAAATCCCGGATTCAGTCCTAACAAAAACACATCTATTCAAATATATTGAAAATTTTACAGCCAAAAAAAAAAGGAAAAATTCAGAAAAAAATCTGATATATTTCGAATTTCTTCTCAAAACATAGATTTTGGGTACTCGTTAGAACCGCCTTGGCGAGGCGGTTCTAACGAGTATCCACAAATTATGTTTTAAGCAAAATAATGTATACCCCTTGTAAACCCCAGTTTTACTATAAAAGTGGTTTAATGGCGTCAAAAGTATATAGGTATGTTTTTGTGATGGATCACAAAAGATCCGTAAATATATACTACACTGGTTTCTGGTCTCTGAGTGAGTTTTAAACAACCCTTAAGTAATACGGTACAATGACTGCATTGATACCACTTTGTTTGAACTACAGTGACATTTTTGACGAATTCGGACTTTGAAATGAAAAATGCCGCGGCCATGTAAACTTAAGAGTGCATCCTCTAATTTGTATGGTGGCATATTTCTGCCATGAGATAGCTAGGTAGCTGTCACGATAGTTTCAATAATTATCTTGATATTTCGAAGTTTCCTGAAAAGATTATCTTAATAGTCTAAAGGTTCTTGGAAATATTATCGCGAAAGTTTACAGTATTATCGCGATATTTTTTGCGTTAGTGCCCAGAGCTGCCATTTATTTTCTGTTATCTATAGATAGAACCGAAATCAGAATACCTTTGTTTATACTGTTGAAATTCACCGAGGGTATTTACAAGCGACTTCTAAGGTAAGACTTTATACTAGATAATCGCAAATTGGTGCGTGGAAATCCCGGAATGTCATATCCGCTTGTGTTCTTTTATAGCTATCTCGCTAGCCAGAAAAAAAATATCGCGATAATTTTATCTAGATACTACTGTCAGTTCCGAGCAGTATCACGAAATTTTGCGTTAAAATATTTTCTGGAAATTAAAAAACATATCTAGATAATTCAAGTTACTGCGATAATGTTTTCAGGAAAACTTTTTATTTTCTGGAAAATTAAGAATATTATCGCGATAGCTATCTAGCTATCTCGTGGCAGAAATATGCCACCATAAATTTGCATGAAATCTATAATTACTTTGAAGCTGGAACCTGCTGGAGAAGTTTGCGGAACATGTTTTACTAAATAATCAAAAATCGAGATAAAATATTACGAAATATTACGCGAAAAAAAAATGAACAAATTATACTTGCTTAGATTTTGCAGACAATAGAATAACCCTCGCCAAAAAGACCGTAAAAACTGCGATGTCCTGAACATGACAAAGAAACGTATGCTTAAAGATGAGCAAGGCCAATGAGCAACGTGAAAAAACATACCTTCTTACATGTGCGTCCAATGAAGACTCAGATCAGACTGCGCAGTCTGATCAGTGTCTTCGTTGTCCGCATGGAATAACCTTGTACCCGTGGCTATCCAAAATGCGCCCAGTGAAGATTCTGATCAGACTGCGCGAATGCGCAGTCTGATCTGGATCTTTACTGGCGCACATGTTCCACGGTACGTTTTCTGACACTGGGGCTCAAATGATGCTACACATAGCAGGTTTAGTGTACATCCATGTAATGTATATTCCCCGTCCTCTTAATGAAAACTGATGCTTAAGAAATAGATTCGTGCTGGTAGGGATTTGTTGCTTAATAGATCGTTGGCTTGAGGTCTGTCGTAGAAGTAGCGAAATGATCTATTAAAAGTGATCTATGAAGTTGTAAATCACGTACCAGCACGAATCTATTTTGATTCTAACAAAAAATCATTAAAAAAAAAAAAGAACATTGTCCTTCAACTTCTCCTCAGTTAATTTTTGCACGCGAAAATCAGCGCACATATTTTTAGACCGACAAACGTTTTACATGCCTTTTCAATGCTTTCTAGATATTTTAATAAATATATAATAAGAATATTTGTTTTTGAATACAGGCTAGTGAGTAAATATTTTAGTTAAAATGTTTTCATGGTCATTTTTGTCAAACATCTAGCTAGGCAAGTACAAAAGTTACTTCTTTTTCAGCCATAAATTATTGTGTGAAGGGCCCTTAATTAAAAACAGTATTTCCAGTCATAACTTGCTTTGCGTTTGACAAACAGCATTTTGAGTTTTCATAAATGTCTTACACAAATGTCTATTAGTTAAACCACACTATTATTTAATCCGAATTGTTGCTTAAAAAGCAGTGTCGCACGTTATTAACAGCCGTGCATTAACCGGCGAAAAGCCGTGTATTAACAAGGCAATTCAAGCGCTGTTAATGCACGGCTTCGCAACTTTCAATATGATCGTACCGAGGCAACAGATTTGCTGCCGTTACGAGATGTGTACTGCCCGGCCCTAGAACGAGCATAGTCCGTGGAAGTTGCGTTCATGAGACATTTGTGAAGAGGCGAAACAAAATAGTGCAAGAAATAACGCGAAATGTAGCAAATGTTTTCAGTTTTTATGCAATAATAGCGATCGAACATGTTTTTTCGATAAATTAACAATCGCCAGGTCCCTTGGGAGGTGTTGAAAACCGCGGCCTTCTGTTCGGTTTTCAATACCTCCCTCGGGACCTGGCGATTTTTAATGCATGAAAAATAATGTTTGATCCCTATAATCACAACAAACGGCGTCAAACCAAATTTGAATTTCTACCCGTTCCAAATTAAGGGAATGAAGAAAGTCTATATCTCAGTTGGTGTACGACGTTTTCCCTTGAATTTTCGGAAACTTGTTGCTTGGCTTGGCGTCTTTGTTCCAAATTCAGATGAAATTTCCTAGAACAGGTTAATGAAAAGAAAATTGTCAATAAGTGTCCTATAGAAACTCAGTGCATTCTATCAGAACTGGAACGTAAATAACAAGAAAAATTTGGTACAGAAATTTGACACTTTACTACTTGATTCATTCGAAGGTAAAACATTTACTTACAGTATCATTAACCTCCTATCGACTCAATTTATAAAAATGCATGAATGTAATCTCCATTGTCTAAATTTCACTTTAAAGGAAAGTTACTTGTGCGCAAATACTGATTCAGACCTCTTATTCATTTCAATCGATATCATTTCTTTGCACTTTGATACAATCGCATGAAATTTTTTTTATGCGTAAATAGTTGTTCTTTTACAACGACACGAGTTACCTGTTTACTTAGTTTTGCCTCAAAGTATATTAACCCTTAAAGCGCCAAGAAAAACTGAATCTGAAAATGTCGCCTGTTTATGTCGTCTGCTGAATATTCTTGCAGACTTTTCAAACCTAGTTTTGCATACAGGCAAACAGTGTGGACCCAGATCAGACTGCTCCTAGAGGAGCAGTCTGATCTGGGTCCACACTGTTTGCAAAAATGATTTTTAAAATCACAAGCAGATGACAAAGCAGACGACAATAGTTGTGATTGGCAGTTTAAGGGTTAAGTCTTCATATGCAGCAATATAGCTCGTCCCCATCACGAAAACATGCATTACAAAAACAAGCCTATTCAAATACATTGAAAATTTCACCTTCAAAAACTGAAAATTGTCAGATAAAAAAATTCTGATATTTTGCTTATTTCTGCTCAAAACATAGATTGCGGGTACTCGTTAGGACCGCCTCGGCGAGGCGGTTCTAACGAGTACCCACAATCTATGTGGGGTTTAAGGGGGTCAAAATTATATAGGTATGGTTTCGTGACGCCTATATAATTTTGACCCCCTTAAACCCCAGTTTTATATAGTAAACCTGGAGTTTACAGGGTATACATTATTTTTCTTATTTCCGCTCAAGAAAAAACAACAACAAAAAAACATAAAACATGTTGTGATTATTCATTAGAACTGCTTTGAAGAGGCAATTCAAATGAATAACAACCAGATATATTTTATTGAATAAAGGGAAAAAAATGTCAAGTTATCACCAAATTACCCACCTTATCTGTTTCCCTGTCTTCACCATAAACTTTGCTGATACCTAATCTAATTACCCCTTACCAGGCTCCTACCTGTAAGGGTGCCCTAAGTCACCAAGAAATTCTTATCTTAATCTGCTAAGAGTCATTAGGGTGTTATGCAATCCAAATTGTGTCTTTAAGCCTAGCATCCCACGAAAGGGACATAGGCAAATTATGGGTATTCCTATAGGGACTAATTAAACACCCGGCATTTATGCCAAGGGAGATATTGTTTTCGTCTTTCCATCCATCTGTTAGTCCGTCCGTTCGTTCAAACATTCTAACGAATGGGTTTATGTTGTTATCCTGAGTAATTTTGATATTTATGTGACTTTTTTATAGCATCACAACTTCACAAGTCGAATTTTACCACACAATTCGAGACTTTTATGTGTCTACGGAATAAATCCCATTTCAATACATTGAAACTGTTTGTCAAATATAGCCTAAGTACTCATTCGTGTGTACGGACGTTTGTACTTCCGTGGCGTACGCAGAAATGATTTTCAAAGTGGCGGCCATGGCGGCCATCTTGGATTTCCGATCCAAAAGGGTTTAGCTGCTTTTATCTACAAGTCGCCCCGATACTGCCTGCCGTTTCGAGTCAGTTGCTCTTTCGGTTCAGGAGAAGAAGTTCGAAATCGATTTCCCAGATGGCGGCCGTGGAGGCCATCTTGGATTTCGGATCAAAACGATTTTAGCTTTTTTTTTTATCTACTAGTCACGCCAATGCCCCCAAACAAGTTTCGAGTCAATCTGTTCGATCCTTCGGGAGGAGTTGCTGAAAATGTGAAAAGCTAAAGAAAGGACGGACGGACGGACGGACGGACGACAAACACAAGGCGACGGCATAAGCTGACCTGTAGCCTCGCTCCAGATGCGCTATTAAGAAAAATATAATCATCACGAAAACATACCTATATAATTTTGACCCCCTTAAACCCCTCAATTTTTTTTATAATAAAACTGAGGTTTACAGGGGTAAACATTATTTTTCTTATTTCTGCTCAAAAACATAGATTGTGGGTACTCGTTAGAACTGCCTCGCTGAGGCAGTTCTAATGAGTACCCACAATCTATGTTTTGAGCAGAAATATGAAAACTATCAGATTTTTTATCTGAAAATTTTCAGTTTTTGATGGTGAAATTTTCTATATATTTGAATAATGCAGTTAGTCATCTGTATTTGCCCAGAGAATGGTAGAGGGTAAAGCTACTGATTTGTCTGATATGTACCATTCAGAAATGTTTGACGCTTGACCTATAGGTTGTGTGAAGCAAACAATGTCTACTGGGGCATTTGATAACGTATAGACAAAGATCAGCCGGCGAGGTCGCAGTGTCTGATCAGCCTTGAGTGATATTTTTCAAAAGAGTTTGCTTTAACTGTGTATATATTGTATATATCATTACCCTGGTCCTGCTGAACCCGGATATACCCAGCCTTTGTATACAGTGTATATCCAGATCAGTTGGCTTCTAAAGAAGCCAACTGATCTGGATCTGCACTGTTTGTCAATTTGTATGTGAATTTATATCAACAATTTAGATAAAGTAATCTGATTGGCTGAAAATTAGAAATGGGTGTGGTATCAATTTATTCAGCATGACGAGGGTTAACTATGCTTCTTTTAGGAGAATATGGGCCGCGTCAAGCGAAAAAGTACCTTCGCGCATGCGCAAAATGTGCGGATCTACATCAGACGGATTCTGTTTGCGGACAGCGATGGTCCTGATCAGACTGCGCGGATGCGCAGGGTGATCTGGGGCGTGGCTGTCCGCAGATGCCCGAAGACACGTTTTCGCACGGCACGGCCCGTCTGTAAGATTAGCATGCATGCTAAATATGTTATCCTCATGAAATAATGAGTGTATTTTCATTTTGTTATTATTATATCTATAGAGTCAATGGAGTCATTCCGTAAGCAGATAGCGGAGGCTATGATCGGACGGCACGGATGCCGGACGATTCTAATTCTTACATATAACGTCAGGAAACGTATCTTCGGACATGTGCGCCCAGCGAAGATTCTGATCTGACTGCGCATTTGCGCAGTCTGATGAGAATCTTCACTGGGCGCATTTTGCATAGCCAATGATGAAATTTTTTTTTGTGTGGACCACGCAGGCTCTGATCAGATTGCACGGATGCGCAGGCTGATTTGAGTCTTCGTTTGGCATACATGTCGGAGGATACGTTTTCTTAATGAGTGGTTCATTTCGAATAAATAGGTAACTATTTGAGCTACTGGTAGACTGGCACAATTAATCGGATAATCGATTAATTGAGCGATAAATTCCACAGAAATGATTATCATTACTGATTTGCTAATAATCGATCATATGATTTCTGTGTTTGTTACTTCAACATATTTACCCTTAATATTCAGACACCTCAATTCCTTACCATACTAAATCTAAAATTTGCACAAGTACAATTTACTCCCACTGTTGTGTCTGAAAATAACTGGATGAGCAGCAAACAGTGTAGACCCTGATGAGACGCCGCCTTTGCGGCGTCTCATCTGGGTCTACACTCTTTGCTCAGGTCTGTCTGTCCGAATACATATAATAAAGTATAATATATGGTAAGAGTCATACTCAAACAAGTAAAATTATGAGCAAATCTTCTGTGATTACTAATCGATTATCGATCAGAATGGCAGGACTGATAATCGATTACATTTTCAGCTCTAATTAGCCAATCTTACTGATTAGCTAGTTTATGGACCAATGGCTCAAAGTTTACATACACTAAAGTTTCCTGAAGTTTGTTGTACACGTGATGACCATTGACCAACGAATATCAAACCGCTCGTTGGATGGGCCAACCACAACCTGTTGTCTGCGAACCCCATGGTTCTTGTCGCTGTGACGTCAGAGCGCGGGTTTTCTGTAAAACCAGGACTACACTAAGTGCTGGAACATTGGCAAACACGGAAGACCCGGGTTAGACGCCACAGAATGCGGCGTCTGATCAGGTTTTGCATTGTTTACTTTAATTACAGGAAGTTATGGGTGAAATGAAACAGTCCTTGTTCAGGACCATTTACTACGCCTACACTGACCCATGAGTGCGTTCAGTGTTTTGACTGAAAAATGTCTTAGACATTCAGTCACCTTCCATCTGTTAATTGGATCTCGTTGTAGGCTGTTGCAGAGCAATTTCCTTATATTTGCATGTTGTATTTTGCCGAGCGGAGCAGACCAAGTCCGCAGTTGTTCTACAGTTTCTCTGAACCAGAGTTCCAGTAGAATTAGACCAACACTGTAGACATCAGATTCCTCTGTGAGACACGGATTCGGCTGCTGAAATAGTTCTGGTGCAAAGTATTGTCTTTCGTCGTCTTTTCGTTCAACTAAGACCTGCAAATGATAAAAACATAATGTTAACATAGCCCTTAGCCAAATCAGTAGATAAGGTAGCTTTTCAACCTTAACCCTTGTCCTGCTGATTAAATTAAGATGCCACTCCCACTTCTAATTTTCAGCCAATCAGATTACTTGATCCAGATCGTTGATATAAATTCAACTGCTTAATGTCAAACAGTGCAGATCCAGATCAGTTGGCTTCTTTAGAAGCCAACTGATCTGGATCTACACTGTTTGCAAAGTAAGGGTATATCCGGGTTCAGCAGGACAAGGGTTAAAGTATTAAGTACTTTTTCTTATTTTCACACGTGATATAAGAGCACCAAAGTGAGAAAAAGTACAGTTAAACCTCATTACAACGACAGCATTTATTCCCAAAGATGTTGCCATTAAAATGAATTTGGTGTTGTAAAGAATCCTTAATGGACAGAATGATAAGTAAGAAAGGCCTTGTTCTATTCTTATTTCCTATTAGAACATTATGTTTTGGATATTTGTTAGAATCGCCTCACTGAGGCGATTCTAACAAATATCCAAAACAGATGTTGCTTGAAGTTTTAATGCAATATTTTTTTTTTTTTTGCATAATTTCTCCTTACCTGCCCCCCCTTTGAGCGAAGGTTTCGTGACATTAAAATTATCATTAAAACCAATATTGTCGTTGTATCGAGTGTCGGTATACAGAGGGTTCACTGTACTTTCTGATCAGAGTCTTAGTTGTCCACATGAAGAAACTGCCTCCTTGGCTATCCAAAATGCACCCAGTGTAGATTCTGATCAGACTGCGCGAATGCGCAGTCTGATCGGAATCTTCGCTGGGCGCACATGTCCGAAGGTATGTTTTCTGACGTTATATGTAAGAGTTAGAATAGTCTCGGAGATCAGAATACACCTCTTATTTAGAGCTTTATCAGCTGTCGAATTTTCACCATATAATACAGAGAAAATGAGAAAGTATGATCATTAACTTTTACCACACTCTGGGCCAAAACAGCTGACGACAAATTTGTGATATTTTTCTTATTTTCCACAGAAAATATAAGCTGACATTTCATGCAAATTGTCTCTAACTATGTTTTCCTGTGGAAAACATGAGAAATATCATCAATTTGTCTTCTGCTAAAATGTTACCCAGCGTGCTAAGCGTAAAGACAAATTCATTCAGTGCATAGCAAACAACTTGTTAGACTGGCTCCCGTCTGACGGCTGTTTGAATCATTATAAAAACGATTCATACTTTACAAAAATTCTATCTTTTGGAATGTCAGTCCCTCTGACTTGGCTGATCAGTTTCTGACAAATAAGGGAGATAATATTTGTAGAAAAATAATCAAAGAGGAGTTCTTTACCATTGTTATATTAATAAATTAAAACTAATAGCGTGGTGTCAGAGTTCTTTACCATTGTTATATTAATAAATTAAAACTTATAGCGTAGTGTCAGATTAATAACTTGTGTATATTGTTTACAAACTACAGACATCATTGTTTGTGTGCATGTAAACCCTTTCATTCCTACAAACTACAGACATCATTGTTTGTGTGCATGTCAACCCTTTCATCCCTACAAACCTCAGACATCATTGTTTGTGTGCATGTAAACCCTTTCATCCCTGAGTGGCTGAAGTGGACTCTTCCGTCCATGGAATTGAACGTGTCCAATATCTGAATAAGGGCTGTCGCGTAGATAAAAATTTGAAAACAAAATGGCAAACAGATAAGTGGCAAAATAGAAAAAAAGCAAACGGTGTAGATCCTGATGAGACGGCCCTTCTGGATCTACACTGTTTGCAAAAGGCTAAGCATAATATTGATGACATTGCTCAGTTACAAAGGGAAAGGTTCACTGATTTTTTTTTTTATGCTTGATGATATTCAGTAGTCTGGCCCCGGACCCTTTCTTTATTTTTTCCTTTCTTTCTTTTTCTTCTTCTTTTTTTTTGGAGGGGACACAACACTTGTATAGCTTGTAGAATTTTTGTTTACTTCAGTCCCTTGGCTAGAATTTGTTCAGCCATAGGTAACTTGAAGTTGGATTGAAGAGAATCATGATAAAAAAATAATGTAGAGAAAGAGAGAAATACATATAAAACAAAAACGACTGGAGTCAGTCTAGATATTCAGCTTTAGAAAACAAGTAAATTTCAGGGGACGATAAGGAGGAGTATTTGATGATAATTCTGGGATAATTTTCTCCAGTTCTCCATAAATACATATGTTGTGGGTACCCATTAGAAGCGCCTCAGAGAGGCGTTTCTAATGAGTACCCACAACATATGTTTTATAGAGAAATAAGAAAAAACATCCCAGAATTATCACCTGATACTCCTCCTTAACAAGTCCTCTGAAAGTTTTGCAAACTGGATCGAAATCGGTTAAGAAATAAGAACGATATTGAAGTTTGCCTACGCTCATGGGCGTAGATAATCTTACAGTTTGCCATTGTTCATTAGGCACTTGATGAACTGGTCCAATGCTTACTCTATGTACTGCTGTAAATTATATAACCAAGTATTAGCTTTCGCAAAAAGCCTGGTCTACACTTAGCACACATAGTGTGCTTAGTATAGATCAAATTTTTCGTGAAAGCTAATAATTGTTCTTTATACCTGTGAGCATGGTGCCACTATTTTGAATATTTCTTTAGATATTTATATTTTAAAGAGACGAGTAAAATCCAACTGACGAGAATATGTTGCTTTAATGAACTAGCCGATAACATGTATGTAAATGAATATATTCACAGGTTAAAAGCATAAAAATGTTGTTACAAGTGTGATTTATTTTGATCTTGCATATTCAATTAGGTAGTCATGTCGTCATTAACTAACAAAATGGCGGCTTCCATGGCATCATTTCCAAAAGAAAAAAAAGTACTCAAACCAAATAACTTTCGTATTTGTTAACTGAATTTGGTAACACTTTAACAAAATCCTTAACTTGAAAGGGGTTTTATCTTTAGACATATTTATGTAAGTTGATAGTCTAAAACTCTCTTACCCGAGTCCGAACTGCCAGTCCCAAAGATGCCAGCTTGACTGTCCAATGATTACCTGTTGTTTTCAGCTTTAAAATAAATAAATAAAGTTCAGTGATTTACCAATGGCGCGATAATACTATTTGGTTGCTTTTAAAGCGCTTCGACATATTTGTTTTACTTCTCCGAAATACTTTGAAATATTATAGATAATAGAAGTTTGAGTGAAGTATTTGCTAAAACTATAAATCAAAAGAACCAGCTATTCATTACGAAAACACGCCTATTCAAATATACAGAAAATTTTACCTCCAAAAACTGACAATTTTCAGACAAAAACTCTGATATTTTTTCATATCTCTGCTCAAAACATAGATTGTGGGTACTCGTTAGAACCGCCTCTGCGAGGCGGTTCTAACGACTACCCACAATCTATGTTTTTGAACAGAAATAAAAAAAATAATGTATACCCCTGTAAACCCCAGTTTCACTATATAAAGGTGGGGTTTTAAGGGGGTCAAAATTATATAGGTATGTTTTCGTGATGGAGATCTAAGGAACGAACCCTTTTAAAAGAGGTATCTAAGCTTCAGCTTAATAAAATATCTCAACATAAGGGAAGTTATTATAGGAATGAATTTCATTTTTGTGGATTTCTGTTAATGTGTAAACGCCCGCGAATCACACGCAAACTTAACATTAAGCCATTAGGGCCTTATTCGCTTAACAAAATGTTCTGTGGTTTTATTCAGTGTGTGAGTGTTTCATCAGCGTTTACACATCGACAAAATCCATAAATGAAATTCATTTCTTATACAGTCGACTCTCGTTATCTCGAATTCCAAGGGACTTATTGAAACACTTCGAGATATCCGTACCTCGACATATCAGAGTTGAGAGAGTGAGGAAAATAATAAATTGAGCAACCACAATAAAAAATGAATATGTAATCTGACTCCTTAAGTTAAGAAATATATATATATAATAATGTGAAAAAGAGGAGAAATTGCTCCTTAGGAGCAATTTCTCCTCTTTCCCACATTATTTTGTTACCTGTTGTCATAGTTTCATGTTAAAACAGGGACCAGATTTTCACTTTGAGATAAGTGGGAATTGAAATAAGCGAGTTCGAGATAACGAGGTTCGACTGTAATTACAGCTAGGTCATATTTACGTCGAAAATATGGGTAAAATAACTCATTTTAGAAACGTACGCAGGAAATAGTTCCAGGATTATCGAAGTATAAATCGCGTTTTCAAATTGCTCTCGGTCAATCAGATTGCTCGAAATACCTGTAAGCTTGTTGAATTGGAATTCTTAAGGACTATCATAGCCACACAGACGGAAATGTGTCAGAGACTTGGAACGTCATGTGGGTTCCCCACCTTTAGACCTTCGACCGGCTATAGACATCCTCTTCACCCATCTCCCCACCCCCAGGTTGTGGGGGGGTGGGGGGGGGGGGGGGAGTAAATTTTGTACACTACAATTTTCTAAAACTACATTATATAAGAAACAAAATCACACATGTTAGCCCTCTGGCGATGGGGGCGTTTTCGTGTAACAGCCATGTTACCAACGTTACCCTCAAAACAATGAAAGTAATTTGATATAAATACTAAAGAATCCATACTCTTGCTTACTGGCATACTATTTGCTATCAATGCATGTAGTTTTCCCATTATGTTGAGTTGCCAATATCTTGTTTTATAACTGTTACATAAGTTACTAAAAGTCATAACCTCATAAATATGTTTCCTGATACAACATTTTGGACGGTTATGACCAGTCAGTGACTAGAAATTTAATAAAATGCTGTTTTACAATAGATAAACACTATTTGTCCTCGTTTGTACAAGAATAAAAACCAAACTGTTTGGCAAAGCAAATTACATTAGGAACGATTGTTACTTTAAAACAGCCTAAAAGTCTTTTCTGAAAAGTATAGTTACTTCAAACTTCTTAACATCTTATTTGGTATCACTGCGTTTAGTACAATGTATTTACCCAGTCAGCATTCTATGTAAATCTATATCGGGCCGTCATCGGCCCGTCAGGGTAGCTGACGGGCCGATGACGGCCCGATGTAGATTTACGTAGAATGCTAGCTAGGTAACTATTATGATTGGTTTAATGCATTATATATCTTGAATAAATGCTTTATAAATTTCTTACTGTTATATATGTTACTGTTTTAGTGATACCTTATCTACATTGTATTAATGGCTGTTCATAGTTTTTACATAAAGGTCATCACGAAAACATACCTATAAAATTTTGACCCCCTTAAACCCCACTTTTATATAGTAAAACTGGGGTTTACAGGGGTATGCATTATTTTTCTTATTTCTGCTCAAAACTTAGATTGTGGGTACTCGTTAGAACCGCCTCGACGAGGCGGTTCTAACGAGTACCCACAATCTTTGTTTTGAGCAGAATTATGAAATATATCAGAATTTTTCATCTGAAAGTTTTCATTTTTTGGTGGTGAAATTTGCAATATATTTAAATAGGCGTGTTTTCGTAATGGTTACTTCAAATTTCTTAACATCTTATTTGCTATCGTTGCATTTAGTACAATGCATTTAAATATTATGATTGGTTTAATGCATTATGTATCTTGAATAAATGCTTTATGAACTTCTTAATATGTTACTGTTTTAGTGATACCTTATCTACATTGTATTATAATGGCTGTTCATAGTTTTTACATAAAGGTGAGGGGAAATCAGCTCTATAATTCCTTTAATAACAAACATAGTAAATTATTTGTCAGATACCTTTATAGTTTGGTGAATTAAGTGAAAGAAAACTCTCGCCAGTCTTCTGCTGGTGTATTCGATTGATAATTTTATCTTTAAAATAGTAAAATGTACCCTATAACAAATACGGAAAGATCCCCTTTTTCATAATACTTGCATGATATAAGCTCTTCATTGCTTATGTTCTATGCATTAAGCTGATTATTTTCTAAAAGTGAAATCCATCTAGACTTCCAGAAATATTGCACACTTAATACTGTTACACACGTTATATGTCTGTTTAAGTGCTGTAATAACAGAACACTGTTTCCTATAGACAATGTTTGCAGGAGAAATCTCTTCATAGACCTCCATCAATGAAAATACTGTATACTTTCCTAATATCAACTCAAAAGCATGAATAAAACGATATATATTCAAAGAGAACCATTTCATTATTTGAGTTTACATAAAGATGAAGTGGTAATCACGTTGATAATAATATCACACATACATCAACACTACACTGCAATTTTAATAAACGTCAAAAAGATTCCCTTTGGAAACAAAGAACACACCACAGATTAGAAAATGGGAGTCTCGGTTTTATAAAGTCATCTCTAAGATGCAGGCAAATACACAGTATGCACACTTTGGAACTTCTTTGTTGCCATAGTGTATAAAATAAAACATTTTATGCTAGCTAGGAAACAGTTTGCTTCAATAAAATCCTCTTATTATGAAATACCATGTAAAAACAACTCATTTAGGTCAGTCATACATAATATAATTTGATGACAAACACATTAAATACATGATTATTATTGTTTATCATCTATAAAGAGATAAGAAAAGCATTATAGATAAATGATTATACAAGTCTTGTTATAAATTATTAGTGATATAAGTAATAAGAATAACACACAACAACATTAAGCTTAACGATTTTCATTCTCTTTGTTACTTTATAATGGACCACCGAAACGTGTACGTGATTGTCAATATGGTGATGGTATAAAAGAACTGATAGGAATGGCTGTGTATCTGAGCCTTATATGGCTTACGGCAGAGTCTGAATATATTTAGTCGCCTAGAAACTACAATGAGATATAAAAAAGCAACTTCTTCTGTCCCTACACTAAGATGCCAAGATACGATAAGGTATTTTATTGTCATCTTTTATTTTCAATGCAATTTCAGAAATGACAATGACCTAATACATACTGATGGTCAAAGACTCTGTTAAGGAAAATAGTTTACTACCAATATAAATGCCATTAGCAGATATTATGATTTACCTAACATGTCTGGTAACGTATGTAATACAGCTGTAACTGCTATTATTAATCAGACTTCTTGCATACTTCCACTTAGACGTTTACAACTTTTATTGTGCTTCTAAAGACAGACCCTACCAACATAAGACAAAACAATGATTTTTATAACTATTACTAAAGTTCCATGTGTAAGGCCGTTTTCCTTCTGCCCAGACACCGACCGGTTTTACATATTTGAGACATACTCTGGTGTTCAGAATACAACTTCTGCTGCTCAGAAAGCATATTCTGAAACTAAGAATAGCTTTTATAGGTCCTTTAATAGAGTTAAATTCAAAGTCATACGTAAATATCCAATGCTGACTATAGCTAATTATATCCAACAATATTGTTCTGATTTTTTTTAATTCATGTGTTTTAGCTAGGTGCCGGTAGTTTATGTTATAATAGTCAATTTCACTACGAAAACTGCCGAGTCTCTACGGTAATGAACGACCATATTCCGAAGCTAATTGTGTTATAAAAATATCAACCAATCAAATGCTGGCGGTAAACAAAACGGCGGCGGTCATAAAAGGGCCTCAGAGAAGGAAATTCAAGCTTATTTGATAGTTTCTTTTGAAGCAAAATATGCAAGGATTATATATTTGACATATTTTTGCTGTTTTCTTGGCTGAAATGCGTGGCTTTTCAGCAAAAAAAAAAAAAAAAAAAAAAAAACATTTTAAATGGGAAAAACTCAGCGGTGAAATATTTACAGTAACACCGGTTTTTATTTACATGAACGTGTCCCCGCTTTAAACAATTCGAAACTTTTTTCACGGATGGCTTTGAAATCCTCTTTGGTTTGAACAAAATAGGTTAGAATAATTGTTATGTTGAACTTCTTCATGACTGTGGGCAAATGATCTTTGGAATATGATTACTTCAACTCTAATTGGCTCGCAGAATTTGTTTGACAGCCGGCTGCTGACTGAGGCGGTCGTCATTTTTACGCCAGAAATCTATTGGTTGACTGAGTCATGTGACATAGCGCCATGTGACTTGAATGACGAGCGGTTTACGGAAAAATACGGAAACGCTATGAAAACGACCATAGGAAAATGTACAAATATATGCATGGAATAGATGAAAATCAAGTTACATACCTTTTTTGTTTTCAACACAAGAATGTAGTCAATCTCTTAAAGGTGCTAAAGTCTCTGAATTGCTCTAATATGTACCTAATTTCTTTGTGTTATGTATGCTTCTAAATTTGCCTAATGTTACACATTTATCTTTAAGGATCATTATACGAGTATATTTGAGAGAAAAAGCAACACTATTTGTTTGAGGGAAATCATTTTACCGTAAGGCAACGTGTTATATGATAAACTTTATGTTATCTTAATGTATTTAAGCCGCAGCATGATAAAACTAACTACTGACTTGTGCGTCTGGCGAAGACTCAGATCAGCCTGGTTCTCTGCTCAGTCTGATCAATCTTTGCAGTGTGCATGAGGAAAGCTGAGGTCCTTTGCTATTCTGTGAAGACATTGACTAGTCATCGCTTTATTCAAAGGCCCTATATGTCCTGCGGCAGCTTATGATAGTGATAAACATTTTGTTTTAATCAGGACTTCAAGTAAATGCTACTCAGGTATTAAATACATGCACTTCTTTGCATGAGACTGTTCTTGTACCAACATTGTTTAATTAGAAATACTGTAAAGTTTTATGTTCCATAGATTTAACATTTAACAGAAAGACTTTCTGGTCAACTGCATAATGTGTCATATTTTTAAATAAATTTGAAGGTCATAAATAAAAATCATAAACAAAAAATAGAGTAGGAAGTTATAATTTGGATCTGTTTAATATACCAAAACAGTTCTTGAATTGATCTGCATTGGTTAGCTGGATTGCAGATAAATTATTTATCCACGTAACAATCCTGATAATGTAACAGAATAAATAAGACGAAAGTACCGTTCTTATCCTGTAATTCTGAAGAAAAATATTTTCCTTTTTTTTTTTTTTTTTTTATAAGCCGAATATTAAATCAGGAGATAAAAGTATAGGTAAAGAGCTTTACACAAGCATAAAATATAGACATTGAGATGTTACATATGTTGCCACTGAAAAATTATTAAGCAAAGTCATGTGAGGGTCTGACGTATAATTCATCTGTAGACATTTTATTTAGACATGAAGAAATTATAAGCATTTGCCATAAATTGAAAAGTTCAGGGCAGTATTCAGTATTTTATGTGAAAGTGGCCTTGATGCAGATAGCAACTTTACTGGTAACAGTATTAAATGTTTATAACTGACAAAGAATATCGACATTAAATTTGAAGTTTTGGAAATGCTTACAAAATTCAAAATGATACAAAACAGAGACACTAAATACTGATGAAGATTACCATACAGAACATCACTAAAGTCCACAGTGTGTAGATATTTTAGATGTTACCTACATTACTATGGGCAGAATGATATGGCAGAGACATGTTTAAATGCACCTTTGTATCTCATATTACAAAGCTATAATGCTAAAATAAGAAATCATTTTATTTGTAAAACTTCTAGGCTGCATTTGATGTGTTATTATGTAAAATGATTTTTACTATGTTACATTTCACAATGGAGTGACTTTGTTTAACATCCAATAACTTAAAAAGAAGCTAGAGAGATAATATTTGCAGTTTTAGAAAGAATATTTAAATACCTTATCAGAAATTACAATCTTAAGGTCACAGAGGCAAACTAAAATCTATGAAAATGAACTATATGAGTTAAAATATTCATTTCTAAAGGGTACAGTAGAAAATGTAACATGCATAACATCATGTCAAGCCAAATAGAAGTTTCAAACACCACGTTTTGTAGCTAGTAGTCTGTTCTTTAATTTCATATATTGTTTTGGAACGTATAACTAATTTTGCTCCAATTCCAATAGGTTTAATAATTTCCTGTGGTATTATATGTTTTGTAGGGGTAACGATTGCAACAAGCTGTTACTAGGTAACGCCCCCATCGCTAGATGGCTATGATGCTGCAAAATTCTTGCAAGATGGAGGGGGTGTAAACCATAGCTGGCCAGCTGCCTACTGGGTTACAAAAGCAAAATGATGAGAAACTAGAAATATGTCAATATGACACAGATGCCCCCCTCCCAGGGGCCATCCTCATCCGCAGACAGGCATTAGGCAAAAAAATGAAGTTGAAAAAGGGCCATAACTCTCATTATAATTTGCGGATATTACCCTAAATCGAACTTGACCAATATTTTATGATTATATTCCTGTATATAAAATATGAATCCAATACACGAATCTTTTTTAAAAAGAAATATCGAAAGGAAAACATTTTTCGAAGATGAAAAGGGGCCATAACTCCCGTAATAATGGGTTGATTTTACCCTAAATCGAACTTGACCTCTATTTTATGACTATATACCTGTGTATTAAATATGAATCCAATACACTCATGTTTTCAAAAGATATCAAACGGAAACTATTTTTCAACGTTGAAAAAGTGCCGTAACTCTCAAAATAATTGGTGGATTTCACCCTGCAACAAACTTGACCTATATTTTATAATTATATACCCATGTACAAAAGATGAATCCAATAGACTAATCTTTTCAAAAGATATCGAACGGCAACTATTTTTGAACGTTGCAAAAGGCATAATTCCCATTATAATTGGTGGATTTTACCCTAAATCGAACTTGACCTACATTTTATGATTATATACCTGTGTATAAAATATGAATCCAATACACTAATCTTTTCAGAAGTTAATGAACGGAAACCTTTTTTCGTACGGGACGTACAGACGGACAGCGGTAATACTCTATGCCCCCGCCCACTGAAAATGGCGGGGGCATAAAAAATGACATATGCAGTAAGTGTAAACTCAGAGCCGATTACACGCCCACATTTACGTAGCCAGAGCGGAATTATTATTACGCACACCAAGAACATTTTTTTGAAATAAAAAATCTCCCTAGTGTTGTTTCTAAAATAGGGGCTACTCTTAAAGGAAACCCTTTAATAGTAGCCTCTGTTTTGGAAGCGATAATTTCTTTCTTTTATGAGCAGCTTCTATGGTAAATGAAAGGGCTGAATAGCCCTGTAATGACAGATTCTATGAGAAACTTATACATTCGAAAAAATCCTTTTGCCTTCCATTTAAACTTATGTGAAATTTCTCCTTCAAAAAAGAAAAAAAACAAAACGAGCTACAGCGAAAAACAAAGGCGCTGATCAGTCTGCGCGGACGCGCAGACTGATCTGCGCCTTTGTTGTTCGCACATGTATTAAAGCGAGTTTACTCAGCGGTTCATCTGAAGACTTGAACCATAGATCAAGCACAAGTCGCAATACTTTATGTTGATATCTCAATGTCGTACTAATATGCACACATGGTCTACTTTTTTGCGCGGATTAATACAAAATTCAATAGAAGTCAAAGCCACTGTCTCTAAAACCGCGCGTCGCAACGAAGAATGACAGATAGAATCTGTCATTAAAAAGCAAACTATTTTATGTTAGTTGATGTTATTGCAAATAATATTATTTTTCTTACGCATGTTACGCGCATGCGTAATATGCGTAATGAATACTAAGCCTATGCACTCGCGTAGTCATCTACGCAGCATGCACTTCAGCTGATCAGGATAGTCGTTAAACGATAGAAAATATTTGTATTGCGGTTACTCTAATATGCAAAACATCAAGTCTGGTCAGACTGTGCTAAAGCTTCTATCAGAAAGATACTATATAAAATAAGCCAAGAAAGCTTTTTGTTCTAAAATGTAAGTACAGAATTAAAATTTATTTACCTTTACTGGTGTTAGTGCCGTGTGGAGGCCGTAAAAAGTCTCCCCGTACTTCCCTATAGTGTAACTTGTATTTTCTGGTCCTTTGCGATCAATGAGCCCATTGAAATGACTTTGGCAATTATTTTTAAATGAAAGGTACGAAAGATGTATTTTGACAATATTTACGTTCAGAATAATTAATAATAATAATAATGGAAATAATAGAAATAATAATAATGGAAATTAAAAAAAAATAGATAAATAAAATAAGTACTGACCGAATGCCCTCTGTCTCTTAACAACGCAATTTCCAGCCATTCAAGCGAGCGCTCGCATCACAAAAACAAATCTATTCAAATATACTTAAAATTTTACTACCAAAAATGAAAATTTTCAGATAAAAATAGGATCTGACATTTTTCATAATTCTGCTCAAAACATAGATTATCGGTACTCGCAAGAACCACCTCGACGAGGCGGTTCTAACGAATAATCACAGTCTGCATGTATGTTGTTTTAGCAGAAATGAGGGTTGACCTCGTTTTCAACATAAGATTGGAAATGAAGAAGATGACGGGGCTATACGGCCTGTCTCTTTATTTCTGGAATTATATAGAGTTTATTTGGTTGTATTGACCGATTACAGAGAAATAATTCACTAGTGTTCTAACTGAAGGCTTGTGCGTAAAAAAACGAGTGAGCCAAGCGAATGAGTTTTTACAAGCAAATCTTAGAACACGAATGATTTATTTTTTTCGTAATCGATCAAAACAACAAAATAAACTGTTTATTACATTTTCATTCCTGTTTTACCTTTGAATTTTCACATTCAGCCGTTATGATTTCCTACCATAATAGTTCCAGTCAGTGCATGAATTTCAGGAGGCGTGGTTTAGTTTAAAAACGCCAGCTGGACATGAAAACTGCAGTCTGATTTCATTGATTTTATCAATGTCATCTAGAGTCTTTTTTTTTTTTTTTTTTTTTTTTTTTTTTTTGATTTGGGTTTTACAACCCTTTCAAGAATATTTCACTTATATCGAGCCGATCGTTCATCAAAGGTGGGCGAAAACCGGAGAACCCGGGAAAAAACACCTGACCATCCGTAAGCAGAACTTTGCTTTCCCACATGCGTCCCGAGCGAGGCTCGAACCACAGCGGTGAGAAACCTAACTGATTAAGAGTCAACTCTCTCTTATCCACTAGGCTACGGAGGCCCGCAGTTATTGTTGTTACCAACAACGACAGCAACGTCGCCTAGCAATTATGACCTCAAAACGTTCGAAATGAAATAATTCACTCGGTGAATTATATATTATAATTCAATAATTCACTGATAAATCTCAATAAATCACTGCTAAAAATGTAATAAAAGGGAAAAGTTTGAGAGTTTCACATCTTGAATAACAATGTATTTGTTATTATTACATTTGCATCAGTGATTTAACATTTTGACGTCATACATGTAATTGATAGGCGACGTTGCTGACGTTGTTGGTAAAAACAATAACAATAATTGACGTTTTGCGGAAAATTTGATAAAATCATGGAAATCCGACTGCAACTTCATGTTTGTTTTGGCGTTTTTGAGGAAAGACCTGCAACACAAATATAAAGGATGGTTTTCCTGATAATCCAGTTCTACTTTCGTGATATTGTTTTGTCTGTATTTCAAGCACAGGATACTTTTTGAATTAAAGTGAAAACAAGATTGCGACTGATTTTCAAACTAAACAACACCTCCTGAAATTAATGCACTGACTGGAACTATTTTGGAAGGAAATCATAACGGCTGAATGTTAAAATTCAAAGGCAAAGCATGAATGAAAATGTAATAAACAATTTATTTTGTTGTTTTGATATATTACAGAGAATAAATTCACTTGTGTTCTAAGGTTTGCTTTTAAAAAACTCATTCGCTTCGCTCACTCGTTTTTTTTTAAGCGCAAGTCTTAGAACACTAGTGAATTATTTCTCCGTAATCGATCAAAACAACCAAATAAACTCTATTTAAACTGATTCTAAATATGAAAACATGGCCCTCGTGTCGTATACGAATAGCAACGACCCAGATCAGCTTCTGCGTACGTACAACCTGACCAGGACATTCTCTGTTCACTGACATACTTTACCGTATCCAATGATTCTGTTATCAGGAAACGAAGGCCCTGATCAGCCTGCGCGCATGCGCAGGCTGATCTGGTCCTTCGCTGCCCGCGATAAGGTCTTTTTTCTAATGTTTAAGTACAGAAAATAAGCACCTAGTCTTATCAAAATATTTGCCGGTTTTAGCTGTCCATGAACAACGTATCTCGTATGGAGAAAGTTTACAGCACGGAGTATCTGACCCCCTATTTCAACGAACTCTAGCTCTCTCTTTTGTAGACTGGCTTCCTTGTTGTCTCTGATGAATTCAGCTAGACTGGTGTTGTAGTCTTCAAAGACAAGACAGAGTTCACCTTGTTTAAGACAGGAGCCCTTGTACTCTTGTATATTTTCGTGTATACAGGCTGACGAAAGTCTGAAATATTCAGAATCTGAGATAACGCTTTTGCAAAAGAAATGAAAATAAACCCCTTTTAAAGCGAGCAGTAAAACGATTATCGTTTCTACCTGGATTGTGACTGGACAACACTCAAGCAACGATTATCGATAAATGTATTTGAGTTTCATTTCAGCGTTTCATATCTCTGTTTACTAATTTCAGTCAGAATTATTGCATAAAAAGCAGTGCCGCACGTTATTAATAGCTGTGCATAACCGACGAAACGCCGTGTATTAACAAGGCAATTCACGCGCTGTTAATGAACAGCTACGTAACTTTCAATATGCTCGTACCGGAGCCACAGATTTGCTGCCGTTACGAGATGTGTACTGCCCGGCCCTAGAACGAGCATAGTAAGTGGAAATTACGTTCGCGAGACATCGGTGAAAAGGCGAAACAAAATAGTGCAAGAAACAACGCGAAATGTAGCAAATGTTTTCAGTTTTTATGCAATAATAGCGATCGAACATGTTTTTTGAATGCATTAACATTCGCCAGGTCCCTTGGGAGGTGTTGAAAACCGAGGCCGAAGGCGAATGTTAATGCATGAAAAACCATGTTTAATCCCTATATTAAATAAATGATCTACACCAAGACAAAAAAAATAAAGGTGACGTGGGGGAAAACACATACAAGAACTACATACGATGTCTCGACTTCATTCAGAATCTTGATATGACAAAAATGGGTCAGCGTTTATAAGAACCCAACATAAAAGACCAGTCAGAGTAGTCAGATCAGGTAAATGGGAAACCGATGTAAGTAGATGCGGTCATGGTACCTAAGCCATAATCCAAACTCGTAAATCCGTAAATGAATGACGAATCAGAATGTTCAGACCAACAGACATGGACCCCAGATTAAAAGGTGTAATCAGGCGTCCGCGGATACCCATACCCATAGGCCTGAACGAAGGAAATATCGGTAGAAGCGTATGTCCGGGATTTTGGAAGTCTACTTATGGCGGGTCAGTGGCAAAAACATCAGAAACAATTCTGGAAACTGCCACATTGTAGGGACTGACCAGATCATGATGTCTCCCATAGAACTTCTTAAGTATTGCTACCAGTTTGGTTTTTGATACCCCTGGCTCAACAACTTTGTAGTGAGCACTTTCCCACGCTCTATGAAGTCCTGATAATTTGAACAGGCTCTGGCATAACGGATTAACTGCGAACGTAAACGCCGTATGCTAGTGCAGAAGGGATATTACTGCTCAGGAATGGAAAGTTAACAATGGGAAAATTGAAGTCATCCCGTTTGTCGTAAAGTCTAATAGTAAGCTTTCCATTATCAATGTAGAGATAACAATCCAAGTATGAGGAGGAGGCTGCAGTCTGCAGAAATTATCTTTCCGCAAGTACAGGTTCTGAATGCTGGATTGAGGTATATTAATGATATGAACCGAATACATTCCACAGGAGACAATTTGCATGAAATCTCAAAGCCTGTTTTCTTGAAAAATAAGAAAAAATACCACCAATTTGTCGTCTTATGAATTTACCCAGAAACTGGTGGAGGTTTAGAAGTCATTAGGAAGGTCGTTTATTATTTTAGTATATGTACCGTAAGCAAACCAATATATATTTTCGTATTGTTCAATAAAACAATTATTATGCAACTATAAGTATTTATTAAAGATGAACGATAAAATCCTATGAGCAAACGTGCAGATGTCACTCGATATCGGTACACTTACATGTACTTGATACTGCACACTTACATGGCGTTGCTTTTGATGACGTCTTAAGGCCATGAGGTCGCGCCAAAGTTTGTTACGCATTTGTGCAGGTTCTGAAATTCAGATATTGGTGAATATCGCTCCACGTTGGGATCTCGGGATAATATTCAGCAATATAATGCAACAGCTTTACATTATTGTGGGTACTCATCAGAAGAATCTCGTGGGGTGGGGGTGGGGTGGAAGAGGTGGGAGCTGAAAAAAACGTTTTATTTAGAGGCATAGTTACCGTATCCGAATATTTAGCCCTAGTCCTGAACCAGGATATACTCTGCCTTTGCAAACAATGCAGATCCAGATCAGCTTGCTTCTTCAGCACTGTCTGTTCTTAAGAAGCCAAGTGATTTAAATCTGCACTATTTGTCTTTAGGTATATGAACAACCTGGATCAGGCAACCTGAAAATAAGAAGTGGGGGTACCATCTAAATTTATACAGATTGGAAAGGGTTAGGATAAAATCTGATACCTGAAAAACCTCTCCTGGCACAGTTTCAGCCTGGTACCAATATCAACGCCTTCCTGGTTGTTTGATTTAACAGAGACGATGCTCTGTCTGTCAGACAGGCTTAATACTCGTTGGCCGAATTCGCCTGAAATTATGATTTCGTCTCGCAAATCATCATCTCTTACATTATGCACCATAAAAGATATAATGTAGTGGCTGTAGATATCGTCAAACATGGAGTGTTTATCACCGCCTGTTGTATTTCTAGATGTCTCTGCAATTTCATTTCCTGACCGCGTTCTTGCTATCAATGCAGACTTAGAAATAGTAGAAGGAATGCTTTGTATAATCATGCTGAGATTATTGAGAATTTGTTGTCTGATCGATTCACCAAATATTTTCTCATAAAGATCGCTGCAACTCTTTCTCCGCGTTAACTGTCTTATATCATCAGAAAGCTCTCGGCGCAGCCTGTCTATCGTTTCCTTTGCTCTTTTCTTCAGATACTCGCGTTTTTCTTGCTCAAAGTTTGTTCTACGCTTCTGAACCTGCCAGTCCTGGTATTCAGTATAGATGGCGTATCCAACTAGAATCAGGCCCAACGTACTGGCAGTAAACATCATGATATGTGGAGCAAATCTTGTGGCAGCAATAGCTGAAATCTGAAGACTCGCTGGCACAGCTGCATCTTTGTAATTCTGTTGACTATTTGATTCTATCAGTAAAGCCTTTTGTAAACGGTTTAAATCTTTTTGATAGCGTTCAAAAGCCGACTTAAGAACCCTTTTATATCTCTCCGAGACAGTGCGGAAACTACTGAATTTTTTATCTTTGGTAATTTTCAGCATTAGCTTTTCAAGAATTGTTCTGTCTATCATGCTCCCTATAACTTCCCAGCCTACGTGTTTGTGCTTTGTAAATTCTTCTATCTCATCATCAGACCATTCTAATTCAAAGTCTGTTTCATGACTTTCTATAAACTCACACAGATCTTTCCTACAACTGAGTAGCTCTTTGTTGCCTTCGAAACTAACTTTAGCCACGTTATCATATAATGTACTCGCCTCTTTTAAAATGTTACTTTGTAAGCTTTTGATACACCGAATCAGCTTTGTTTCATTTCCTTTAATATTTGTAGCAAGTTCTAATAAGCCCAATATCCATCTGAAAAGAGAGAACACAAGTCCTTATTTGTTCCTCATCTCTCCTTCCCTTAACCCAGTCAGCATTCTACGTAAATCTATATCGGGCCGTCATCGGCCCGTCAGGGTAGCTGACGGGCCGATGACGGCCCGATGTAGATTTACGTAGAATGCTAGCTGGGTTGGTGCCTCGAGAGGGCTGTGCTTCGTGGTTGTGGCATTTTCTGGGTATCCACATATTTTTTTCGTGAACAGGTCTATGTATTGTATGTATTCCTTCTTGTTTTCTTACTGTATACAATGATCTCAAAGCACTGACAGCATTGTCGGGTCGATTGTTTTTGAGGGTAGGCTAGGAAAATGCTCCTGAAAGGGGACTTAAGGCTGTTTCCTTTATCCCTTAACTTCCTGTAATTTAAGCAAACAGTGCTGATCCTGACCAGACGCCGCGTACTGCGGCGTCTGATCTGAGTCTGCACTGTTTGCCAATGTTCTAGCACTATGTTCTAGCACTAAGCCCAATCCAGGTTTTACAGATAACCCTCTTTAAACAGCACTCTGACGTCACAGCGCTAAGAAGGGTGCGACTATAAATAACCGTCTAACACACGGTTTAATTTCTTTGATCAGTGATAATCACGTGAACCACAGCTTTAAGGAAATATTGGTGCATGTATACTTAAACGTTTGCTAACTGAAAACAAGCGATCCAAAAATGGGTAACAGGTATGCGTTATTTTGTGATTTCCGAGGTTTTCCTATTTGCAAAATAGTACTGACGACATCTAGGAAAAGCCACAATCACAGACGACAGCCTTTCAATGACACCATGACAAACCAAAACAACAGTACATAAGCAACAAACCAAAGAAAAGCAAAGCGAAACCCTCTCTCTCTCTCGCTCTCTCTCTCTCCCTCCCTCTCTCTCTCTCTCTCAACTTTATTTTCATCAAAATAGTTACCTGTAACATCAATCCTCCCTCTGTAATATACAGTAGAAATTCCTTGGCTCTCGATAGGCGTTTTTCTTCAATTCTCATTGAAACATATTGTGGGTACATATTTTAGCGACTCAGCAAGGCGCTTGTTGTATATACTATAACATATTGTAATTACTATAACATGGAGGAAGACGGTAGGCCGATTAAAAATATGAGTCGCTCCTTGCCAAAAATGTGTCTTTGGAAATATGCGGGCAGCGAAGACCCAGATCAGTCTGCGCATCCGCGTAGGCTGATCAGGGCCTCCCCTGTCCGCCAACAGGATCATTGGATATTACAGAATGTATGAATGGAGAACAAAGGCCCGGGCGATACTTTGCGCATGCGCAAACTGGTCAAATCTGTATTTTGCATTTTTTCAAAGGTACTTTTTCGCTTGACGAGGCCTAAATAATGCACCTTTACTACAGCCGTGGAGCAAGGAAGCATGTTGTTCATACAGGTATGTTAACGTTATAATTGCGCTCGAATCCCACCAAGATGTTTAGGGAAGCTTTTTATTAAATTAATAGGTCTTTATACTCTTGTAGATTTGCCTTCATGTATTACAAGGGAGACAACCTTTGTGATTTACTATTTGCTTTCTGAGCACCAAATTCCTTCTGAAAAGGGGTCTACTCTAAAAGGAAAGAATTGGAGCCAATTCTTTTCTATTACTGTAGACCCATTTCAGAAGGGAGCCAAAAAGTAAACCAAGTTAAGCGAAAGCTCAACCACCGCCCTTAATTCTGATACAGTTCCAACTACATATGAAAATCTCACCACAACTAAAGTTAATACCAAGAGTGACGTCAAGATACAAACTGACCAATCAAAATTAAAGTTAATGCCAAGAGTGACGTCAAGTTACGGGAATAAATGTATTCTTTTACCAACTGCAACATATGAATAAAAAAAAAACTAAAAAAACTCAATGTATTTTATTGGTAAACAGGACAGAAATGAACAAGTCCTCAGTTCAATTACTATCCTCGGAGGATAAGTTGATAGTGACGTCTCTTATTGTTTATATTGTGAGACCAAGTCCATTTTCATAAATACCGTGACGTCACTGTCAAATTATCCTCCGAGCACAATACCGTTTATGAAACATAACCTCACAATTTAAATAATGATATGTTTAGTCAACAGTCAATCTCGTATACTTACAGATAGTTATCATCAACCATTGAGTAGAAGATCTCTTTCAAAAATGCTTCCAACTCTTCTTGAAATGCATCCAGCTCATTGTGTAGACGTTCACCACTTGAACCTTGGTCCACAAACTGTGTGAAATACAGAAAAGTTCTGCTATTAAGACCACTCAAAAATAAGACCACTCTGCTTTCAAGACCAGCTTTTGCCAGTACCAAGTGTTCCTTTTTATGACAATTCTAAATAGCTCCAGATAAGCGGGGGTATCCGCATACTATTTTTCTTACTTCTCCACAATAATTTTGGGATCAAACATGGTTTTTTCATGTATAAACATTCGTCAGGACCCGTTGGAGGTGTTCGGCCTCGGTTTTCAACACCTCCCACGGGACCTGGCGAATGTTAATACATGCAAAACCATGTTTGGTCCCTATATGGAAAAGGTGTCCACTCCAAAAGAAAAGAATTAGCTCCTTGGAAGCAAATCATTTATTTTTAGATTAGACCAGAAGGGGACTGGCAAACAGGAAAGCAAACGGGTAATAACAAAAGTGATCTCCCTTATTAAAATGGCGGAAAAATAGTACCAGGTGTCCATTTATGTGTGTAAGTTTTGTCTGTGAAAAACTTTAAAGAGTTTTATGAACAGCCCCATGTATTCCACATACATACACACTCTCGCATGCACGCACGCACACGTTCACTCCTGATCGGGTTTTATCACAAGAAAACAAGCGATAAAGTTACAAATGAACTGAACGAGTGCTTTTGTTCCTTCATTCTTTGTGTCATTTATGTCAAATATATTTATTACAGTAATAAGTCTATGCAATGTGTACATGTAACCCCATGTTCCCCAATATTATATTGAGAAAATAGGCCAGCAGGGTTTTATGTTAGGCCATATATATATATATATAAAAAATGTGAGTTTATGGTAACATGTTAGAAAACAAAAGGTAGGGTAGGTAAGGATTCTATTTTCTTTTTTTTTTTTTTCTTTTTTTTTTTGATGTAGAATTATACTATAATTATAAAATATATTTAGACAGCACCATAATTCACATAAAATTTTACCAAGTCTGTTTGACTTCCCGTTGATGTCTCGTCTCTAAAAGAACTGATAGAATGGTAAACAGTGTAGAACCAGATGACTCATCTGGATCTGCACTGTTTGCAGAGGTATCTGTACAGGTCTGCAGGGATGAAAGTTTTGATGTGCTTGTGAATCAAATCCTCTTGTTAACCAAAATGTGGCCGAAGTGGGATTCGAACTTCCGACCCCAGGATCAGCAGTCTGACGCGCTGCTGACTTTGCTATAAAGCCAGATTACGAGTCACATGAAATATAGTCTTATTTTCTCGGAAAAAAAAACAGATACAGTTTGATACAGTTTTGTTTGACACTTTAAAGGTTAAATGTCGTTTTAACAATAATTCAGAGTGTACAGTCCAAAAGAACAACAGCACAGACCCTGATCTGGCAGAGTGTAACGTCTGGTATCGGTCTACAAAGTTTGCTAGTCAATTTTGTGAGGTTGTCAAAGGTTAATGGGCTATTGGGTTATCAAACGTTAATTCAATACTCGGTCCTACCTTCCCCGCCCCTAAAAATAGTACTTCGGTTTCTTGTGTCGTTTGAAATTTATCAGCGACCAACTTTCGCACCGTATTTTCTACTTCACGCACTTCGCTTTCTGCTGTAATCATGTCCATTTTGTTACAGACACAAATTACTGGTCTACTTTGCATGGTGGAACCACGATTTCTCAGTCGTTCTTGCATACGCTGTATCAGCTTCAGCACCTGTTGGAGAGAACAACAAACATTACGAAAAGACGCCTATTCAAATATATAGAAAATTTTATCTACAAAAACTGAAAATTTTCAGATAAAAAACTTAGATATTTTTCCTATTTCTGCACAAAACATAGATTGTGTGTACTCGTTAGAACCGCCTCGCCGAGGCGGTTCTAATGAGTACCCACAATCTATGTTTTGAGCAGAAATAAGAAAAATAATGTATACCCCTGTAAACCCCAGTTTTACTATATAAAAGTGGGGTTTAAGGGGGTCAAAATTATATAGGTATGTTTTCGTGATGTAAGGCCGATTAAAACAATTTGTATATTAAGGGTAACATGGTAAAAGAAATAAGTAGGGTAGGTAAGATTTTTTTTATTTTATATACAATTATACCATAAAACTATACGGGCAGTTTGAGCTGGGTCTATTTTTTTTACGCAGACCTACTTGTCCGAGTATTTAGCATAAATATTTTAACACCTGCGTTTTAACGTGTTAAAAAATCATATAAATATATTATATATATAATGTTTCACCAAGAAAATAAGGTATGGTAGGAATACCTTAAGCACACATAATTTCTTTGATTTGGCCTTAATGGTATTGCTTTTATTGGTAAATATGTCTGGCATTTCTATTGGAGTCGATTCCTATGCTACACAAGTATAGGTTCACAAAAAGTTTAGGCTACCCTCAGCCTACAATGTGTGCTAAGCGTAGACCAAACTTGTTTTAAAGCTAATACTTGGTTATAACGTTGAGTAGTCCATAGACAATAGAATAAGACAGCACATGACCTTTCATAAAGCGCTTCCGGAGCAATGCAAACATTAAAATTATCTACGCGCGTGGGGAATGGACATTCAAACTATATTTCACTTGAAAAAAACGCACCTTATTTTCTCTAAATATAGGTACCGTACAATTTTTTTTTCTAGAACTTGAGCTCGTCCATTTTATTCATAGGCGAAGCGATTATTACGCACATACGCATATACGTAACAAGCGTGAGAAACATTTCTACAGTAAAGTAACATTTCTACAATAAAGTAACATTTCTACAGAAAAGTAACATTTCTACAATAAAGTAACATTTCTACAGAAAAGTAACAATTCTACAATAAAGTAACATTTCTACAATAAAGTAACATTTCTACAGTAAAGTTAACATTTCTACAGTAAAGTAACATTTCTACAATAAAGTAACATTTCTACAGTAAAGTAACATTTCTACAATAATGTAACATTTCTACAATAAAGTAACATTTCTACAATAAAGTAACATTTCTACAATAAAGTAACATTTCTACAGTAAAGTAACATTTCTACAATAAAGTATCATTTCTACAATAAAATAACATTACTACAATAAAGTAACATCTCTACAGTAAAGTAACATTTCTACAATAAAGTAACATTTCTACAGTAAAGTAACATTTCTACAATAAAGTAACATTTCTACAATAAAGTAACATTTCTACAGTAAAGTAACATTTCTACAATAAAGTAACATTTCTACAGTAAAGTAACATTTCTACAGTAAAGTAACATTTCTACAATAAAGTAACATTTCGACAATAAAGTAACACTTCTACAATAAAGTAACATTTCTACAATTAAGTAACATTAATATGAAATATTTGGTTCTTTGCATTAGTGACTGCTCTTAAAAATATGCCTAGAGGCCCTTCTAAGTTAGTGGCTACTCTTAAAGGAAAGAATTTGCTCCCGAAAGAATTTGCTGGGAGCAAATTCTTTTCTTTAAGAGTAGCCTCTAATTTAGAAGGGCTTCCAGGCATATTTTTTTTTCAAGAGTTTGCCTGGATTTGCCTGGATTTGCGTACAAATAATTCCGTTCTTGCTACGCCACTGCTATAACCTCTCGGTTGTCTAAAAACTGAATACCGTCAACCGCCATCCCCACCACCCCCACCCCCACCCCCACCCCTTTTTTTTTTTTTTGGCTTCGCACGATGCAACGACAGTATTTGTTATGATGGCACAACATTTCCCTCTAAAGGTGACAAGTGATCAAAAAGATACGCAAGACTTGTATTACTCCAACATTACAAGAAACATTAGTTTTATGGTTGTTAGCATCGCCTCAGTGGGGCAATTTTAACAAATGCCCAAAACATCTGCACTGTGGGGAAATAATAAAAAAGAAAAATTAAGTCCTTACATATATGTATCATTCTGATGCGCAAAAGGATACATTACCACAACGAATTTAGCCGGACTCGGTGGCTCAGTTGGATGCGCCGTCCGACTGGAGACCAGGAGGTCGCGGGTTCAACCCCCGCCGAGGTCGGCAACATTCTTTCGCGGAGATTGATCATGAAATATTTTCTACGGTCATTCTCTCCCTTCCGCTGATTCAAGAAGGGCAGTTGTCAGTTTCAGGCGAAAGAATGGTTAACCGCTTAGAGGACTAAGCCTGCCCAGTAAACGTGTGGTTGGTAAACTGACCGCGCTCGACATGACCCCATTGGGTTGACTGGCCCGTAAAACCTCAACACAAACAAACAAAAACGAATTCAATTTACAGAAACTATTTGGGAAGAAATGCTATCGCTGTAACGAGGGTTTAGTGTGTGCACTTTATTTTTAGACAGGAATAGTTGCAAAACTTAAGACTATACAAATGGCAAATCACTCAACAATTAAACTGCAAATCACAACTGCAGCATTTTAATAGGTATTAATAATATTTTACAAGAAAATGAGGCTGACTGGCTGTTACACCTTTATTGCAATTGTCGCTTACTGTCGACGGGCAAGTTCACAAACTGTCCACGGACGGTTCACAAACTGTCCACCGACAGATAAATCGATTTTAGGGCACTCTTTGAGAGTCGACCTTACAGTCTATCAACTTCTCTGCGGGTCGTACAATCTTCGTTGGACACTCTGTAAATATCAAAGGATTCGGGCATACTTCAGACAAACAGCGAAGGCGCCAAATTGCAATAATGCGTAGGCTGACATGAGTCATTGCTGGGGCATATGTCAAGATAAATTTCCACACTAAGGGCTCAAAAGTATTTGATCGTGTGTGCGTATTCCTGGTGGATTTCCGCCATTTTTTTACAAGGGAGACAACTCTTGTAATTTCGCGCAGTCTGATTGGGTGTTACGCATTTTGATTAGTCAGCCATGCAAACTTTCTTCGTGCGGAAAATGACGACTGATCAGAACTGAAGATTCAGACCAGGCTGATTTGTGTCTTCTTTGAGCGCACATGTCGATAGGTACGCTTTCTCGCTGTTCAAATTACAGTAAAACCTCGATGCCTCGAACACCGATGGCTCGTTTTACCATGATTGATTCGAACTCTCTTTTGAGTCCCTACGAAATTATTCCTATAGCTCAAGAAAACAAATATTTGGGGAATTTTTTATTTTTTATCATGAAATTATATGTTGTGTGTACTCATTAGAATCGCCTCATCGAGGCGATTCTAATGAGTACACACAACATACAATTACTGTATAGAAGATCAAAAATACTTCCCTAGGTAATCACCATTTGCTTCCTGACATGGCGCCATGATTAACCCTTAGTGGCTCGAACTACCTATGTCTCGAATAGATTTTCATGGTCCCGAAGATGTTCGAGCCATTGAGGTTTTACTGTATTTTGTTGGATCTGAGCATGTAAGACAGAGAAATGGTGCACAAAAAATAGTGCATAAAAGATCCTGTAAAGACAGCGCGTGTGCCTAAGTCGGACCTTGGTATATCGAATATAGGTGATAAGGGTTGAGCTATTTTAACCCTAAAGCGCAAATCACAGTTGCAAAGAAAATAACTTTTATATTTTGCAGACAAAATAAGGCTTGACATAACATGTGAATCGTCTGCCTAGCAGACGATTCACATGAAATGTCAAGTCATTATATATATATATATATATATATATATATATATATATATATATATATATATATATATATATATATATATATATATATATATATATATATATATATATTGTCGCCCGCTACAAAAACGGTTAAAGATCATCTTATTTCTGCCAAGAAGACGATTGACATAATACGACAGCCCTTAATTTCACTGAAACAGAAAGTCGTCTGCTACAATGTTGCTTAGAACTTCTAGTCACCTTATTTTCTTCAATTCCAGCGTTTGGTTTGAACGCATCGATAAAGAAGATAATTCCGTGAGCTGTTTCTACATTATCTATTGTCGTCTGGAAGCTCTCATCCTCATTTTCATTTATGCCAGGACAGTCGCAAAACACAACCTTGATCATTTCTGGAAACTGCTTATAGAAAAAAATATGAACAAAACAACAAAAAGGATGGACGGTGCCATGCTAAAACGTGTTTTTGAGGATATGCGTCCAGCTAATGACCAGATCAGACAGCACGGATGCGCAGACTGATCAGGGCATTCACAGTCCTCATACATGAACATTGGATACTTTAAAATATTTGTTTGAGGAGCAAAGCGCCCGGATAATATTTTGCGCATGCGCAGGATGATATGAATTCGCAGTTACAGATGTTCGAAGGCACGTTCTGGCATGACGCCGCCCAGATTATCTTAAATACAGAGAGAGGGGGGCGTGGGGGGGGGGGGGGGGGGGGGGCAAATACACAAATAACCATTTAACCCATTATAGTGTGGACATTGGCAAGCAGTGCAGACCCAGATCAGACGCCGCAGAACGCAATATCTGATCAGAGTCTCCACTATTTGCAAAATTCTCTAGGAATATCTAAATTTCACAGCTTGACATACCGAAAATTGGCAAACAGTGCAGACCCAGATCAGACGCCGCAGAACGCAATATCTGATCAGACTCTCCACTATTTGCAAAATTCTCTAGGAATATCTAAATTTCACAGCTTGACATACCGAAAATTGAAATGGACGCTTCCAATATATAGCGCGGGGGAGTCTATTCGGTCTACAGTTGATTAATCTAAGCACCAATGGATCAGTTATGTTTGAGGGTTTACCCAATCAGAAAGTGCAAGCATCACGAAAACACGCCTATATAATTTTGACCCCTTTAAACCCCACTTTTGTATAGTAAAACTGGGGTTTACAGAGGTATACATTATTTTTCTTATTTCTGCTCAAAAATATAGGTTGTGGGTACTCGTTAGAACCGCCTCGCCGAGGCGGTTCTAACGAGTACCCAAAATCTATGTTTTGAGTAGAAATATAAAAAAATATCAGAATTTTTGAAAATTTTCATTTTTTGGTGGTAAAAATTTCAGTATATTTGAATAGGCATGTTTTCGTAATGGAGAGGATGCAATCTGCCAAGCTGAGTTTTGCTTTATTTAAGAAATAGATCACCTCTAGCAGTGATCTTGAGCGCGGAGCGCGAGTGATTTATCTACTTGCAACTGACTGATAAACTGTGATTTGTAACTCAACTAATTAAGCACATGAGCTGATCCATTTCGATTCTAATACAGAGACATCAACGAAAAAGTCATTGTATCCTTCAGATTCTTCCAACCGTCCGCTATCGCATAAAAAAATCCCGCTAACAGTTTTGACTGTGATGCTGTTGTTTACATGCATTTCTTACGTTGTTGACGCGAGAAAACGTCGTGGAAACGACGACTGACGTCGGCAAGGCGTCAAAATGACGTTAAAACAGCACCAGACAGCGTTGCGCGCTTCCGCTCAGTGTTTGCTGCAGAATCAATCACCGAGTTTAACCATTGGCTATATAAGCTTAGCCTGGCCCCATGGTAGACTGGCTCCAGTCTCCAGTGATTTAATATTTTTCTCATAATCCTGTTTGATAATCCACTAAAATAAAACCAAAATAACTATCATGACTATAAAGGCTGGTCATATATATAGAGATTCTAGTGACCAGCCTTTATGGTCATGATTACTTTGGTTTTATTTTAGTGGATTAATAAACAGATTATAAGAAAAAAAAATTGTCACTAAAGACTGGAGCCAGTCTAGGCCCCATGGCTATGAGTTTTAGTTAAAATGTAACAAAGGTAAAATACTCCTCCTTGACTATTTTCTGCATGCATCATCTCCCTTACCCATCAGAAACTCATAACTGATCAGCCAAATCGGAGAGAAAGATATTGTAGAGGACGGTTTGTTTGTTTCTTTTATAATATATATCATTTTTGTGCTGATTCAAATATCAGTAAGACGGTAGCCAGTCTAATATAGGCAAGGAGTGTTAGAATAACAGTTAACTCTCAAAGCGCCAAGAAAAACTGCATCTGAAAAATGTCGTCTGTTTATGTCGTCTGCTGAATATTCTTGCAACTTTTTCAAACCTATTTTTTGCACACCGGCAAACAATGTGGACCCAGATCAGACTGCTCCTCTATGACCCAGATCAGTGTCTGATCTGGGTCCACACTGTTTGCAATAATGACTTTAAAAATCACAAGCAGATGACAAAGCAGACGACAATTTTGTGATTGGCGCTTTAAGGGTTAATTAGTTATGCGGCTTCTGCACATAATGATTATTGTTTTAAAACGGCATACATGTGTGCTTATTTAAAATATATTCCATGTTGATTTGTGAGTTTACATTCTTTTCCGAAGCAATGATAGCACTTCTGAAGAAGAAATATTCTAAATTATCTAAAGGCGCCATCTCGTAAAATTTATATTATACCATGAATTTAACATGAACACTAAGCTTTCTGATATTTTAAGAAAGAAGCTATATACAGTCAACTGTCAAGAGCCAAAAACCCGTTAGATTGACTATTTACAGAAAAGGAATATTTACAGTCAACTGTCGTTAGCCAAACATTAAATAAATAAATAAATAACAAAACGTTAACCTTTGTCCTGCTGAACCAGGATATACCTTGCCTTTGCAAACAGTGTAGAGCCTGAACAGTTGGCTTCTATGAAGCTAACTGATCTGGATCTACACTGTTTGTCATTAAGTATTCACATTTGTATCAACACCTTGAATCAATTAATCTGATTGGCTGAAAATTAGAAGTGGGCGTGGCACCTTAATTTATTCAGCAGGACAAGGATTAAAATGACTACTTATGGCCCCGCCTCCACTTCACCGTAGCGTAAAATATATTTCATTTCTTTTGGGATCACTGAGCCCATTCTAATTACTTTGAAACTGAATACCGCCGGTGCTAAGTGCTAGGTGGAGTGCGTGGGTAGTGGGGGAGGTGGGGAGGGGGTGGGGCGTGGCAGAGACTTGATAAAACCGAGCCTCCGATTTTCGTTCTTTTGTGTTTTATTTCTTTTCAAATGCAACCTTTTAGATTTTTGATATACCTGAATTATTATTTTGGACACAGAACTTTCTCTGAAGTACAGGAAGCCAAAATGCTTCGGTAACAATGGCATACTATAACATTTTCCACGCCCATAGATGTCTACATACGCGCGGTGTCTCAAAACAGTGTTCCAGCTAGTCCCGGGTTTTAGTTATAACAACTTTTTCCAGTCTGTGGAATATAGCATTGGACCAGTCCATAACTTTTCATAAATTGGTTCCGGAACAATAGGAAACTCTAAGGTCGTCTACGCCCATAGATGTCTACATACGTGCGGTGTCTCAAAACAGTGTTCCAGCTAGTCCCGGGTTTTAGTTATAACAACTTTTTTCAGTCTAGGGAATAGAGCATTGAACCAGTCCATAACTTTTCATAAAGTGGTTCCGGAACAATAGGAAACTCTAAGATCGTCTACGCCCAAGGATAACTGCATAAGTGTGGTATGCCAAAACATTGCTCCAGCTGGTCAAAGGTTTTTGTTATAATAAAGTTGAGCAGTCCATGGAAAACAGCACTGGACCAGTTCATGACCTTTCATAAAGTGCTTCGGGAGTAATGATAAAAATTAAAGATAGTCTCATGGGTGTAGACAATAATTCAGAATAAACAAATATTCCCATTTAACCCATTGTAGTCGGGAGATCTGTAAAAGGGTAACTGACAAACATTGCAGACCCAGATCAGACGCCGCAGAACGCGGCGCCTGAACAGGGTCTACACTGTTTGCAAATAGTTTAGCCATTTTTTTCCTTAGGAATATGTACATCTTATAGCCGGACGTACCTAAAATTGAAACTGGACTCTTCCCATATATAATGTGGGAGAGTCTATTCAGTATACAATGGGCAATTAGTTTGAACTAAACTAGTAGTCTGAATTATCAATGCGTCAACTGTACTTACTTCATCACCGCCAAGTAACAGGGAACCTGGGACCCGCGTGCGTTGAAGCATGTCACGAGATGGTTCGCCGTCGTCTTCTACCGGCCCGTCTATACCAGTGACACCTATTTCCGGTACAACTGTTGAGGGCTGAAACTCCGTTGTCATGGCAACTGGAAGCTGATCAACGCTACGATAAGGAACTTTAGGTATGGTGTCGTCTTCATTTAAATGTTCTTGGACACAGTTCCCTTCAAATTCACATTTATCTGTATAAAGCAAATTGTAGCAGACGACATTCTATTATAAGTATTGTTATTATTATCATAATTATTATGAGAAAATAAGATTTTCACGGAATCGTCTGCTCAGCAGTTGTGATTAGCGCTTTAAAGGTAAAACAATTCCTATTTATCTACAGCGCCTGAAAACTTCCTTTTGTTTCAACCTAAAATATAAATACATCACGAAAACATACCTTTATAATGCTGAGCCCCTTAAACCTCACTTTTATATAGTAAAACTGGGCTTTACAGGGGTATACATTATTTTTCGTATATCTGCTCAAAAACATAGACTGTGAGAACTCGTTAGAGGCTGCCGAGCACAACAATCTATGTTTTGAGCAGAAATATGAAAAATATCAGAATTTTTAACTGAAAACTTTCAGTTTTTGGTAGTGAAATTTTCAACATATTGAATAGGCGTACGTGTTTCCGTAATGGAAATTACCCAGGAAATACCACATTCTTGAAACACAGCCTGCACGATGTACATATAGAAGGAGAGAGAAGAGAGAGAGAGAGTCATTACGAAAACACGCCCATTTAGTATAATGGCACATTTTATGGCTGCAAAAACGAAACGTTTCAGATGAAAAAAAATGTGATCTGTTTATTATTTTTGCTCGAAACAGAGAAGGCGGTTCTAACGAGTACCCACAATTTATGTTTTAAAGCAGAAATAAGGAAAATATTGTTTATCCCTGAAAACCCCATTTTTTCTATATACAAAAGGGGGTCAAAATTACATAGACACGTTTTCGTGATGTTTCTTATCACCTGCGTAAACCAATGTCGTGGATACTCGAGCAAGGCAATTCTGTAACGAAAGTCACAGGAGCTTTACCACACCGTTACCGCGGTACAACGAACGCGACTGGGTACAACGAACGCAGTTGAAATTTTGTCGACGGGGAAAAAAGTGTAAGTTCAATGTTTCCTTTATTTTGACGGAAATATGATGAGTTTCGTTTTCTGGTGGTTTTGTGGTTACAAGAAGATGTGGTTTTGTTGTTTTGTCCAAATTTTAAGTTATGACACGGTCAGAGAAGGAAAAGCAAAGCTACAAATTAGGCCAGAATAGGCAAAAGAACAAAACTTCTCGTTTTGGGTCTATCAATTAAGGATAAATGGCATGTACTCCCCCATTCTAGGGTTTTTCATGTCTTCAGGTATCGCAGTAAATATACTATTTCTGATAATTCATAAAAACTTTTAGAATAAGCATTGTATCGATTTTTCCTAGTGCACTATCTTGAAACACGGGTACAACTTACCATGGATCATGTGTTGTGTCTGGGTACACTAAATACGGAAAGGATGGTACAACAAACACGGATATGGAAACCCCGAACTTTGACGGTTTGTTTTCCAGTACAAGCGCCAGTTTTCAAGAATTAGCCGAGAAGACCGGCACATATCAGCCCCTTAAGTTGTAAAATTGCAATCTCAACTGATGCGCTTGCAATTCCAAAAATAGAAGCGTTTTGAGTTGTAAGATGTGTTTGCTGACATTTTGTGTAGCTGAGTGCCAGAGCATATAGTTTATGACATGTAGACAACTTCTTTATACATCAGACGCACAATAAACAGTCGCACTGGCCCATAAAGTTTGCATATGGCATACGAAATAACCTGCGCATGCATATGTACATGTAAACTATAGAAATGTACATTTGGTTTAATAATCCCGTTTTAACAAACAGTTTATTGTTTCAAATGTCAATAGCAAAGGTCAGGGTGTCATTTCAAAAGCACATGCAGTTACTCCAGGCAACGAGCTCTACTAACTGAGCTAAAACAACTTCACTGAGACACTGTTTGGTCTCATAGTGCAATCACAAGAATCTGCAAATAATTTGTCAGTACAGTAGTGACTGAAGATACTTTGTCTGTTTACATTCTGCGAGGAACTAAAGACATTTATTATATCAATACGGGAACCAATAACCTTGGCCTGAGTGCGCGGATTCGGATCGTTCCTGGACACGCATATTTTATTGAAGGGATTTTTCTTTCACCCCTTTTACTAGTTCTTGCACACCAGATGAGGATATCCTAGTTTTAACCCTGGGATAGAAACTTTTATCCTATCCAGGTTGTCCTGCAAAGGGATTGTATGAAAGTTAAACATTCTCACGTGTTTGACTCTGAGGTGTTTGATGTACACTTGTTGTATAGGACGTCACGTACGCTGTCATTAAGATATTGCATGTAACAGAACGTGACTAAACGCCACATTAATTTCATCACAATATGGCAGACATCAGCAATCGAAGTGACTGCATTTAAATCTACTTCTAGACTCAAAGGATAACAGAAAAAAAAATCTGTAATTGGTGTGTCATAAAATCTTTTCTACGGTCATTCCCTCCCTTCAGCTGATTCAGTAACGGCAGTTGTCAGTTTCTGGCGTAAGAATGTGAAATGTACTGGTTAACCACTTATATGTAAGGCTGCCCAGGAAGTGTTGTTAGGTAAACTGTTCAGCTCGATAAGATCAAAATAGTGTTGACTGGGCCGTCAAACTCCAAAACAAACAAACAAAGGACGTGTGGGTAGGTGGGTGGGGCGGGGGGGGTGATTAGGTGTGGCGAAGATGTCGTGTATCTTACGTCAACTGGGGTGTCCAACTGGCTTACAGTTGGTCAAGACCTGTTATAATCTTGTAGCTGGTAAGGGTAGAGGGGAATAATGTTATTTCTTCCATTTCTTCACTTTCATTCCAGTATGACTCACAAGGGTTGACACGGCGTTAAACCCTAACACAATCAATCAGTCGAGCAAACATACAAAAGTAATGGGTATGAGGGGTAGAAAGAAAATCCGTCCTTCATCCTTTTACCACCCACTACCCCTAACCTCAGCTATCTACCTTGGAAGCTTATACATGGCTTATAGGTTTATAACTAATCTCTTGCAACTGCTTAATGGGTACAACTCTTTGGCTCAGTGGTTATAGCATTGGATTTTCACCTGTGTGGCCCGGTGTCGAATCCCTTCATAGCCCGATTTTTTTTGTTGCTTGTTTACCTCTGAAAGCTAGGAACTAACTTCCCACATCACAGGTCCTTGTAAACGAATGTCATTTGACGTGTCACCAGTAACACTTCCGATTCTGGGTACAAGGAGCACTTCGTAATTCAAAGATTAGAAACAATGCCATGCATATGTACAGAAATCATAACAATGAGAATTAGAAAGGCATTAAAAAGTATATTACTGTCAAATAGATCGTTTGAAATAAAAAACAGCACCATTTATCGGGACTTCACAGGCGGATTAAAGAGTTGTTTTTGTCTCAGTGCATAAAGATTATAATCCGTGTTTGTTGTTCCCAAACTGTGCAGATTAACCGCGTTATGGTGTATCGTAACCCGTGGTAAGTTGTACCCTAACAAAAAATCAAGCTTTGAACCATTCGCGGTTTCAATGGACAGTGACACTACCTGGGGCTCAAACAAATGCATCAATGGAGGCTCTAGAGTCACAACAATATATAAATTACAAAAGCATTTACATAAAAGATGTGTAACGGTGACAAAATATTGACCGGAGTATGCTAGGGTTGGTGAAAACACGCTTGACAAAAGAAAAAAATGTTTTTATTTCGTTTGTCATGAACACATTTCTCGTCAACTGTATCTGTTAAAGGCAATACCGCTTTCCTGCAGCTATGCAAAGTAACCATCCAAGAAGATTAGGAATATGGCTACAATAAATCATTTTCTTATCGAAAATATTCTTGTGACGTCATCATTTTCAACTGCGTTCAATGTTACCCAGTCGCGTTCGTTGTATCGTGGTAACCGGCGTGTTTACGTTTTGTTTCAAACTGATTTGTTTCAAACTGATTTTCCACTTGTTTTCATGTTTATATTGTTCGCAAAATTAATTAGAATAAGTGTTCTGATACTCTAATTAAGTTTCATAAAACTAATTTATGCTCTCACCGAGTTTCTGAAGAATCTGCACACTCACTGTGAAAGAAATATACATGCTTTTATCATAAAAAAGCCATATATATATATATATATATATATATATATATATATATATATATATATATATATATATATATATATATATATATATATATATATATATATATATATATATATATATATACATATATATATATATATATATATATATATATATAAGATCAAAGTAATAAGATTTGTAATCACAATTTAATTGATAATATTTTTACTTCCCTTGACTTAATTTAGCTTCGTAGCCTGGTTAGAAAACAACGTACTTAGACAATATTTTTCTTCTGTAATACTTTATTGCACTGTCCTCAGAAGCTTTTTATACCAAACTTGGGGCAGCTTAATTTCATTTGGAAATACTATTTTCAGACAACTATTGTAAGCTTATATAAAAATTAGCTCCAATATCAACCTTTAAAGAGAGCATCAAAATTGTTAACCTTGATTGGGTGAATCACTAGGCATGGATTTTGGTTGAGTTGGGGTTTGACGACATGTCAAACCCTTGTGGGTCATTTTTGTCGCCTCCAAGAGAAAGGATGAAGAGAGATAGAAGAGATAGTAGAGGAGATGAAAGAAAGACTAGGAGAGAAAGGAAAATGAATAACAGTGAAGAAACCGAAGAAATAAAAACATTCCCCCCTCTATCCTTACCCAGGCCTTGCAAAACTGTAAGCCAATATCAGTTGGACGCCCCAGTGACGTAAGATACACGACACCTTTTCACACTGTCCCTAATCTTTACCTTCTACTAACGATCCTGCCGCTGACATGCCATCACCTGGAGAACGTGCATTGTCTTCTTTGAGCTCTTTCATGTTTGTAGCTGAGGATGTTGACTGAAATACAAACTACTTCTTACAAGCTTCACTTATCAGTATGAATATTCCGACTAGATACACCACAATCTCTTTATAACACTATTGTTGGGGTCCATAGCATAAACCGTGTCAGTTAAACAACCGTGTCATATCAAAACAAAAATGTATGGATTATATTGAAAAATGACCATTTAATATAATCTATACATTTTTGGAATCCATCTTTGAACCGTGTTATATCCAAAATCGTGTTATAAAGAACCGTGTTATAAAGAGGTGGAATTGTATCAGGTTCAGGGAAATCGGTACACATTTAGGGGAGACAAATCTGTCGACATTGTTCTTACATAGCTGTATACGAAGAGACTGAATAAAACCGAGGCTTCGAATTTCGTCTTTATGTGTGTTCTACATGTATGTTTCCAAAGTGAACATTTTAGATTTTAAATTTACTTGTCTGCACCTGGTGTTTAGTGCCGTGAAACGTAAAATGTCTCCCCGTACTTCAACATCGGGTAGATTTAGCCGGCCTCGGTGGTTCAGTTAGATGCGCCCTCAGACTGGAGACCAGGACGTCGCGGGTTCAACCCCCGCCGAGGTCGGCAACATTCTTTCGTGGAGATTGATCATGAAATATTTTTTACGGTCATTCTCTCCCCTCCTCTGATTCAAGAAGGGCAATCGTCAGTTTCTGGCGGAAGAATGTGCACAATACTGGTTAACCGCTTAGAGGACTAAGCCTGCCCAGTAAACGTGTGGTGGTAACTCACCGCGCTCGACATGACCCCCATTAGGTTGACTGGGCCGTAAAACCTCAACACAAACAAACAGATTACATTTTCTTTCATTTGGGATCATTGGGTCCATTCTGGTAACTTTGAAAATCGAACATCGCTTAAGCCGGTGCTAGGGGTGCGGGTATGCAGACACGTGAATATATGTATATGTGTATGTGGATATATATGCATATATAGATATATATGTATATATTTATATATATATATATATATATATATATATATATATATATATATATTGTTGTATATATGTATATATGTGGATATATATGTATATATGAATATATATATATATATATATATATATATATATATATATATATATTGTCGTATATATGTATATATGTGGATATATATGTATATATGGATATATATGTATATATGTGGATATATATGTATATATGTATATATATGTATATATGTGGATATTTATGTATATATGTGGATATATATGTATATATGGATATATATGTTATATGGATATATATATATATATGTATATATGTGGATATATATGTATATATGTGGATATATATGTATATATGGACATATATGTATATATGTATAGCTGTATATGAAGAGACGATAAATACTGGTTTCCCATTTTCGTTCTTTAATCTGTTCTTTGTTTCCAAAAGCAACATTTTCGATGTTTATTTGTCTCCTTCTGAAAAGGGGTCTATACTATAAGGAAAGAATTTGCTCCCGGAGGGAGCAAATTCTTTCCTTATAGAATAGATCCCTTTTCAGAAGGGGACAGGCGCGCAGTAAAACATACATGGAGTCACAAAAGCTGCCTCCCTTTGCGGAAAGGGCGAAAGATCTACGAAGTGTTTCCAGCTGCCTTAAACAATAGGCTCAAATATTTACTTCAGACAATGCTCTACCGTGCCAAATTCTTACAACAGCATAATAAACCTTTAGTGTATACCTTTTTTCAGTTTTTAGGGGCGGTTGCCAAACCGCCACCAG